>JBBKCR010000101.1:5325100-5343399 GCA_037577295.1 Ladigesia roloffi | reverse complement strand
TCTGTCTGTCTGTCTGTCTGTCTGTCTGTCTGTCTGTCTGTCTGTCTGTCTGTCTGTGTGTCTGTCTGTCTGTCTGTGTGTCTGTCTGTGTGTGTTTGTGTGTGGATGTGTGTGTGTGTGTATATATATATATATTAGGTTGGCCCTCAGTTCCCAATCTATTGCATCTCTCAGAGATGGGAGAGCAGAAGTGGTAGCTGCAGATACATCAAAAAAAGCTGATCAGGATTTTCTTTGCTTTTGCTGGTGGTGTGTTTCTTTTTTCCTCAGGACTCTGTTATTGAGATACTGCTGGTGACTGTTATTGTGCATGTATGTTCATCAGAGATTCCAGCTCAGACACAGCCCTGTGTTGTGACTGTTTTGGGTTTTAAACCTCGAATCAACAATTGAAGCCATGTCCAACAGGGCATCAGTGGTGGGATCCTGGTATTTTTCAGTGAGGTAGTCAAGGATAGTTTTCTTTATTGTTTTAGCTCAGGGTCCTTATCATTCAGTTTCAAAACACTGAAGTTCAGTGGGTGAAAGACTGGCTTCACATAAATTACACTCACATATTCCCCTCTTGCCTACAACTTTTACTTCCAGAAAGCACATTGTTAAAAATGGAGTGATTTAAAATGATGATGATGATGATTTTATTATTATACAGTTACTCTCCAATGGCTAGGCGAAGTCTGTCCTTAAAACCCTTAAGACGGGTACAGTTGTTAGGCTTCAAGACCTGCACCATGTTAGTCCAACCGTCAGTGGTCATGCAGGTCACCTGATCCTCTTTAAGCCCCCAATGTGCGTCTCTCAGGCTGTGTGCTGTAAGCTCCCCCATAGGATCGTCTGGGAAGTACGTTGTTTGAAGAGTCATGTTGCGGAGCTTCCAGTTGTTAATATATTAAATTGTTAGACTCAAATAAGGCTCTGGAGTTTGGCTGGACATCAGATCACTCGTTATTGCCAACAAGCATATGTTCTGAGCTTCGCGTTTCATTTTTTTCAAGTCATTTTTGGAGTACAGACGTGGAGTGGCAGTACTGGAGGACCATTTTCATCTGGTTATATCTTTTCTGATGTAAAGATGTAACTGCTTCTGTTCCCTTTTTCCAGCCCTTGCTTGTCCTCTCATATGAAGCTTATTTCCCCTGTGCCAGAGTGGTTTGTTTTGGTTTGGTGCCTGTAGTGTTGTTTTTGGTTGCTTGTTTTACTTTTAGTTTTAGTCTATTCTTTGTGTCAAGCTGTCATTTTAGTTTTTAGTAGTCTTGGTCACATCCAAACTCTTTTTAGTCTAGTCAAGTTTTAGTCGACTAAAAGTCTGAGCATTTTAGTCAGAATGATCCACGACTATTTTCATCTAGTTTTAGTCAATAAAAACTGATGACATTTTAGTCTAGTTTAATGCAATTCTATGTAACACAATCAAAATAGTGTAAGTACCTATAATGGACAAATTCAAACAAGGTTATCAGATTATGTTACTGTTACCTTATAGACTCAAGAATACTGAACATAAATTCTAGACATGGAAGACACTCTGATATGAATTTTCAACATTTATTTTGCCAACCAACCATGTTAGAATTTATACACACAACCTTTTAGTAAAATAAATGAAGAACATCTCTAAAAATTGCAGTTAGAAATGTGTGTTGCCATAAAACCCACAATTTTAAAACCCTTAGTGTGTGGGTCTGAACACACCTGAATATTTTTTATATTCCTGAAAAAATATAGTCTACACAACTAAATCAGAACAATTTAGGATCAGCCTTTTTGTATGGATATGGGAAAGGCAGGTTATCAAAATGTTGTATGTGTGAGACTTTGTATGGGTGTGTATAATTTCTCTCTCCTATGCATTTTAATGGCGTTTGTCCTATTTAGATACATTTAATTCGCATTAGAGCTTAGATCAGGCCGCAAAAAAATTAAACCTGACCCGACCCGAGTCAGTGCATGTTGTAGATAGTGGCAGGAAATATCAGGCCAATGTGGGCTCGGCCCGGGTTCGGGTTCGGCAGAGAATCGAAACTCTAATAATTCACAGTGCCTCTAAATGGATAAAAGCATTGAGACGTAACACCGTTCAACTCTAAGGTGGAGGGTCCTTTACTTTTTTCTCCCCTTTGTATGTACAAGAAATAATGTCTCGTCTTGTTTTTGTCAATGAAAATGAAGAGCCATTTTAGCGCAATTTTTATCTTGTAAACCACATAGGCTTTATCACTACTAATAAGTGTATGGATCATGAAGACATTTTCCATTATTGCAATTGCAATTACAGAACAATTAATGTAATTTTTCATAGACCTTTTTGTGGCACTATGAAAACATCATATCTAGAGACGTACTGTGCATTGGGAAAACACCTGCAAAACTTAAAATCAGCATGTTTACCTAAAGCTTTAACTGCTGCTGATCTTGTTTTTGCTCCCTTCACCTGCTGAAACCGAATGCCTGCTGTTGCTCCTGCCGATTTGGGTGGAATTCTAGTAGGTGAATTACATAGGATTAAAATGGCTTTCATTTGTTGTCTGTCTGGTTCTGTATAGAGCTAAAAATTCCCCCTCACACTGTAGCCTTTCATGTCAAAAAGCATACCAGTATGCCACAGGAATTGTTTACTTAATGCCTGTATACTGTAATATAAGGAATTTATGGTGAGGGTGCTCATGTAGTACTTCAGAAAGCAATGTATATATTTTAACCCACGGTTACAGTATAGAAGCCTTGACTCGCTGGAGGTTAAGCTGTTGAACCATACATACGTGATGATGCATAATTATATCATTATATCAATACTTTTTAGTACATTGTGTAAAAAAGTGTAAGTATTGTTCATCCCTAGTCTTAATGCGTTGAGACACACTAGAATTGTAACCCTGGATAAAGGATTTAAGTACTTATGGGTCCCTGTTTCCCTGAAATACATAGTAGTTTTCAAATTGCAGGCCTGTATTAAAACCAAGGCTGGGCAAGTAAATGCATTATAATAATTTTAACACAGTATTTACTTAACAGCAACAGTAATTTTATTGTGCATTAGTGCAGAATTTTATTACTACAGTTCTTTGGTTCGAGCAACGAACTTGATACTAAAGTTCATTGCCCAACCATTTCAGCTCAGTTGCTACTGAACATTGATGCTGCTCTGCGATAGAAGTTTATACTTCTGGTATTTGCTCAGAAAAAGAAGCTCATAAGGTGCTCATAAGGTGGACATAATGTTTTACTATAACAAACCAGATAACAATCCGTTTATAGCGGACCTCCTCAATCGAAGTCTGTCCACTTTTCTAGCCGTAACAGGGGACTTTAATCACACTAACCTCTGCACTCCATTCAAACAATACGTGGAGTGCAAAACCAGAGACAATAAAACATTAGATCTGTTCGATGCCAATGTTACTGAGGCATACACCACCGTCTCTCTCCTGCCCTGGGAAGAGCTGATTACAACCTCGTCCACCTCCAGCCTCTCAACAAACCTGCTATCCAGAAAAAACCCGAAGTCACAAAGACTGTTCCAAGATGGACAAAGGAGACAGAGGAGAACCTACAGTGATGATTTGAGGCAACGGACTGGGATGATCTCTGTAAATCTCTTGGGGACAATTTAGACAACCTGATAAGCTGCATAACGGATTACAAAAACTTCTGTGTTGACACTGTGGTTCCAAAAAATAAAATTAGTTACATCCCCAACAGTAAACCCTGGGTAACCAAAGACCTCAAAACGACACTGTCACCGCTTCTGAAGGCTCTCTTTTTCTTGTTCAAAGATCAACTGTGCAGAGGGAGTTGAAATCCAAAATTGCTGTGGGAAAAAGAGTCCTACAGGAGGAAGCTGGAAAGCAAACTCCAAGAAAACAACTCCAGAGAGATATGGAATGGAATGCGGGCCGTTACTGGCCTGAGACAAAAGAGAGGTGTTGGGATGAATGGGGATGTTGGAAGGTGCAAACAACCTAATAGGTTTGACTGTCCTGCTGCTCCTGTGCCCACACCCAGCTCTTCCCACCTTCTCCATTCTCCTCCTGCCCCCGCAGCATGTCTCCCTTTGTCCCTCGCAGCAGATAACATCAGAAGAGAACTGGGTGGACTCCATCCCAGTAAAGCTGCTGGTCCAAGGGCCCTCGGGTGCTGTGCTGCCCAGCTGTCTGGAGTTCTACATGCGATCTTCAACATGAGTCTGAGACTGGAGAGGGTCCCGTCACTCTAGAAGATATCCTGCCTGGTCCTTGTCCCCAAAAAGAAAAACCCATCAACCCCCAGTGACTACAGACCAGTGTCTGACTTCACACGTCATGAAGATGCTAGAGAATCTCATTCTGAAACATCTGCGTCTGCTGGTGGAGCCGTGGCAGGATCCCCTACAGTTCACTTACTGACCACGCAGGTACAGGACTAGTTCACCTTCTCTGATAACTCTGCCATTGTGGCCTGTATCAGGGATGGAAATGAGGATGGATACAGTAAGGTGGTGGACAGCTTTGTTGAGTGGTGTGAACTGAACCACCTACAGTTAAACATCACTAAGACAAAGGAACTGGTTGTGGACTTTAGGAAGCTGGTTCCTCCTACCACCCCTTTCACCATCAGAGGGAAGGATGTGGAGGTAGTTAAGGACTACAGGTACCTGGGGGTACACATTGACAGGAAGTTGGACAGGTCCAAGAACACAGGCACTGTCTTCAAGAAAGGGCAGAGCTGGCTCTTCCTACTACGTAGACTCTGGTCTTTTAATGTGTGTAGGAAAATGCTGACTATGTTCTATCACTCTGTGGTAGAGAGTGCAGTGTTCTTTGCAAGTGGTGTGCTGGGGCAGTGCGGTGAGGACACTGATGTCAACAGGCTGTACAAGCTGATAAAAATGCCAGGTTCGGTCCTGGGTGTCAGACAGGAGACCCTGACAGAGGTGTCATAGAGGAGAATGTTGAAAAAACTTCTCAGTATCATGGACAACCCCTCTCACCTCATGCATCAAATCACACGCAGCAGAAGACTCATTGCCTCAAAATGCAGAACTGAACTCCAAAGGAAATCCTTCCTACCCGTGGCCATAAGTCTGTTCAACTCTTCCTCATTCTGTAGGTGACTTTCTCAGGATTGGTATTAACGTCAAAAGCTTTTTCACTCTGGGCAATATTACTCATTTACTCTTCCCTACTCACCTGTGTGTTATTGAATGTGTCATCCCCAGTCACATGCTGCTAACTCTCCTTGTACTCAGGGTGCCAACACTCACTTTCAGAACACCTGGACCATACACTTTCACTTTTTAAACTAATTGCACTAAGTGATATTTTATTAGAGATGCTTTAGTTATATTGTCACTTTGTTAGCTTATTTGATATTGTATTTGCACTATTCTGTTGTTCTGTTCTTTTGAACTCTTATTTACACTTGTCCTCTTGTTGCATTGAGCATGTATTTGACAAAACAATTTTACTCTGGAAAGTTCTTCTTATCCTATTTTAGAATATGAATACACTGCACTGGCAATTAACTTTGGTTTTATATCTCCAAATTATGACCTTTTATCTTAAAATTTTTCTTAATATCCTAAATTTAGACATGAAAAATTAGTTATCGCAAAATTTTGAGGTAATATCTCAAAATGTCAACCTGTCATCTCAATTTTGACATAATATCTTAAAATAATGACTTGGTTATCTCAAAATAATGATTTACTAAGTCAAAAGTTTTGAGTTAAGTCATTATTTTGACTTAAATTCAAAATAATATTTTAACAAGCTGGCAGAAACTGGCTTCCATAAAAAGGTATTTAAAACCTCCCCATTTGTTTAAAACCCAATGTTCTTGCACTTTTGTTCAAATAGCAGTATTTGTAAAATAAAAGTGCGCTGTACACTACATTTGAATTAATTATAGAATTTTACTGATAACAAGGCATTTAATCATGATCATTCGCCGGATATCATGGGATTAATCGTGGTTTAAAATATTTTAATCATTACCCAGCATTAAGTAGGCTAAAAACCTGTTGGATGTTTGCATAAACTAATATGTTAACAGCTTAAGATCTAAAATATCTTTCATCCACCCAATATAAATGTAGAGATAAATCCCTTTTTTACCCTCTAAGTGAGGAATTCCCATGTACAGTTTGTTCCTGTGTTGTTTTTGTTCTGAGTTTAGATACTTTGCTGTCTTTGTGTTTGTTTTTCCAGGGTAAAAAAACTCGGCTTACATTTTTTTAGAGGAAAATAAACGTGGATCTAACAAATATATTTGTTTTCTCACCCATAGTATGCAAGCGTTACGGATAAGGATGGTGAGCAGTTCATGACCCCCAATGACTTTGTGCAGAAGTATTTGGGCCTACACACACAGATCCATCACAACCCCAAAACTGTGCAGCTGCTGGCAGGAGTGGCAGACACCACAAAGGACGGGTAAGATAAAAATCAAAACTACAAAATGCGCATATAACAAATGTGTATATAATACGAGTGAATGACACTAAAGTCTCCAGTTTGTACTGATTTAGCTCCTACTGCAACAATGTGAGCTTGTGTCCTAGAATAAAATTTTCTCAGATTTAGTCACTTTTGTATTTAAATCCAAGCTTGGTATAATATGTACTTATTGGTACTGTTTCAAACTTTGCTGTTTATATGAAATCCATATCACGTTGGAGATTTGTTTCAGTTCATTATTGGTTTTAGTATGACACTGTTTTTAGTTGCTAGAAAACAATTTACTACAAAGTTGTGACAATGAAAACTTTTTTTATGTTTTCTTTCTTCTTTCTCCAGATCTCCACATATATATACTTTTAATGTAATTTTAATATATAAAAGCACCATTTGAAGCAGCTATTAAATGAAAAAAAAAACATTAAATTAATCTCTTGCCATCCTGTTTGTATTATGTTAGTTAGAATGATAACAACACCTGAAAGCCTGACTTTTTGTCTTTTTGTTGCCTATTAAAAAAAAAAAGAACACAGCTGTGAAATTTTTCCAAGTATCTCTGTGCTGATTGTGTATGTGAGTAAGAGATTCATGTTGCTGTTGCTTCCTGTTGGATTGTTTCTTGCAGGGCTGCTGCACTGCGTGTGTCAGTCAGAGGTTAAGTGTAAAAGTACTGATTCCTGAGCTCCTTCACTTTTATGTAGAAACTACAATCTTTTAATTGATCTCAAATCCGCAATTCTAACAAAATTCCCTTTACATCCAAAACATTCTCCATTAAGGAGGCATAACTGCAATGGCATGCATGAAGAAAGTAATTGGAAAAAAATGCTGCATGGATGGAATCTGACCCATTTCTATATTTTTGTATCATATATAAAATACTCTTCAAACAGAAGTGTTAATTACAATGCTTGTAAGACATTAATTTGTTGTTCTTTTTTATTTTTAAATATTCGATTAAGATTGTCTGAGTTCTGAAAATGTTTTAGTATTCACAAAGTGTGAATCTTAATGTGCATGTGTCTTTGTCTTTTTTCCCCTCTCCCACATGAAGGCTGATTTCCTTCCAGGAGTTTTTGGCCTTTGAGTCGATTCTGTGTGTGCCCGATGCACTCTTCATTGTAGCCTTTCAGCTGTTTGATAAAACAGGAACTGGAGACATTTCCTTTGGTAAGTGTGTATATTGGTGGCTTTTTTTTAGGTATAAAAGAAACACAAGTTTTTTAATGAGCAGCACATTATTTTTTTACTCTTAGTACTGTGGTCACTTTTCTCTCCAAGAACAAAAGGCATATTTGTAAGGCCTGATGCAGAAGATGGCATCCCAGTCAGATGCTATGGGACAGCCCGTCTCCAGATCTCCACTCCAGGATTTCACACAGGCCCATAAGGCGGAGATCGGGATCACCTGAGTACTAGGCTCAGGTAGTATATATAGCCCTTCCAAACGATAAACCCTGCCTAGTTACTGCATGCATTCTATGTGTTTTAGATTATTCCCTGTGATGTTCGACCCATTTCTGGAACTTAGGTTGCCCTTTTTTGCCTAGTGGTGTTAACTTTGATCGTCTGATATTTCGATTTTGGTTATTTTTTTGTTTTTTTTACTTTTACCACAGTTTTGAAATGTTTGCATTTTTGCCCTTACAGACTATTTTCAGTAAACTTCCTAATTTGGTACTCTGCATTTAGGTCCATATCCATGTTCATTACAATATTAACTATTAAATAGCATTACAGATATGTATACACTCCGTATACGGTAAAGGAATGGACCTCTGTGTGTTTCATGTGTGTGTATTTCTGTTTGCAGAAAATGTGCGTGATATTTTCAGTCAGACAACAGTCCACCACCACATCCCCTTTAACTGGGAGTGTGAATTTATCCGCCTGCATTTCGGCCATGACCGTACCAAACGCCTCAGCTACCTGGAGTTCACCCAGTTCCTGCAGGTAACAAAGCACACAAGGGAATGATTGTGTAATGTTATTTCTGTAGTTCGCCTGAATAATTAAATTACTTGTTTTTGTTGCTTTTCTGCATATTTAATACTGACAAAAACACAAAATTTAATACTGACAAAAACACATTAGTTGCAGCCTAAACTGCAACTAATGTGGCCTTGACAAAAAATTAGATTCTAATTTGTCTTACAAAACTTAATTTGAACGAGACTACAATTGTAGCTTCTTTTAGCAACATGCAGCACGAGCAGCTGGACTTCATTTGGCTGTTCATGTTTTTCCACCTACTGGATAATTTTGTCCAACACTTGTGGAAAGACATGGTGTTTAGGCCAGCCCTAGTTACTCTTTAGAATGGATGTGGGAAGTACAGATTCCAAACATGATGGAGTGTTTTTGTTGTGTGTACCTTCTTGACTCCCAGAGGGAAAAAACTAAATTCTTTGCTATATTTGTGCCACATAAAGCTGTCACTGTGTCATTATGTAATATTGTTTTAATAATTTGCCATGTAAATCAAATATGTAAAATACCAATAAAGTAAAGCATTTTAAAGCAGATGAATCTAAGCAGTGCAATTCTGTACACTTCTTTGGTCGAGTATTTGTTTAAAATGTAGATGACCTAAATTGAAAATATTAACCAAGAGTTAAATGTGTGCTGAACTCTTAATTTGTATGTGTTCCCATCTGTCTTTGCTGTAGGAGCTGCAGCTGGAGCATGCCCGGCAGGCCTTTGCGCAGAAGGACAAAGCCAAGACTGGAGTGATCTCAGCCCTGGACTTCAGTGACATCATGTCCACCATAAGACACCACATACTAACATCCTTCGTTGAGGAAAATCTGGTCTCAGTAAGTCTCTCAAAGTGTCTGTTAGTGTGCTTGTGTCTGTCTGTGCTGTTAAAGGGGACCAGTTATGCTGTTAAATTGTCTTGATCGATTTGCTTTTCTGCTAAATGAAATAGAAATGAGTTGCGGTGTAGATCTAGATATGTTAAGCACATTTCCCTCTAGAGCCTTTAAGCCTCAATCAGCACAAATGTGCAGCATCAGTTTGTGACTCCATCTGCACTGCATGGCATGTCACCATTATTTACTCCAGTTTACATTTTAATGTATATTACAATTGGTATTTTATCAACTCAGCTGAAAGATTGTAAATGAGGACAGTGGTTGACAGCAATGACTAAAACAACTAGTTAGATATGATGAGTGTGAATGTGTTATACTTCAGACCAGACTGTGTTTGTTTGATTGTTTGAAAGTATCGGATGAGTTGATTGGGAGTGCAGCAAATAGTGGGTGTTGAGGCAAAAAGATAATGCTAAAAGAATTTACAGGTACCCCATAAAATGTATAGGATTAAATACATTTTGTTCAATATTTAATACATGGCACTATAATAAAACCAATTATACAGGACTGAAACAAGCTTATTGAGAAACTGGGATGTAAATCTAACAATATATACTGTCCTATTACCCAGCTATGCCAGTACGGTCCTAGTATCCATATCCAGGCTGTGCGAATGTAGTTTTGTACTGGCTCTGCCAAAAAGAAGCCATTTCAAATCAGCAGCTGACATTTTAACTAAACTTAACGTTCCTGGCCACCAGCCTGTTGTTGATCTCCTATTTAACAAAATCACCTGTATCAGCCTCAGTCTTTGCCTTAACTAGTTAGACAGCTGTAATTACTAAAGTTTTGAAACTAAACACTAAACTGTACAGTATAAAAATTAGCTGGATAAATATACATAAAATGTTCTGTCTTTTAAAAAAGTTGTCATTGTTCACCTTAAAAAAATAAACCTTTGTAATAGATGCTCTTTGAAAATCTAATTATTACAGTTGTAATTAGGACTGCCTCCGACTAAAGATATTCCTAGTCGACTCAATAATCGTTCATTTATGATATTAACCGTTTAAGTGCCAAAGTTGTAGGATTGCGACAAGACGTCATCATGACTAAAACAGACTGTAGTTACAAATTTCATGTAATGTAGCATTTGTATTCCCTAGCACTAGTTGGCAGACATGTAGTACTCTGATTCAAGACGAAAATTTTGCGATCATCCTATTCAAAGTTTTGAGTAAAAAACTGTTTAAACGAGCCTTGTGTCATTGACGCAGGAGCAAAAAGGGAGCACTTCTGTGTGTCAGTAAGCTGGTGGGATTTGTGAATAAAAAGTTGTCTGTTGATGCGAAGAATCCGAAGGGGAAGATTTGCGAGAAAGTCAGCTCACTCCAGCCCACTGACATGTACAACGCAACATCATCGCTGATATTGTGGATGAGCCTAGAGACAAATACATGTCAAAAACCATGAATATGATTTAAAGTAACAGCGCAAATGTGTTTATATCCTTATTGTTATAACGATGGGGCTAGGTGAGATGGTTAACGTTACTACTTAATTTTCAAAATGATCCCACACTTTGGCTGATGCTAATATGTATGTCAGGAAAAAAGTCCAGACACATCTCCCACAAGTGCGCTTTGCGAGACACGAGATCGCGTAGATCTCTTGTTGCTTTGATGTCATACACTGACTGCGCAGCCCCTGTTTGCGTAATTTCACATGATTGTTTTGCGACTACTGGACTAATGAAAATGTATTCGATCAAGCCCTGTTCATATTGACTAACGTTTAGTCGACTATTTGGGGGCAGCTCTAGTTGTAATGCAGGATATAATTTAGTTCACCTGGTTATTTTTCATAAGTGAGATGATTTCCCACCAATTATTTGTAACAAAAGAAAAAACGTGTGTTTTCTGCCACAGGTAGCAGGTGGTGGGACCTCTCACATGGTGAGCTTCTCCTACTTCAATGCCTTCAACTCTCTCCTCAACAACATGGAGCTCATCCGAAAAATTTACAGTACGCTCGCCGGGACCCGTAAAGACACACTCGTCACTAAAGGTACAAAAACGCAGAGTTACTGTGCTAAGGCTCCCCATTTTCCTGTATCACACACCACATTAAACACTTTTTATCATGTTTCTCTTGTGGAGGCCTTTGGCATAATCCATTTACTTCCAGCAAAAAAAAATATTTCCTATTATCCAATGTCCCAAACACAACAGAAGCTCATTCCATCAAAGTAATTGCATAAAAATTGTTTTATAGTAAAAATAATTGCAAAATTGACAAGTTTTGTACAGAGTTGTGTGCTAGTGTGTGTTGTCATTCTCTAGCATGTTCTCCACTATTGACACTGATTCATTTGGACTGTCAGTTCTTTTTCTGGACTGTTTGAATGCTGACTAACCACATCCTTTCTCTGCTTGTTTTTCTCTGTCTCTCTTTCTGTAGAGGAGTTTGTCCATGCTGCTAACAAGTTTGGTCAGATTACTCCAATGGAGATTGATATTCTCTATCAACTCTCTGCTCTCCACTCCCAAACTGGGTAATTCAGTCTAATCATCATGGCTTTTTTCTTATTTAAACACAGATCAATGAACAGAAGACTCCTCATAAAGACATTTTTAACAAAAAACACAATAAGAGTGTCTTGCTCATGAGTGGCCCAATATGGAACTGCTGTATTTCGTTGAATTGGGGCTTCTTTAATACAGTCCTCCTCATTTACTGTACTTAAAGGCCAACATCTGCATTAGCAAATTACTTGGAGTACTTACTTCTTACTGTCAAATAATTTTAACATTAAGCAGTGTTCTAAGTACTTGCTTGAAATTTGATTTGGGTATTTTTAAAAGACATCTCTTATAGGATTCTATTTGTGATTTTGTTTACATTCAGACGGCTGAATCTGACTGATATTGAAAGGATAGCTCCTCTGGAGGAAGGTGCTCTTCCCTATCATCTAGCAGAAGTACAGAGACAGGTAGGGGGACCTGTGCCACACAAGTGTTTAATGTCGAGTGTGTGGAATGTGTGGCTTATCTACCCAATGATGACATGCTTTTACATGTATAGTCTGTGAAGTTTCCAAAATCCCTTCTTCTCTCACTTACACACAGTCTTTCTGTCACTTAGATGCATGGGGATACCTCTCGCCCTGTGTGGCTGCAGGCTGCTGAGTCAGCATATCGCTTCACCCTGGGCTCCATCGCTGGAGGTAAGAGAACTCACACAAGCTCACATGGGGCTTCACACACAGATCATGACGTTCAGTGTATTAGTATGTTAGCATGTTTCTGGAAGTCCGTCCTGTGCTTCACAAGTGGTATCACTTTAATCACATCCTCAGCTTATGATCTAATTCTTTTCGAGTGAAAACTGGAATGCTAGAACAAGGGTGGCATAAGTTTAATGATGGACAATATTTAGTTTTGCCCCAGCATAGTGCTGCATGATGACAAGACTTTAGAAAACATGTCCATGCAGTATTTTCTGGTAATTTGTTTTACATTATGAAGTGCCTAAATTGCAGCTAAACAGAAATTACTTCTACACTATTTTTATGGCAGTTTTCTAATTATAAAATGTCGTATGTATAAAATATAAAAATTTTTATAACCCCTATGGTAGAGGAGAGTCTGAATCTGTGTGGTGCTGGTGGATTACAAGACTGACAAAAACAATGTACAGAACATTTTAAGAAAGTCAGGTGTGGTGCACACCCTCATATGGATAAACCAGTGCCTCAGCATGTCCAGTCTAAGTCTAGCTCCCCTCACTTGAGTGTCTTGGATTAAGGTTCTTCTGAATCAGTGCTTGCATTTAAAGTGCTTAAAAATGTGGACTAATTTATGTGTTTAAAATTAACCTACTTCAACTTTGGTGGATGTTTGTGTTTGTAGCTACTGGTGCCACAGCAGTGTACCCCATAGACTTGGTAAAAACCCGGATGCAGAACCAGCGCTCCACCGGCTCTTTCGTAGGCGAGCTCATGTACAAGAACAGTTTTGACTGCGCCAAGAAAGTCCTCCGGTACGAGGGTTTCTTTGGCTTCTACAGAGGTAAAAATATTTGTTTGCTTTATGATGTCTGTAATTACAGTATTGTAATATCTCCAGCACAAAGCCTGGTATGAAGACCTAAAAATATTTAAATTCTATTAAATCTATTAAAATACACAGGTTCAAGGTTCTAATTATCTGTGCCAGGTGTGTTGACGACTGGTAGAGGGATAAGCCCTGAACTGTCTGAGGACTCTACCAGGAAGCTCTTTTTCATTGTTAATTTATGCTGATGTATCTTTATTGGTTAGCTGTTTTTTTGGAATTGTGCAATCCTCTTCCCTAAACTTTTTGTAGTGGCTTGAAGTCGGAATTTTTATTTGATTTGCTATTTTATAAGCGATGACCTTAATATGTGCCTCATTTTGTGTGTTCTTGTGTTTTTAATAGGCCTTGTGCCCCAGCTTATTGGAGTAGCTCCAGAGAAAGCCATTAAACTCACTGTAAGCCCCCAGCACTTAAACTAAAGAGCTCTGAAGATTCATTAGCTCATTTTAAACAGGAAATTAACCCTGTTTGTATTTTTCCCCTCCTTAAGGTGAATGATTTTGTGAGAGACAAATGGTCAAATAAGGATGGCTCTATTCCTTTACCAGCAGAGATCCTAGCTGGTGGATGTGTGAGTATTTTTGTGTTTTCATATTTGTAATGAATCTGTGAAAATCAAATTTACAGAGACTGACAAGCTGACAGTGGTCACCTGCTCATTCTTGTATGTTACATTTGGACATAAATCACTATCATAATTTTAAATTACGAAAATATATCAGTTGCAGAACTATCCTGACAGTATTTAACCATTTATACAGTCCTATTACTCAGTAAAGCCACCATGTATTAGGATTACAGAGAAACATATATTAATTACATTGCATTAAAATACAGGTATTTTAGATCAGTATACCAATGGCATCCAAACATTCTCGCTGGAAGTTTATCACACCTTGGTTTGAATAAGTTAATTGTCTAATGTTGATTTTTTTTTTTATCTGACATAATTTTATATTATTCTGTATTTCAATTTTTTATAATAAACTCTTATACTCCAAAATTCATTATTCATTTACCATACATTTGATTGTGATGTACTGATTCAGTTATACACCACTACCATAAAAGGCATTTCTATATTTTTATATTGTAATGTGTGTGTGGTGTGTGCATGTGCATTTTAGGCTGGTGGCTCTCAGGTGATCTTCACAAACCCTCTTGAGATTGTGAAGATCCGTCTGCAGGTTGCTGGAGAGATCACCACGGGACCCAGAGTGAGCGCGCTAACTGTGGTCCGCGACCTCGGCTTTTTTGGCCTCTACAAGGTACACTATTCTCATAATGAATGGTACATCTAATGATAATTTCTAATATTGATTAATTAATTGATTTAAGTATCCTGGATTTTCTGGTTCTGCATTATTCCTCACAGGGTTCCCAAGGGTCAGGGAATTTCGGGAATGTCTGGGAATTTCACTAAAGGCTAGTCAGCGAATTATTAGGAATTTTTTTTAAATAGCATATAGTGCAGTAGCCAAAACCTGATTTTGGTGTTTATGCATCTTTGTTCCTACGAGTGATTTGCCCAAAACCTCTCCCGCTCTAAAAATGGGCAAAATTCTAGAATGCACAATCTTGGCGAAGTTTGTGTCAACATATGTCCTTACAGTTGCTAACTTGCCAAACATCCCAGGCCAGTGTAAAGCTACGTTTTTGTTTGAAAATGAATAATTTAAGGACTGGCTCATCCAAAGTAATGATGACACAAAAGCAAAATGCAAAGTATGTAAATCGGTCATAGTTCTCTCTAGTATGGGAGAGCGTGCACTTACTGATTGGGAAAAAATGTTGCGAAGGTGAAGATTTTGAAAAAATCCACCTCATCTCAACTCCCCCTCACTGTACTTCTCCAGTCATCCACATCAAGCAGCTTTATAGCATATAGAGCTGCTTTGTTCAGAATGGCCCATGTTAACGGGTATATTACTAGATAAAACGTACATGTAGAACAGTGGTTCTCAACCTTTTTAGCACAAACGCCCTCTAGACCTTATCATGAGCCTCGTAACACCCCCCCCCCCAAACTCAGCAAGCATTGTCTGGTCTCCTGACTGATTAATGTAAAATGTTGTAGCTCTTTGTGCAAGCACAGATGTGTGCTCAGTATGTTGAGTGTCTGCTGTGATTTTAAAATATTTGTGTGTGTGTTTAGGGTGCTAAAGCCTGTTTCCTGCGTGATATCCCCTTCTCTGCCATCTATTTCCCTGTGTACGCCCACACTAAAGCTGCTTTTGCTGATGAAGACGGTCGAATTGGGGCTCTGCAGCTACTGACGGCTGGAGCCATTGCAGGTAAATGCTACAATGATTTTCTTGATTTATTTTCCTTTATATTTGTTATACCTTGTCTCCCGTTTATCTGTATTTTTATGGTCCTGACAGTTTTTTTTATTTGTTTGTCCATGCTTTATTTGAGTGTTTTTTAAGTTTTTCCTTATAGAAAACACCCATCCTTTTACAGTGTAAGAATATGGCTGAAGTTTTGTTTCTTGTTTTTAAGAGAGTATTAGCATTTTTTTGTTTTTACTAGGATGCTCAAAACCAGGCTGCTCTTACATCCTTTTGATCCTGTTTACATCCTGGAGGGCTGTTTTTATGTTTGTGTTTTGTTTTTTTTTGTTTGTTTTTTTTATTCTGAAAGCCCAAAAACTTGCTGATGTTTAATAAAAAACAATAGAATTATGACTTTCACAATAATGGTTTATTAAATCATGGTCCACTGGTGTTCCTGAATGTCTTTTGTAGACAAATTGGTGGTGTTGAAAAGACTTAAATGAGTATACGTTTGTAGAGTCATGACATACAGACTAAGGCCCCCATTTGCTGGTTTTGATCCCCTCGGCCTGATTTTTGATTTCCAGGTGTCCCTGCTGCCTCGTTGGTCACTCCTGCTGATGTCATCAAAACGCGACTGCAGGTAGCAGCGCGTGCTGGCCAAACTACATACCACGGTGTGATCGACTGCTTTCGTAAGATCATGAGGGAGGAGGGCTTTAGAGCCTTCTGGAAAGGAGCAGGAGGTAATTTTTTTGTGTTTAATTCACACATTCATGTGAGCACAAATATTCCAATCGATTTTCTGCTAAAGTGATGGATTGGCAAAAACGTACCCATTACATGTGGAATGTTCTTTCTAAAAATGAATCAGTTTGGATATCCTGACTGGTGTATCTATCGAAATGTCAGCCTGATCAAGAGAGTTTGATACCTGGTTCAAGAGTTTTCTTTTTCTGGATGGGTAGAATGAATGTTGTTCTGAATTTTAGAATAGCTGCTAAAACAGTCACTCAATGAAAAGCCTTTCAGGAGCTTTTGCATTTTATATTGTAACAAATGCTGGGCAAAAATATTAATTGCAAATAATGACATTGTTACATGCAAAATTAAGGAATGAATTCAAAAGTAATGTATTACACACTTCTATTTTTAAAGTACTGCTATAGGTGTTCTTTAGCTAAGGCTATTTGCCTCTGCATGTCATTCATTTATTTAGTTGGTTGTAGAAAACAAGGTACTCTGAGAGTCTAGAGCATTATGTGTGGTCAGATTTTTGCAATGGTTCACACTTGTTAAATGTTGTTTCTTTTTTTCATTCGTTCCAGCCCGAGTTTTCCGCTCCTCTCCACAGTTTGGCGTGACCCTAGTCACCTACGAGCTCCTACAGCGGTGGTTTTATGTTGACTTCGGAGGACAGTAAGTGTTTACCTTTTGATCTCTGTACATTTGCTACATTATTTAAAAAAGCAAGTAGTGTCATTTATATAAAAATTAACAAAAAATGACTAAGATTTATCTGAAATTAACTAGTTGCTTGTTTTGAAATTGCAAAAAATGAAAGCAGCTTTCAGTAAGGTGTCTTATTCATTCAAAATAATCAAAAAATCATGATTGAAATTTGTATGTACACAATAAAGAATGCCCCCTATAATGTATTCATAGTGCTTTTCAGTAGTCACACTGTATATTTACCCGTCTTTGTTAATATGTTTACAGCATTTAGCAGAAGCTCTTATCCAGAGTGACATACATCAGTGCTTAAATAGTCTTCCTCTGTTTTTATACCTGTAAAAGTACACGAAGGTCAACACCTGCTTTTAACCAGTTACCCACCTTAACAAATCACGATAATATACTGAGTTGATCCTGACGTGCCTGCATCACTGTGTCGGCTGTTATTTATTTGTGCTTTGAGTGACAGTGCTGTGTGGGATCTGAGCTTCACTCTGTCTTTGCAGTCGCCCATCTGGTTCTGAGCCCACACCGAAATCACGGATATCGGAGCTGCCCGCGGTCAGTCCTGAGCACGTGGGCGGATATCGTCTCGCTGCGGCAACCTTTGCTGGTGTGGAGAGCAAGTTTGGACTTCACCTGCCAAAGTTTAAATCCTCTGGGGTTGTGAGCATCCAGCCCAGCAAGGAAGAGGCACCAGGCTCCTAAAAAGCACTGCCTACTTCAATCCTGTCAGCTACAGGCTGCATGCCTCCATTCTCCAGACTACTTCACTCCACTATACTTTTCTCCTGGTTTATTTTTAATTAGCTGTTTGTTTTCTTGGCAGTGGAGATGCGTGGGTTATATTTACCATTTTCAAACACTCGTCAGTGCCTGCTCTGTAACAGTAACTGAACAGTACTAATGGATTACTTCCACACTCCGATCGTGGGTTTAAACTCCAGCTTTATACTTCCTACATTTCTTCTGTATTAAAAAAATGCAAAGACGGTATAAAATATAGCGATTCAGCAGACATCCCGCAGCCAATGAATAATCAGTCATGCGACTGTAATGAGCTTGTGTGTGCTTTTTTTTTTCTTTTAGGTTTTTTGTTTTCTTTTGTTTAGGTATATTTTTTTATTTTATTTATGTTTTTTGGAGGTGTTTTTTTTTTTTTTTTTTTTTTTTGTTGGTTGGTTGGTTTTTTTATCT
>JBBKCR010000101.1:5312573-5325000 GCA_037577295.1 Ladigesia roloffi | reverse complement strand
GGACATGAAGTTAGTTGGTGTAAGGGTAGAGGATGCAGAAGATAGGACTAGGTGGAGACAAATGATTCGCTGTGGCGACCACTGAAGGGAAAAGCCGAAAGAGGAAGATAGCGTTGGCCAAAAATATTGGACACTTTTTAAATTCTATAATATTTTGGCTTATAAATATAAAAACAGCAACCAAATTTAACTAACATACAGGAATTTATGAAACATTAATGAAACATTATGTGGGCATGACATAAAGATGTTTTAAAATAAGTGTAGATAACCAGCTAACCAGTCTTCTACAAAAAATACAACCTATAGTGTTTCTAACTAGTCTACAGACCTGAATTTAAAAATATCTAAACTCAAAAGAAACATTTCACATCCAAAATGAGAGAAATATATGGAAACATTATACCAGCCATAGTATGTGCTTAGTGTGCACATTGTGCTTCCATTCCCCCGGCGTCCCAGAGATTCCCACCCAACATCCGCAGCTTAGGTCACCTACCACATATGTTGTTCCCCACATGTCACTTTGCTATGTACAACCTTCCTTATCATTGTTGCAGACTAACTACACTCCTTTGTGGCAACAGCACAATCTAATGGTAGTTGCCTTTTTCAGCAGTATAACGCTCCCTGCCAGACTCTGGAAAAAGTGCTGTCATGGCCTCCCAATGTCTGTAGATCTGAAATATTTTTGGCACAATCTACTCTGAGTTCATCCTTACAATTTATAGGATTCAAGGGATTAGCAGTTTACCACAGCACCACAAGTCTTCTGGAGTCTATGGCTGTTTTGGTGGAACAAGGGTGGCCTAGACAACATTAGGCAGCTTGGTTTTAATGTTATGGCTGATCAATGTGATTTTTTTCATGTTTTGCAGCCTTTTGGTCATAACCAATCCCAACAGGACATCCTACAGGAGAACACCATCCTCAAAGCCACTGAAGTCCAGTTCCCACCTAAACCTGTGGTCAGCAATGAAGCTAAGGTAAATATGCTACATGCAGTGTCCTCTCTTAACGACCATCTTCCTGAAGGTATGCATTAGGCTAAACACCTGATCAGAAGAGTTGTTTGAGAAGGTGTTCAGATTTATAAGTTTTCAGAATGTAGAGGTATAAGACCAGGGCTAGGGACCATAGATATAGTGTGTTTTTCAAAAAACATTTGAAATTTTCTTTCCAGTTTACAGAAACTTTCAGTTTTCAGCCACAAGAATCATTTTTGACTGAAATAAACAATGCTTGTTTCTTTACAATAACAAACAATGCGCACTAAAAAACACATTTTCAATAAAAGTTGGAAATCGCAGTATTGGACAAAAATATGCAGTTTCTTTGCCTTTCTGTTCCTTGTGGCTCATTGAGTTATACAGTATTGTCCTTTGAAATGAGTGACTGAGAGAATAAGATAAAAATCATAGATATCTGATTTAATGTTGTTCAAGTTTGTTTCCCTAAAAGGGCAAATTAAATTATTTCCCCTCCTCCTTTCAGGCGTTTATTCGCCGCTGTCTGGCCTATAGGAAGGAGGATCGTTATGATGTCCACCAGCTTTGCAGCGACTCCTACCTGCTCCCGCACATCAGACGATCCAATTCGTCTGGAAACCTGCAGGCCACACCTTCTAGCCCTGCTTCCTCTGGCATAATCTCCTACTGATGCCTCCATTGGAAATGATGATTGGCGGCTTTCAGCAGAGCTGTCCCTCACCTGCCCACTCTCAGACAGATGGAGGGGGGAGGGGCCTACAAGCTTTAAGACGTGCCCCCAGACCAGCAAAGGTTGCCAGGGTGATGAGCAAGAATGGCTGAAGTCACCTCCTCTGTGCGCTCCATTTGAATGCAGCCTTGTCAAGCACAGATGGACAAACTTGAATATTTTTACAGTTGGATTGTTTGAGCTGTTTTATGAGGCTGTAAGAAGTACAAAGGGAGGAGTTTTCTGCGCTTACAGAAACGTAGGCACTGCAGGGGGAGACTTTACATTTGAACTTCTCAATGTTTTCTGTGTTTATATCCCCTACAAGGGGTGTGTGTATGGTTTATGAGTGAGTGTTCCTGAGTTATTTTTGACTTCTTTAGTCTGTGTGTCTGTGAGAGAAAGCGAGCGAGAGAAAAGTCAGTGTTGTGTGTCGCTTGTCTCCTGGAGTGTATGTTGTGTATGTTTTCAGAGATGCTGTTGGAAAAGTGGTGAGAGAAAGCACAGTGCTCGAGTGTCCTTGTTCGTATGTTCATTGCTCTCAAAAGAGAAACCCTCAACATGTTTTATTTTATTACATCTTAACATCATTTGAATCCAAAAAATCCAATGTTACAGGACAACGGTAATGAAATGCTACATTCAATTTCAGGACCGTTCTTTCTTGCATCAAATCACACTTTTGAAGATGACGTTGTGTTTTGACGGCAACGATATGTGGGTTCTTAGGAGTTGCGTATCATCAGAGATAAAGATGAAAACTTAATAAGCTGCTCCAGCTGTGATGTGTATGTTTTGTTTGTGTGTGTTAGCAGGTCCATGTACTGTAGGATCTGATCCTTCCTCCAATTTCTTTTAAAAAATTTTCTTTCCAGAAGCAATTTTCATGTTGCTGCTATACAGTCTCGCTTTATTATTTTTTGGGGATGTATGATTTTAATTAGTATAGAGATCATACAAAGATATATTTGCCAGGAAATCACAGCATGTTGTTGATAAAAGTCTAACTTTTCTTGTGAGGATTGCGTGTGTGAGATGGATGTGTGTGTGTGTGTGTGTGGGTGGATGTGGGTATGCCTGATTATAATTGTAAGTGAAGAGACGGAAGGTGGGCCGGACCCCACCCACAATGATTAAAGCCCATGTGTCCTGAGCCGCTGCTCTCCTGTTGCTAGGCAACCCCTGACCCTTGGTTTCCTGACCCAAGAACAGCTACTTTGAACAGGTATCATGCCAGAGTGTGTTCAGCAGTACGGGGTCAAACTTATACGCTTAATCCCCTCTATCTCTCTCTTAAACCCTGTCGTCAGCGCGACACTTGTGATCTGTCTCTTAAAAGCTGCTGCAATTGTAGGGAATGTAGCCAAGAGAAATAAAAATTCAGAAAACTTATTTTAATACAACTGCTTTGGATGTTTTTTTTTTGCTTATTGTGTTCTTGTAAAATACTGCTAAATTATACGATATACTATTTCATAGACACACAAATTTATGCATTTTTTGGTGATGAAGATTTCAGCTTCCACATTCAGCTGTTCACTCTAGCTGAGATTAAGACTTGCAGGCATTCATAGATTTTAAGTAGTTATGTGCCAATAAACCCAGTAGGAGAGTCAGATTTTGAGGGTAATTATGAACCAGGTGAGCTTAGGCATTTTGAATAACCTGTAAAGGGGAAATAGTATATGGCGAGCCAGCTTCTGCAAACATGCTCCTGATGTTCTGAGTCTGGAAGATGTGGACAAAGTCCCTTTTTATTTTATTGACCAACACCAAAATTGATTTTTGTTTTTATTATGGATTTTGCGTGGAGTATTTCTTTAAAGTTTCTTCTAAATTGCACCAAATACTTTCTGAACAGCCACAGGCCTAGTAAAAGTACAGTAATAGTTCAGAGTTGAAACCTGTGACTTCACATTTTTAAGGGCATTAAACATACAGATGACACTACTGTAAAACATCATGTACTTTATTGCTTGTGTGTTCTTTACAACCTTAAATTTGCACAAGCTCGCAACATTCCCCTCACAGTTCTACAGCAGGTGCATGTAAATTTGTATTTTAGCCAATCTGATCAGCAGAGAGGTCTCACTTAGAGAGGGGGGGGATGCACACACACACACACACAGAGACAACCCACCCATTCGTCACAGAGAAGGTACAGTAAAAGTGAATAAAGAAATGAGCAGCCAAAATAGCCAAAGAAAAAAATGGTGCATTAAATCCAATCCTTACATCTAGTAGAAACAACAGAACTCAAATCATCCTAACTTTTCCAAACAGATTACAAAATAAAATCGGAAGAGGGGGCTTGAGAGAACACAAAGAATGCAATGACAAAGCAGAGAAATGGTTGCAATGGAAATCAAATGAAAAAGTTAAGATGGAGAAAACAGCACTTTACAGCGTTCTACTGTCTGTCCATCCTCATCCTCATGAGCCAGCTCTCTGGACTCAGTGGCCTTGCAGCAGTTGTGAGATATATTTATGTTACTACTCAATGGATAATTTTTTGACTGAATAAATACATTTGAGAGAGACAGGAGAGAGGGACAGAAATGTACAGAGAGAGAAAGAGAGAAAGAGTGTGAACTAGATGCTTTTCCAGAATGCAGCTAAAATGCCTGGCTGTTATGAAGACTCCGGGGTAGCTTGTGCGCTGACCTCTGTTGTGTCCTGTGAGGTCGTCTCTGTGGCAGCAAGCGTCTCCGTGGGTGTGTCAGTGACTGCAAGGGCGGGTGTGGCATCCAGAATCAGAGCTGGGGTCTGATTGGCTGTCAGGGAGGCAGTTGCCGAAGCAATAGGCGGGACAAGGTCAGAGGGCAGGGACACTCCTGGCACTGTCGACAGATTTGAAGGAAGAACACTGGGCATGGACAGAGGAGCCATGCCAGGCAGGTTCAAAGGGGGGAAAGGGGCAAGAGGTGCCAGGGACGGCAAACCTGCAGATACAAACACAAATGGTTCTTAATGCATGCAGAAGATTTCATGACGAAAATTACAACAGATATAGAATAGTGCGTGAAATGAGTACCTGTAGTGGAGGGAGGCAGGTTGCTGATACCTGCTAACGATACAGCACTGAGGTCTGGTAAGAGGTTGAGGTTTGGGAGGTTCGGAAGGTTGGGCAGAGGACCAAGGCCAGCAGGTAATGGCATTAACCCTGATGCAAAAGGCAACGATAATAATTTCCAAAATCAGGAAACAAAGCTGATATTGTACATATTATTGTTGCACTTGTGCATGCATTAGTCTATCAGTGTTACTTAGGCGATGAGCTGAAAATTTAAGCTGGGAAGAGACTAAGATTTATTACCTGGTAACGTAGTGGTGGGATTGACAGAAGGTAAAGTGCCCATGGCTGGAGTGACTTGAGTGGGCAGCAGTGGAACTGTGGGTACACCTGAAGCAACACACACAGAGCAACACACATCAGAGCATTGTGCAACACAGGGGGCATGTTTATAACCAAACAAATGCCCTTTAGCAAAACGAAGCCTCTGACATCATAGCTGGTATCTTGCAATGCACTTTTACAATATTTTAGATCAGTAGATTATTATAAAAGTATATAATAATCTATATAATAAATTATGTTTGTCAATCTATCATTTTAATAATACATCACATCATTTTTATGCTTGATAGTTAAAAAAACAATAGCTGCAGCTCTTCTTGTGCACTGCAGTTTCTGCATTTACAGTCTGTACCTGTGTGTAGCTCAGTAGGTATGGATGGAGGGGCTGAGCTGAGTGAAAGTCCAGACAGACTTCCCTCGAGCCCAGTGGGTGCAGGCTGAGAGGTTGGAGGCGGGGTTACAGCAGAAAGCTGAACCTGAAAGATGGCAGAGAATCATTAAAGGCTGGACAACAGATAGTATTCAATATACTGTTGTATGGTTCAATGAAAATGTCTGAAAGACGGCTGAAAAAATTGCCAAAAATATTTGAATAATGTCTCCCTTCTGAAGGTTTATGTACATACAATGTAAACGTTAAACACAGAGTTGAAAACAATGACTGCCTCATTATATCCAAGTAACTGATTTATTTCAAATTGCATACACAACTGATTTTAACGTAAGTACACTGTTCATTCTTAAGTAGTATGTGAAATCTGAAGATGATGATCAAAATGTTTGACTCACAGTGAATGGTTTACTTTGTTACAAATCTTTTACATTTCTTTAAATTGAGTAAAACATCAATCTGGTCAAAAAAAGGAACACGTGCCAAAAAGCATTGCACTGTTATCATTTATACTACAGTAACAAAACCCTTTAAATGGTAACAATAGAGGAAAAAGAAAAAAACAATCTGAAATGTGACATGTGCACACAACATGGAAAACATAAAAAACACACCTCAGTAAAGCCGTCCTTCAGTGGGCTGGCTGGTTCACTGGGTGTATGAGCAGGAAAGCTGATCTTCTTTCCTTCCTCAAAGGGCCGCGTGGGGATTCTGTGCAGGTAACCATAACCAATACCACAGCCCAGACTGGAGAGAGAGAGAGAGAGAGAGAGAGAGGAAAGTTTATGAAAGGCACGTGCACAAAAGAACCTCTACAGTGTCACAGTCAGAGACACACCTTCCCTCTCCTCCCCAGGCACTGTTGGGAGTTATAACGACTTCTCTGCAGCTATCCGTGTCCGTGTTGTAGACGTAGAGTTTTAGTCCTTTGCCTTCGTGAGTTTCTATCAATGAGAACAAGTCTTCTGACTAAGGAGAGAAAACAGGTGTTAGGCACTGTTAAGACCTATTAAAATCAACTGAAATTACTACATGGAATTTGTCACTGTCAGAGTAATAAACTGCAAATAACACAGTAACATCATTCCATTTAATCACAGGAACTGATATTTTAGTACCGATTCTAAAAAACAAATATGACAGGAATCTTTGAACAATGTCAGTATTGAAATTGCTGATACTCTTCCTGTGACACATCTTACTACACTTTTATGAAGTCAGAATCTGAGCAGTAAACAGCAGCAGTGATGGAAATCATTTTTCACATATCTAAGGGAGTCGCACAATCAAAACATGAACCAATAGATTTCATGCTTTTAATTCT
This sequence comes from Ladigesia roloffi, assembly GCA_037577295.1. Classification (NCBI taxonomy): domain Eukaryota; kingdom Metazoa; phylum Chordata; class Actinopteri; order Characiformes; family Alestidae; genus Ladigesia; species Ladigesia roloffi. The sequence continues at coordinate 5,318,229 of JBBKCR010000101.1, read as the reverse complement.
AATTAATTTTCCACTTTAGACTAGTGGTCACCACCTTTTCCCTCATTATTCTCAAAGTGTGAATAAATTTTATAAACAGCAGCAACAACTCACATTCTGGTGCATCAAAATAATGTATTCACAAATTTTACGGTGAATTCAAGTGTCAGCAAAGACAGGGGAACACTACCGAGCACCACTGTGTCCAGGTACCAATCTTGTTTTCAAAACCAATCAAACCAGAACCTCTGGTCCTAGATTTATGAGTTCAGTTCCAGTTTTCCCTTACTTGCAACAGAAAAACACTCAATAGAATACCCTCTGTTTTTTTTTTCATGTTAACAAAACCAGCTCTAACCCATTCTCTTTTTGTGAAATTTGGCTAATGCTAACATGCTCAGTACGAAAATGGTATCTGCAGTAGGGGCAGTGTGTAAAGCGAAACTGAATTACTTCATTCATAACTGTGTCTGCCCCGATGATGTAGTCTGTAAAGGGCCTCAGTCCTGCAAGGGCGGCAGGAGAATTTGGTTCAACCTCCTACAAATAAAGAGAAAAATAAAGAGAAATATGTACATGTGACATGAGACAGCTGCTTTCAAGAAAACACAAATTACATTTTGCCCCTTGTCTTTGTTAGTCTGAAGGCCTGACAAACTGGTCCGATCGGCTGAGCCTCATTACCCAAGTGACAAAATTCCAATTTCACTCAGAAGCGCAAGAAACCTACTCAAGGGGCCGTCTACCACTTTCTCAAAACTCAGCAATTAAATCCAGCGTGTTGCTACTTGGACAAACAGCTTTCATGACAAGTATTATTTCTATCCTATGCAATAAATTAATTCGCTCTCTTCAAATACTTAATGTACTCAACTTTCTTTCAAAAATGTTTCCATATTAAAGCGACAATTTGAAGAAAATACTCAATTTTGACTGTTTTACCCTTTACAAACAGTGGTGAATATAGCAAGTAAGGGGTTTCACACTGTATGAAGTTTGGACAAAATTCAAGGTTTAAATTGCAGTTCTTGTTGTCCATTTCTGCATTTGGGATAAGGAGGAAATTAGATATTTCCCTAAACAATTGCTTTAATAAACCCAAGGATCACACAATAAACTCACCAGAACATGCCAAACATTCTCATTAGCCCCTTCAAAACTGCAGAAACGGATGCTGACTCCAAGAAGGCCTTGGCCACCCCACATGTTGCTTGGAGTAACTGTGGACTCCCGAAGCTCCAGGGTCTTGCTGCTGTACACAAGCATCTTCACCGGCTTCTCCACGTTAGCTTTCAGCAAGTCTTTCAGGGTGTCATTGTCCTTGTTCTAAGAAACAAATATAAACATCTAACTAACGAAACTAAAAAGTGGCAGACACCAACAAAGTAATTGGTCATGCCTGTATAAATGCACATTAATAACCGAGCAATTTATTTAATATTTGATTGGCCAACAACAACTGAAAACTAGTAAGTCACAAAGAATTCCATTTGCATAACACTAACTGTATATTTTACCATTTCCATACAACGTTGTATCAGACTTTTGGTGGCAAATGATGCAATTACATATAATTAAATCTGTGATGCATTAGTATACACTTCCTTTTGGATTGTGAAACCGCTCTTTTTCTTCCACATACTAACTAATTTGAAGCCCTAGGCTTTATCTGAGTTTAGGTTTATTCCTTATAGAATTGGCAAGAGAAAAGCTAAGGTTTGCAAAAAATATGTGGTTGATTCATGCTTGACAGTTGGGCGTAACCACAGTAAACATACCAGTCTGGTGTTATTGATGGATACAATGAAGTCAAAGAAAGGCTCCAATCCCGCCCGGTGACCAGGGGAGTTTTCTTGTACCTACACCAAAAAGACACAATAATTTTGAATAGAAATAAATCCATTTACTCTGCAGCTAAAAAGCTGCATGAAACATAACCGCGTCACATGCATGAAAAAGCAGCTTTGCGTGCAAGAATAAACACCTTCACATGCTTTAGAACAATGCAAGCAAATGGTTTAATCTAAGTTTACATGAACAAATTAAACCAAAACTCATCCAATACCTGGACTCTGGATTTAAAGCAATGAGAATACACACCCTTTACTAGAGGCATTCAAACCAAGTCCGGGTTAGTACAGATTTAACACCCTCCCTTTACCTGGCAGTGAGGTGTGTAGCCAAACAGGTACAGTAACCCTTCATAAAAGCAGAAATGATCACAAACTCCAGAGTCATTTCTAGATTTGAGGTCCATGTTTGAAAACCTCAGCCCTCAAAGCAGGAGATTGCTTGACCAAATTCAATCCAAACCTCCAGAAAGACAATATTACATTAGCAACACATCTCACCAAATACTAAATGCAAATGCTGACAATATAAATAATTACCCTAGTTTTATGTCTATTCAGGTACACACTCCATATTAATCAATAAACATGAATATATCAGTGTCAGGCAGCAGAAGCTACATTGTAGATTATCGGCTCTTAGTGAGCTTTTTTAAACACATGTAGCACTCCACGTGATAACTACCCATTCTCTGGTGTGCATAGTGACACTATTCCCTCTTCAAAACTTTAAAAACACAATTCTGTTTATAAACAGGCTGCTTTTAGCCGCGTTAGCAAACAGGCCGCGCTGCGGAAGCCCCGGGCTCGATTACACTGCCAGGCCCCGTCAGTGAGCTGAAAATCGGCACCAGCCGCCCCGGCGTCCCCGGCCACCCAGATCCAAGTCCGCATTTATTAAAAATCAGAAGCCGATGAGGTCTTAATCTTTTACCCGGAGTACGTGGTAGCCCTCTGAGCCCCCACCGGGAATCTCCACGCTCTGAGCTCCCCCCATACCGAGAACCGTACAGTGTCCGTCCCGAACCGGAGAGACACGTCGGTCGTAGTGATGCCCGAGTCATGGATTTTTTCGATTCCTGGATTTTTCAATGGTTCTGTTCAACCGATTCACATGATCCAGCTCCCTCTACTGCTTAAAAATCAATAAATAATAAGAATAATAAGAAGAAGAAAAAGAAGAAGGAGAAGAAGAAGAAAGAAGAAGAAGAAAGAAGAAGATGTTATAATAAAAAAAGAACTTCATTAATCCAGAGGGAAATTCATGTCATTAGCATTTTATTCAATAAAGTATAAAAGACAGTAGAAGACATTAGAAACAATAATGATTGACAGTAAACAACAGTGCAACACAATGACAAGAACATTAGTATAACATATAACAGCGCAACCCTAACATTCGCAGAATGACCAATAGAACAAAAGTTTTACACCATTAGTATATATTAATATATATTAGTGCATATTAGTAATTTAACAAAGAGCACAGTCAGGAATACATTTGTTCTATTTAATGAAAATAATTCTCTTGAATCTTTGACTACACGTTTGATTCATTTACAGTGTCGGTTCTTGTGATTTGGTTCGACAGTCGGAATCGACTCTGAATCGACTCTGTGTTATTAACACGTCGGTCAGGTTGCAGAAGGGCGCATGCGCCGGTGGTTGTATGTGACGTGGCAGCGTGGAGAGGATTGATGGGTCTGCTTATTATTTTTTCTTTTTTATCTCGCTCATTAATTCCTAGATTATTATTTTTATTTTGTTCTCACTCGAGTATGGAGCCGGATTTATAACTCTGATTTCTGGAAAAGTCATCATGGAGCGGTGCATGAAAACGTTCCTATCAGAGGGGGGCAGCACATCCTGATGTCCTAGTAAAGACCCTCAGATTAACAGTGCAGCACATCCTGAGACACTCAAGGCCCTGCACCCCAACCCCCAACGTCCCCCAGACCCTCCTCCTCCCCCGGGCAATACAGTATATTGAAAAATGTATTGATTTCAGGTGGACCTTAATTCCAGTGAAGGGCTTTAGTGTACTAAGACATTTTGGACAACCCATGCTTTCAACTTTATGGACACAGTTTGGGGAAGAACCTATTCTGTTCCAGCATGACTGTGTCACAGGGCACAAAACAGGTTTCCTAAAGATTGGATGATTTTGGATGGATGATTTCATTGTGGAAGTGAAATTATGCCACCATTATGCCAGGTTTACTGCACTTCACCACAAGAGGTGGCACAAGGAGGCATTCTATAACACATGCAGTGCTCTTTCTTGGATTACATCATGGTTTGGTTGCAGATGAGAGACTCCAAGCCACCTTGGCAAGAGATTACTATTATACTACATGTAAAAAAAGAGCAGTGTGGCTAATGTAACAGAGCAACACACAGGATTCTGGGTGTGCAACTGAAAAAATAGATGTCATACAACCACATAGTTGCTGCAATATCATATCTCAATATAAGTATGTTTTTTTTCTGATAGGGACATAAATATGGTTTGATTATTTTTTATTGGGGTATACATTAAACATTTAAGATCAGCCACAACAGGGTGAACATTACAACTACCAAATTGTGATGGCAAGTCTGTCTGATCTGATTCCACAGAAGTGCTCTTGCAGCAAAAATTTCTGAGCAAGCAAATGCTAGCAGTGACAGAAAAGTGTCAACACACAGCACATCATAGCTTGGTCATGCTACCTGATTCCACAGCACACCTTCAGAGGTTTTGTATGCCTCAGTGGGTTTTGTATGCCTCAGTGAGTTTTGGTGGCAGGACTTGGTTATGACTGATCAGTGTAAACAGTGAAGAGCTTGTTTTGGAGCAGTGGGTAGTGCTGTTGACAAACTGTTAGATGATCCTGGGTTTAATTCCTTGCTGGGGAGGCCAAGGTGTTTTGGAAATTGCATGAGTTCCCTGTTTCTGCCCAAAGACATATGTATTAATAGCCAAAATGCCCAGGTGTGAATGTAAGTGGTGACCTGTCCAGGGTGTTTCTTTGCCTTTCTGAGGCTCCTTCAACCCCTCTGTGATTCCGGTGTTAATGTTAAAGTTAATAAAGAAGTCAATTAAAACACTGTTATTGAAATGTAAATTGCCCTGTGAGAGAGGTTTTAATATAAAATCTGTTAATGCATAATGCATCATATCCTCAATAACTAGTGTAAAACATGATGATATGATATGATGGGTCAGGTGGTACGATCAATGTGCCCCCACTCCTCAAATTTTGAGACGTAATCCCATGGACATCTCATTGCCACTGGCATTCAGTCAATAAAGTGATTGTTCTATTCTGGTCACAGAACAATGGATCTGCTCTGGTGTCACCATAAACAGACCTGTCTACTTTGGCTACTGTTTTCCCAGCTCCAGTTCTTCATGATTAGATAATGATCGAAAGTCTTTTGAGCTAAATCAAGTGTGTTTTGAGATGCCTGGGGTCCTGGTGTAACTTTATGCTGCGGACTCGAATCACTCCATTGACACTGATATAAAAATACTTCTATTACAAAAACTACATGCCTAAATAATCACACATGTGCCTCAAACTGCATGGAGAGAGCAAGAATTATTGATGCAGTTTGCACAGTGTTAACCTAACTAATGGGTTATTCTTGGCTTATGGCCTACTTCTGGAGTAAGGATAGATATTTTTTGCCAACTAATTGTTATTTCAGTGTGCCTGTGTTAAATGCACTTTGCTGCTCAGTTAGCTTAAAGCGATAGTTCACCCAAAAAAAGAAAATTTGATGTTTATTTGCTTACCCCCAGGGCATCCAAGTCGAAGGTGACTTTGTTTTCTCAGCAGAAC
>JBBKCR010000101.1:5281682-5294244 GCA_037577295.1 Ladigesia roloffi | reverse complement strand
AGAAGAGAGTCTATTCTTCGTTTTGGTAGGTCGAAGTTTATATGATCATAACACACAATTTTCTGTGGCTCTTCAAAGATGAGTAAAAATGCTCAAAAACTCTGGCAGTGGGGAGTTACCAGATTTGAAAATGGCTGGCAGTGAATTAGGAATCTCACACAGTAACTATGCAAATCATGTACAGTTACATACTAACCCCTTCTTTTTCTTGTGTTTCTGTTCCTTCTTTTTCTTCTTTTGCTCCTTTTTCCTTTTCTTTTTCTGCTTCTTCTCCTCCTTGTCAGACTCTTCAGATTCAGATGAGGACTCGGAGGAGGAAGACGAATCATCACTGCTCTCGCTGGAGGACTGCTGTTTCTTCTTCTTCTCTTTCTTAGCTAGCACACCCAAAAGAGAGTAGATATGTATAAAAGGCACACACATTTGTTGTGAATCACTTTCATCAAGAAAGTGTTTAGACAGTTTCTGATCTAGCACCAATCAGCACAGCATTGTTGGTGGCAGAGTCAAAATGCAAAGGACGGAAACAGCAGAAGATGGTAATTCTCACACTAGTGCACAAACAATGAGGAAGATGCCAGAGAAAAAGAAAATAGATTGAAATCATAAACATGAAGTTACTGTTTTTCCAACTAAAAAAAAAACATTGCTAAAAAGGTTTATCACCAACAGTTGAAGCCAGGAGGGCAGCATGCGGATGAGTTGGATGGTCTACTTCACCTCAAACTTCCAAGCATTTAAAAGGGAATTAAAAAAATAAATAAATGGACCATAAGCTTTGACGTGACAGAAATACAGCATTATTTTTAATGTGTATGTTTTTCAATGAAGACTTTATTTTTGTTACTTTCTGAACAAATCATTACATCTTCAAAAAGTTACTTTACAGGAGTTATATAGGTTTATTAAGCCTATAGGTGGTACTTTTCTTTGTTTTGAGTCAGCCCGTGTTCTGTCTAGGTGGGAAATTATTGTTTGTTGTACTCTGTATGCTACAGATGTTGCAGACAGGGTTTAGGTTGGAAAAAAAGTTGAATCAGAAAAGCATGTAAAGTTCCAAATATTAATTTACTCTATCATTTAAGCTGCTAGGGATAATTCTAAAAGAGCATTAAAACATTTTAAAACACTATTAATCAAGCTTACTTTGTGATAAAATCTGTTCATTTCATTTAGCTGCAAAGTTTATGTTCCAAAAAACTTTAACGGACGCATCATTGAGAAGCCTCAATTAGAACAATCTCTATAATCATCTTGTTTAAGTATGAAACAAAATGAGCAGGTCTGTCAAAAATTTCTTAGACTGGAATCTTTAGAACTTTACACCTGGTAGACAAAAGCCTCTCTGGTCAGTCAAGTCCAAGATTATGTGGTAAGTACTGCGCAAATCAATATTAATATAAAAAACAATTATCTATCCAGCTCCTAATTTCCTTATTCTATTCTAATGAAAAGTGCAATTTACATGACAATGTTTACAAGAATCTGGCTCTTTAGAAGCATTATCCTACTAAATCACTGCCACATTGAACCCATTAAAACCCACAGTATATTGTAGCGAAACCACAAAGAAAAAAAAAAGAAGAGTTAGTCATCTTTGAAAGGGTGCATTTGCATTATTATACCATTATCATTACATCAGTAGAAAGAAACACATTGACAAGTTTCACTTGACACTGGCTTATCCGAGGAGGTAATGGAATAAATCTCATGTCAGAAGGTTAACTGAAAAAGCTGCATTACACAAATTGCTGGGGAAGGTTTAGTCGTAGTGGAAGAAAAATAACTTGAATGTCAAAAATCACATTACTCTATTATTTATATCTACTCTATTAAGCTCTTTTCCTAACTGTAACAACATGCAGCGCTTTAATCCGTTAAAGAAAAAAGGAAATAAAAATCAAACAAAGGAAAACACAAAAGCACCTTTGGATTTGGGGATGAGCTCTCCACAGTTGAGCACCTTGACCTCTGCGTAGGGTCGGCTGTTAGTATCGGTCTTCTGGGCCTCAATCGTTCGGATCACGTCCTGGCCTGAGATCACCTGACCAAACACCACATGAATTCTGGAGGGAAGCAGAAAAGTATATTAATTCACTGCAGGCCGAATCAGAAGATATTTATTGATGGAACATGGATGGAATATGCTAAAAACAAAACAATAATATGTCATGCACATTAAGCAAATTATTTATACAAAGATCTATACTAGTATACAAGTCTCAAACAAATGCAACACTTACCCATCCAGATGAGGAGTAGGTTTTGTAGTTCTATGGTCAGGGACACAAAACAGTGAGGCAGAATGTAAATATAAATCTAATAAACACAAAAACATTGATTAATGCACATATACAGTTAAGTCACCACGTGATCATTTATAGTTCAAAATTAAGAGCACCCATTCAATATGGTACAGTGTTTTTAACAAATAGGTGAAGGCAGTATAAACACTCCAAACGGTGGCCAATTATTCTTGCCCTGACTCACATAAAAAACTGTGAGCCATTGGTGTCTTTGCCCCTGTTCGCCATAGACAGCAGGAACTCCTTGTTGTGTTTGACAGAGAAGCTCTCATCTAGAAAACAGAGAGACAAAATGTGATTGCTGCTCTTGCAATCTACATATTACACATGCAAAGGATGTGGGTAACATGGCAGAAATATAAAAATTTCAATATTTTTCCTCTTTAGGTTTTATTAACATGGAACAAATACTGCCCATTACTACTATAAAAGACTTATAGGATTTATTTTAAGATCAGTGATAAGTATACTGAACAGCCATGATTTAAAATCAGGAAAAAAAATTATGTATGTGTAAACAAGTACCTTCAAAGAAGCCCCCATATATGGATTCACCACCTCTGCCATTTCCTAAGAGAAAAAACACAATTTTAATGGCCTTTTACAAAAGAAAAAAATTTCACCGAACTGAAACTACAGCTCCCTATATTGTACAGTACCTTCACTAAAGTCCCCTCCTTGTATCATAAAATCCTTCACTATCCTGTGGAACAGACATCCCTTGTAGTGCAAAGGTTTTTGGGTCGTTTTGCCAACCCCCTTTTCACCTAAATAAAAAAATGTCACAAATCCAATTTACTTTCAGATTTGATCATATAAAAACTCAGTCAAACAAAAATGCTGGTAAATTAAAGTTTTGTTAACTAACCTGTGCATAAACAGCGGAAGTTGTCACAGGTCTTGGGGCATACATCAGAGAAAAGCTCAATGACAACTCTTCCAACTTCAAAAAGAAAAAAGTGATTTTAGCCAGAATTAAAACACTTAAAAGCTAAATGAAAAAAAAACTCAGTTTTATGCATTTAATATTCTTACCAAGTGTATTACTGATGCCTATATCAAAGAAACAGCGTGGTCGCTGCACTTTCACTCCCATAGCTCTGTTAGACAAGAAAAACACAGTTAGTTATCATAAATTAATACAAAAAATACAGACAAGAGTATTGGGACGCCTGACAACTCTTCTTGGAAATCTTTCTCCAAGATTTGAGTGTTTCTGTCGGACTGTGTGCCCATTCACTTTGTAGAATAATGCGAGGTCGGGCACTGATTTTGGACAAGAACGCCTGTCTTACAAACAGTTCTTCCACATCAAACTCATCCAATCATGTCTATAAGAAGATTGCTTCCACAACGTTTTAGTTATGTCAGTGTCCAAAATGTATTGGTATGTTGAAGCATTAAGGGGGGGATGCCCAACCCTGAAAACTGGTGTGCCCCAACATTTGGATACACGTAGTGTATTTCCTCAAACGCAAACTGCTTTTGCATGTTAAGGGTAACAGAAATAAATACGATTTTAAATAGCAATGCTCCCACTCAGCTGTTTTAAAATAATCTTTAATAACTATTTGTATTAAATCAAACCAAACAAAACACAGTGGAGTATTTCCTGCAGCTGCACTCTCAGTGAATTCAGGTACGTTCATTCAATCTCCCTCGCAGGTTCAGCACGCCTTTAGCACTTCTGCTAACCCCTGATCAAAACCCACTTTCTAATCCAGAATAAAACCCAACCCTCACCGCCAGATGATATAATAAATCAAATAAATAAGATTTTTCAATGTTGCGGAGATCAAAAATTTAGATTAAGTTAATATTTTTATTATTCTTGTGCTAACGCTAATGCTAACACTACAAGTTCCTTCACTGAGGCCTCCATTTGGCAAAAAATGACCTAAAACTCACAAGCACATACAAACACAGCGACACAAGTGGATCTGGAAACCATAAAACACACTTACGCGTCTTTAGCCCGAGGCTGAAGCTGGAATAAGGAGAGGAAACATGTAAAGCAGATTCAAATCTCTGAAACGAAACTCCCTCTGTCTCAGAGGGGCTTTCAGAAGATGGCGCTCTGAAGGGCAGAGGTGCATTATGGGTAGCGACATTAACCCACCCACACAAATCTGCAACACAACATGTTCAAATGTATTGGGACATACAGGTTTTTCAGGATTCGGTCCAGGCGAGGCATGTGACGATAAAGGATAAATCAATTAATTGCACGATAATTAAAATGAGGTCGCCGCGATTTTCATTTGTTTGCTTTCCTACGGACTCCACTGTGATACATTGGTATAATCAGGTGTTAAAATATTTTATTTAAATGAGAAGTGTATAAATTTAAAGAAAGACCTTTAGAAGTGCAGAGAGCCAGTCCTGTTTTAACATGCACTTATTGCTTGTGGCATTTCTAGAAGGGGAAACCACCAATCTCTGGGAAACTTTACAGTTAAATAGGGCTCAATGAGAGCTTTCCAAAGACCCCTTGTTTGCCATAATACCCCTCGGCGAGCTGGAGTTAGGACGAAGACGATCGCCTTGGACAAAAGTATAGGGACATCACTAGAATTTAGCACAGCTGGACACTGCTACTCCTGAGAGATTCTGCCTTAAGCCACACAAAGTCAAGGTATGCTGACTGTCTTACCACGTCTTCCACTCCCAGGGTTATGTGATATTTAGAAGTCAAGGTTAATGGATCTTTGAAAGGGTGCATTTGCATTATTATACCATTATCATTACATCAGTAGAAAGAAACACATTGACAATATTAGCGTTGATCGCAATATATTCTGGGACAATTTATCATCCAGCAAAATTTGGTATCATTACAGGCCTAGTTCAGGCCCGTTACTTCCAGTGAAGGGCAATGATCACTTACATTCTGGACACAGCATGACTGTGTCCCAGTCCACAAAGCAAGCTTCTTAAAGTCGTGCTTGAATGGACATGGTTCGGTGCGGAAAAACTTGTTAGGCCCGCAAAGAGTCCTGACCTAAACCTCATCCAAAACCTTTAGACTGATGCTGACTTGTTGCAGAAAAGTACATTATGATTTTAGAGCCAGATATTCGTCGTCAAGGGACGTCCATGCATTTTTCAACAAAACAATGCAAACCCCATTCTGCAGAACATGTAGCTACTGCACTTATCTTTCTGAGGTCCTAACCTGCTCCCAGTAGAGAATATGTGGAGAATTTCGAAACAAAATATGTGACAACCTTGCCTGGTGCACACATACAAAACACCCAAAATGCTTCATCCCTTGGTCTCCTCTAAGGAACACTTTTTTATTTTGTATTCCATGCCATCCCAATATATTTTCTGATTTTGCCACAACTGTTTATTACCTGAAGAAGCTATAAGTGGATGTCTAATGGGCTGTTTTATTGTCTTTTACATTTCTAAGCACAACTTGTATATGTCCTCAAAATGACAAAATAGTAAGTCAAATAGCCCAACTAACATAAAATCAGCCCCTCAAACTGTAGGTTACTACAGCCAAAGCAAACTACCATATTTGACCAAGCTTGTCTTTTCTGGGTACCTTTATTATGTCAGTTTCATATTAGCATGCAGTAGGGATGTGCGGTATACCTGTACTGTGAAAATACTGGTATTTATTATTTTTCAAACGGTACGATATCAAAAGTTTGCTCAGTTCGGTATTTCATCCGCTGTTCGGATTTTCACCACTATGCGACAGTGTTGCGAAAACTGGTGTAAAACCGGCATGTGTGATAACAGACAAACAGCCATGGATCACTTAGATGAAACTCGCTCACGTCCGAAATGAATAAATAAGGAGAGTGGTAGAAGTGAAATATGGCATTACTTTGCCTATAAAAGTGATTAAAAAGCTGAACCCACAGACCTCAATTCACATTTTCTTTGTGATAAAGACTGAAAATATATTAAGAGATTACTTTATTTTAATTGGATCTCTTCAGTTTTGTTTCTTTTTAAATCAAAATTGTAGTTTTTATTATTTTTTGTAACAATTTGTTTGCACAGTTGTTCATAGAGTTTCAAGCACTGTGATTAATAGAACAGTTTTTCAATTCACCTATATTTGCCTGTTACTTTTTTTTACCTTTGGTATCGATTTAGTATCGATACCTAGGTATAGATCCTAGTATCGTACCGAAGTCAGAATTGTGGTATCGAGACATCCCTATCACAGGGTCATCCCCCTAACCACTAGGCCACCACATGGCATGGATTGGTTTGTCTAGGCCTGGGGTTAGTCAGACAATCTAGTCTTAGTAATGTTCTTATGGTGAAGAAATGCAGATTTAATCATTCAAGTTTAATAATTAAGCCAAACCATTCAACAATCTTCCAGATGTTAGACCTGACAGCATGTCTGGTTTAAAACTCAGCTTGAACTTTTTAGAGAAGGCATCCTAAAACACCATTTTAGGGTTTCCTGTATTAAGATAATTTGATATTAATCTTTCTGTTTCTGTTCTGCAGCGCGGTGTCGGGCGTGCGAAAGTGACTCATGCAGTCGTAGTCATCTTTTTGGAGTTCTTTGCCTGGGGGCTGCTTACAACGCCGATGCTGACGGTATGTAGCGCACCAGAGTGGGAAATTGTGCAAATGCTTGAGAAATTGAATGTGTGTCCATGCGCTTGTTTGTGTGTGTGTAGTCATTTACTTCTGCATTTGGTGACTCTGAGTGTAATGTAGGAGTCTGACTGGCATCTGGACCAAAATCAAGGATATTGTTTTACCTTTACATTCATGTCATTTGCCTGACACTCTTATCCAGAGCGACTTACAGTCACTAGTTGCAGGTAGAGGTCGGCCGATATGGGTTTTTTAGTAGCCAATGCCGATATTTCAGAGTCAGGGTCAGCCGATGGTCGATATTTTTTTTGCCCAATAATTAAACGTTTCCCCCGCAATTGGATATAAAATATAACAATAATAATATATAGGTATACTAAATTTCTCACCTTGCCATTTATTGAATAATGACTTAAATATACAAAAAAACTTAATTAACAAAAACAAAACTTAACAATATCAAAACAATTAATCAACAACTTAAACTTGTAAACAATAAACACAGCAGCATCAAAATCTTTTTGTGCAATTCTTGAGGTAAGGCACATGCACATTCCTTTTTGTATTATGTTCGATTTTAATCCCACGTCCAGTCCCTTGGTCTTTCTCCTCCCACCCGTCCCTCACTGAAAGTTGTTAGTAAATCGTCGTAGTGCACTTGGTTATCAGCCAATGCTAAAACATTAAAAAATGGCAAATATCGGCCCGATATATCGTCTGGCCGAGATATCGGTCGACCTCTAGTTGCAGGTACAGTCATACAGTCATTAGTTCCATGGACAATCCACCTGGAGACACAGAATTCATAAGAAGCAAAAGACTGCAGCCCGGCAACAAAACATAACTCAGTCTAAATGATTATCTGTAGATGGAGCTAAATATAAGCTATTTTTACAGTGTTTTGCACCATAAAAGCCGTATGTGTGTAACTAAAGGTGTAAAGTTCTGTCAATTCTTCAATTCACCAAGTAAAGCAGGAGCAGTCAGGAACACGGTGCCCAGGGAGCAGTGTGTGGGGACGGTACCTTGCTCAAAATTCCTCAAGCAGTCTTGGAATTTGAACCTGCAACCTTCTGATTGCAGGAGCAGGGCCCTTACCACTAGGCCACCAGCTGCCCCGTTCTGTTCAGTGGTAGAATTCTCTCACATTATGAGATTGGAGAGTTGTGGGTTCGAATCCCAAGACTGCTCGTAGAACCCTTGAGATAGCAAGAGTCATGTAATGCTTGTAAGAGTATAAAGACAACCCACTTATATTGGAGATTTCTGCTAGGCCTGCAATGATCGTATAGATGCCTTGGAGATCCTAAACTTCGGAATGACTCGCACAATATTTAATGAGGTACGAAACGGAATAGGACACCTTGTGGTGCCTGCTAAATCATGTCCGAGAGCAAGTTCCACCTGAGAAGAGCGCAGCCACCCCTCTTTATGGACCAGCTTCCTGTGTATGGGGGTGGAGGTAGCTCAGTGGGTAGGACACTTGCCTCTGGACCATGAGGTCCTGGGTTCGAATCCTACCCCCAGCACCACCACCACTGGGTCCCTGAGTAAGACCCTTAACCCCAAGTTGCTCCAGGGAGACTGTCCCCTGTAGGTAGGAATAGAAGTCGCTTTGGATAAAAAGCTAAATGCCGTAAATGTAAATGTAAATGTGTATAGTACAGTCAAGCAGTCGAGACTTTTGTTGTGGTGTGTCAGACCACGTCATATGAATTAAATTTTATGAAATATCGCTTTTTTTTTACTACTATCATTTTTTTGTACAAACCACCAGAATCTCAGAAACTTTCTACCAGTGTTAATTTTGTTATTTTTAAAATGTCACACTTTCCCACTTGCACATTATTCAATTACGCAGGTCAGTGGAAACGTATTCCCGTTTTAATTTTGCGAAACGCCCGTCAAATTACCCAGAACACCCCCAGTGGGAGGGGTTTATACAAATTCGCACATTTCCATGACATGATTTTAGATTAATCAGGTTAATGGAAACCCACCTAATGTATTAATGTTCTTATTTTTACTTATTTTGTGTTTTATTACTGTATGTTGTTGTGTTAAAAAACAATTAAACCAATTGGGGGGAAAAAATGTGATTATATGTGTTATTGTTTTGTTCTTCATCAGGTGCTGCATGAAACATTTCCACAGCACACATTTCTCATGAATGGACTCATTCAGGGGGTTAAGGTGAAGGCTATTTTGAAGCTTTTAATCATTGGATTCAAAAAGTAATTGATTTCATGTGTCTAACGCTGTATTTCTTCAATTTGGTTCTGCAGGGACTGCTGTCGTTCATGAGCGCCCCTCTAATTGGTGCCTTGTCAGATGTATGGGGCAGAAAGTCTTTCCTGCTGGTGACGGTGTTCTTCACCTGTGCCCCCATCCCCCTGATGAGGATAAGCCCATGGTAGGAGCTGCAGGCTCAGGCCACACTGTGCTCTTTTTGTGCTCTCACATGGCTGTCATGTGAGCGCGCCCAGAGTGCTGCTTATCGCCCACTGCAGGTCCGTAGATGAGAGAAATGGCACAGCTTCACACACCATTTTTGGCATTTTGTAGTGATTTAGTGCATTTTTTTATTTAGATGTTTGCATTTTTACCCACTTTTAGCCCTTACAACGCATTACTAAAATCTAAATTCAATAAATATAAATGGTGTAAAGCAGTCTAGAACCGGTGTTTGTTCTCATACAGCAGGCCTATTCAAATAAAATTCACAGAGGTCTAGTTATTAAATTCAGTCCAAGCAGAAAGTCTGAAAGTCCATCTTGTGTCTCATAGCCCTCCCCTATGTCCACGTTCTCAAATGCTTTCCACAATATTTACTGTTCATTTCCAGTGCAGGAACTGTATAACTAACACTTTCACCATAAATAAAAGTAGTTCCACGCAAATAAATTTAAAAGTTCCTAAACGCGTTTCGATTAAAATGTGTTCACAGGCCCGTCACTAGTAAATTAACGAGTGAAGCTGTTGTTGTATTAAATGGAGTAGCAGCGCCCCCTGTCTGCAGCCACAACCGTCCAAAATAATGTTCCATGAAAATGACTCGATCTCGTGAATTTACCCGACTGGTCACAGGTCCGGACAGAACCATCACTCAGATCTGGACCATGATGCCTGTCCTACAGGCTCACCGCTTGCTGCACTATCTTTCCGGCCTCTATTTTTTTCCCCACACACTTGTGGGCGGAGACTATCCTGAACGTTGTCCCAGGTTCAGAGATCTTGTGGGGTTTTATTCATGGTTTGTTTTATTTTCTGACCTAAAATAAAATAAATGTTTGTCCTTTTTGGGCTTTTTTGTGTAACTCCATTGTTCACCACAGAAGTGGTTTATTTTCACATGGAACATTTAAAAATAAATTTATTACATGGAACACCAAACAAAGCTCAGCGTGACGTCTGACACTTCAAGTGTCAGCACAAACTGAGGGAACTTTTGCCATATGATGACAATTTACCGTTTGTTATATATGCAACAACAAATCTGGTTACTATCGGTTTAATCTTATTACACTGCTTACCAATCCAATTGAAAAATATAGTTTATGGAAACTCATTGTGTGTTTGCTTCAAAAACGTAATGGGGTGTGTATTTTGTGTAAACAATGCATTGCATATTTGGTCTAGTATTTCTATCCATTAAACCATCAGGGATATAAAGCTCTTTACTGTCCTTCAGATCTCACCCTGAGTAGATGAAGTTCACAATTTCATAATATGGAAATCTAATTATTAAATTAGAACAGTCCTATCCATCTCTCGGCCAGACAGATTATTGAAATGGAAATAGTTCTTCACATCACAGGAAAAACTATGTTCTTAACTTTGTATGTCTGTTTCTCCTTAGGTGGTATTTTGCCCTCATTTCTGTGTCTGGACTCTTCTCAGTTACGTTCTCTGTTATATTTGCGTATGTGGCCGATATCACAGAGGAACATGAAAGAAGCACAGCCTATGGATTGGTAAGAGAATATGCATGAAGACCAAATACTTTATTTACATGGCAAAATCAAATGTGCAATATTTGAATATTATAGTGCAGTAAGTTGTTGAAGTTAGTGCTTTCAAGCTAATGAATTACATGGTGTGGCGATGAATTGATCTAATGAATCACATTTAATCGCACATACATACAGATGTTAGAAAAAGCAGGCTTTGTTACCATTTATTATTGAATACAAGCCAATAACTTAGGCTACAATGGTCATGAAATTTGTATCACTGATACACCGATGAATTAGGTTACCGTAAATTACAGTTTTGATACATTTCCTCATTTCTCAAATAAACCCAAGCCACCATTATCATCGCTATTTCCAGCCCTTGACTTAAACAGGGTCCAAAAATGGAATTCTAAAAACGCCTCCCTCAGGTGTCTGTTACCGAGTGCTTGTAGTTTCCACTCTTAAGTGCCGCCAACTGTTTAAGACACAACCTCAGATATGGGGTTCACAGTAGGCTATAGTTGCTAAACATTAACAGATTTTTCCATGAACAGCAAAATTAGTCCTTATTGTCTGGGTGCCTGTTAGAGATTTCAGTTAATTTAAGTGTGTTTGGGTGTTCCTAAAATGCCAAAAACAGATTTTAGAATTAGACTTTCTATTTCAGAAAAGGATCTTTGCATATAAGTTTGTTCTCCCCGTGACCTCCGGGAACTCCGGTTTCCTCCCACCACCATAAACATGCGTCATTGGGGATAGGTTGATTGAACACACTAAATTGCCCCTAGGTGTGATAGTGAGTGTGAATGTGTGTGAGTGTGTGGCCCTGCGACGTGCTGGAGACTGTCCAGGGTGTACCCCGCCTTCACCCGTAGTAACTGGGATAGGTTCCGGTCCTCCCCCCCCAACCCCCCGACCCCGAGTGCAGGAAAAAGGGGTAGAAAATGGATGGATGGATGTATATTTCTAGTCCGTGCCCTATTTTCTTATACATGCCATCTGAAATAATTACATCTCAGTCATTTGAGTTGAAGAAATGCTTGACTTCCAACATGCTAATGCGAAATGTAGATTCTAAGAAGGATCTGAACGTATACAACAATCTATACTTCAGCCTGAACCAAAAGCATTTACACAATATTTTATCATCCGGTACCGTCTTACCTTGTGATGTGTGATGTTTAGTTTAAAGGGTGAGTCATTTTTACACTGAAATTTAAATTTGGAGTGCAGTTTTCTTATTACAAGAGCAGCGGTTGTAATAATAGCCCACATCCTCAACAGTTAGATTTGCCCAGGGACATTCTACATCTTGACACAGAATAAGAAGCAACCAGAACCAATTACGCTTGTAGCATCATGTACTGTACATCAGAATCAGAAAACTTTATTTATCCCGAAGGAAATTGTTTACATGCTTTATTCACCGTTCATGCGTCCTCAGGTTGTTTATCATCCAAACTAACAAAAACAAACCTAGACCTTAATGGAAAATTCCTGTAGTCCACAATATTGCTCAGAAAATGCAATTTGATACACTGTAGGGACAAAAGTATTGGGAAATGAATGACATTGCATTCAAATCCACTTTAATATGGAGTTGGTCGCCCTTTGCGTCTATAACAGCTTCCATTCTTCTTGGAAGATGCCGGGGAATTAGCCCCTTTTTGAGCCAGGGATGAATCGGCTGGGTGGAAGAGATTCTTTAGCAGGAACAAACAC
>JBBKCR010000101.1:5258167-5275292 GCA_037577295.1 Ladigesia roloffi | reverse complement strand
TAGTTGATTGGAGAAATCACTGATAATTATTATGTATTTTAACAATAATCATGGTGTGATGTATGTGATATACATTTCAATGCTATATTTCGAGGACTCCTTAAAGTTTCCCTCACATGAAAACATTTTTTAAATGTGCGCCGCTGCTCGCTCCTGCTTATGAAAGAAGCTGCGTGTGGGCACATTGTCAACACTTCCACGTCCCAGGCGTCCATATTATAGCCTTTGAACAATGCGCGAATGACTGCAGACCAGGGGCCTCATTTATAAAACTTTGCGTAGAACTCATACTGATTGTGTACGTACGCCCAAAAGACAAAAATGGCGTATGCAAAGGAAAAGTCAGATTTATGAAAACGTGCGCACGCACACCTGCACACCAATTCAGCTTTATAAATCACACCCTACCTGGAATTGTTCGCACTTGGATTTTGCCGCACATTCCACCCTCGACACGCCCCCCAAACAACCATACATGGTAAATGCAAATCAACTCATGAATATTTAAGCCCCCGACGTGAACCTAAAACTAGCGTCATGGCAACAGAATGGAAAAGTAAAAAGTCCAACAATATGCTGTCAACATCACTTGGTTAACTGATGCAATTTCAGTAAAATAAAGTGTTGCATAATTTAACATTTCCAGGGTCCAATCAATTATTGCTAAATTAGAATAATTTTAAAATTATAATTTCCTCCATGGATTTTTTGTTTGGAATTTTGAATCAAGTGTGGTAAATAGTGTATAAAGCAATTGTGACATGCATATTTTACACAGACACACTCCCACGAATTGCAAAAGCAGCCATAATTAAAAAAAAAACCAGCCAGAAATAAAATGATGCTATTTCTTTTTTTCCATGGTCATTTTTTTCATTCACGTTTTTTCAGAATGAAGGTAGACATTCCAAAACCGAGTGCAAATGATGCTGCAGTTGCTTAGCAAAAGCCATTTTTTAGGCACAGTGTACAAAAACTGTTACAAATGATTAAACACCTTTTTCTCAATAAGGGAAAAAATAGGAAAAAGCTGTGCTGTGCACAGTGCAAACCTACTACTTTAAAATATGCAGTGTGCAATATGCAGTGTGCTTCACTTTTAAGTAGACATGTGTCTTTTGACTTTTGATTATAAACTTTCATCTAACATTAAGGCATGCACTATGCTTTTGGAAAGGTAAGGTGGAAATATAATCAAAGTGTGGATATATTTTTAACAGAACTTTGTGTGTTTGTGTTGCAGTGTTTGCGAGTGGGGATGTACCTGCTCATGAGACCACACAGGTCTTTTTACACTCATCTTCTGTGTCAAAACGGTTGCGGTTGCCATCACAGCCACCATACCAGAACTGGGCACAGGCGTTGGCCTGCCGGTCGTAATACCAGCGAATATTATAATCACGACACGGACCCTGGTCTAGGGTCAGTTCACAGCGAGGGTCTAGGGGCACGAATTCTGACCACAGAAGAGACGATATGCATTATTGCTGACTCTGGTCAAGACAGATGTGTTTTAAGATCTAGTTTTTGAAAACTGGGAATCATAGCTGTTTCATAGCTACATGGAAGCTAACAATAAGCTAGTTCTCAAATCCCTTTTACACAATATAAGCAATAAAATACCATAAACAGTGCTAATTATTAATAGTGCTAAATAAGTTCTAAATTTCCAAAAGTGCTGGAAATATTAATTAGAGATCTAGTGGTATATTCCATATCCAGAGTGAGGGAGGAGAGTATGATGGAAATCTATTTACCTTTAGGTAAAGGTGGCCGGGGGACGGGAACATATTGCACTGAACTGGATGATGTTATTACAGTTGTGGATGATGATGAGGATGTGGATCCTGATGAAGACGTTCTGTTGCCTGATTGAATGTCCACATGGCTGCTGTGCTCTGAGGTTCTGTCTGGGTTGGTTTCTGCAGTTTGTGTTGCTCGATGAACCTTAAAAATAAAAACAGCTTGCAGTATTATCTATGTTGGTTATCGGTTTCGCATAACATAACACCAATGAATACAGAGACACACACAACTCACATGTGGAGTGACAGGTGCAGGCGGACTGTCTCCTCTGCCAGCATGCATTCCAATATGTGTCCCTGTATGAGGTCCGGTGTGTGTTACTGTGTGTGTTTCACCTTTACTGCCAATTCGGTTACCATTTTCACCAAATCTATGTATGTAATTGTTGATAGAGTTGCCAAGGTTACCATATCCATTCCCATTGATGCGGTTAAAGATCAAAGCTCCATTCTCATCCTCGCAGAACTGACTCACCAGTTTGGATTCTAATGCTAGATAGAGAAAGAGGGGAAGTCATGCAGTCAGTCTTATGTGACTTAATTCATACATAACATCAGCATTCTACAGTTTACTTTTCCTATATCAATATAATGTCCAAAAGTCTGTGGACACTTGCACATCCTATGTTTCTTCAGAAATGAAGGGCATTAATATAATGTCTGTCTCTGTTCATCTTGGAAGACTTTACCCTAGGTGTTCGAACACTGCTAAGAAGATTTGATTGCATTAAGCCACATTACGGAAGTAAGCTACTGGATCACAAATACAGCTCTATCCCTAACTCACTATTAACTTGTATGATGATTCAAATTTAATCAGGATTAAAACTTTAACATTTCTGCTGTAATAAGGTTGTGCTACAAAGTGAAGATCATTACAGTTAAAGAGTTTTCATGAGCATTACAGCTCAAATTTACAGGACAATGTTAAAATCTAGATATCGATTATCAGATACAGAAACTGATTAATCAGATATGGACTACTTGCACTGATGTATGTCACTCTGTATAAGAGCGTCAGCTAACTGCTGTAAATGTAAATGATGTCGAAGACATAAGATTTGAAAGTTGGTTGGAAGTTTGTGGAAATTCATGGTTTCCAGCATATCCAGCACATGTGGTAACCTTGTTTCAATGACTTACTTAAAGATCACTCTGATATATTTACTGCTCCCAGCTGTGGGTGATTACATTTTCATAGAGACCATAGAATGTTTCCCAAATCCTATTTTGGAATGCCCCCTGCACTGAACAGTTTTCACTGCTCTGAACTGAAACTGCTTTGAACTGATCCCTATCACGAAACCACCTCAGCATTATACTATTTATTACTCTTCCTAATAACAGTTTTATGACAGCTTTTAATATGTTTTAACAATTAGTATTGTAAGAATGTTTGTACACACATGACTCAACTGATCATGGTAACTGATAAGTTACTAGTTAATGGGTTTAATTATGGGAATCCCCAAACTGTGCTGGAAAGAATCACAGTATCAGCAGCATCCAGACACAGTTAGTACAGTGCAGTTTTTTGCAGCTACTAGACCAAAAAAGACATTTCAATAGATAATGATATTACATACAGATCACAGAGCTATAGAAATTGGGAGTGTATAACTCCCAATGGATCTCACTGAAATGTATGTACCGCTCGTTTGTGTGTGCAACAGTTCCAAAAATGCTGCATTTGTAAATGTGTAAAAATGTGTATTTGTATTATCAGATTTAAAAGAACATGTTTGGTGTTTCTGGCATTTAGACACACAAAAATCACAAAAAACGTGAACATGTGCCTTACATGGAGCGGAGAGGTGATTTACCTGGCAAAGTGTTGAAGTCATCTATCAGAAACATGTGCTCACTGTCAGGCTGAGAAGCGATGAGATTCAGTTCGCTGAGGAACTCGGCCTGTGTTGGATCGCTGGTGTTAACAATTCCCAGTGCGTACATCTCAATGTTTGCTGCGTGGGCCTCTCTCACTGCAATATCCAGCACCACAGGGTCCCGCTTGTCCGTCTGCCCATCTGTGATGACTATAATGACCTTGCTGACCCCTGACCTTGCACTGTAGAAAGCTTCCTGCGTAGCCTTTCTGATGGCAGTGCCTGTGTAGGTACCTTCACCCATGTAGGGCATCTTCCGGACGGCCTGTTTGACATCCTGTTTGGTCATGTATCGGGCCAGGTTGATCTCTACCCTGGCCTCCAGGCTATAAAGCACCAGGCCAATCCGTGTAGCATTGCGTCCCACGGTCACTCTGTCCACCAGAGCCGTCACAAAATCCTTTATGATCTCGAAGTTCTCTGGGCCAACACTCTCTGAGCTGTCTATCACAAAGACAAGCTCCATGGGACGCTCTTTGCATTTGATTCCACAGCCTGAAAAGTTTTGAAACAGGGGATGTTTTAGTTGTGACTAGAAGCTAGAGACACAGAATGAGTAGTACATTTAAGCACAAAGGAAGTCATACCACAGATCTCCTTTATCATTCTGATTATGTCTTCTCTCTGTAAACAAACGCCATATTAATAATATTAATCTCATCTAAGTGAATAAAAATACACACTAGTCTAGAGACTAACAGGGGTGGGGTCTCACCGTCAGGCCTGATTCTCCCTTTATTCCCTGTCTGCCCTGAAAGACAAAATACAATGTTATATGCACACTTGTATATAATTTCATGTGACTCATGGGTGTCCTATGGAAGTATGTGTTGTGGATGCCCTATAAATGTGTAATGGATGCACTATGTATGTGTTGTGGATGCCTTATGAATGTGCTATGGATGCTGTATACCCTACAGATACTCCACGAAACTGCAATGGTTGCACTGTGCCCTATGGATGCCCTAAATGCCCAGTGGATGTCTTGTGCTCTTTTGATATCCTATGTATCCCTTGTGAAGTATGACTTCACTATGAAATGCTCTGTGGATGCCTTGTTCCCTCTGTAGATGCCCTGTGGACTGTGATCAATAATTCTGATAGTATATAAGCTTGTGAAGCAAAAATCCAGTAAGACTCACTGGTTGTCCTGGATTACCACTATCACCCAGGTCCCCTTTGGCACCTTTTACGCCTCTTTCACCTTGAGAACCACGGTCACCCTACATAAAAACAGAGCAAGAGAGTCTTTAGAAAGTGACTAGAATGAAACTCATTCATACTGTGTATATGGTATATTTTTCTGCACCTTTGGCCCAGGGAAGCCATCACCAGGTGATCCCCTCGGCCCAGTCATGCCCTGAGCTCCAAGCTCACCCTGAAAAATAAACATTAAAACAGAATGTTTGTTTGTGTGCTTGAATGTATACAGGACTAGAAATGTGTTCTAAAATGTATGTTTGTTTGTCAAAACCTGAACCAGAATGGTCCATTAGCCAAGCATGTTTTGCAGCTAATTTGTTAGTTCATTTGTTCTTACACAGGCTGTACCTTTGGCCCTTGTACCCCCTGTCCTGGTGGTCCCGCAGCACCTGGAGGCCCTGGTCTTCCAGTGTTGCCCTAAATATTTCCAAAAAGATCCTTAAACATTTGAAAAGGCAGAGGTACATATGCATTTACTATCTGTGTATTAGTAACTCTATGTGTCAAGATGACTTGGGTGTATCTGGACCTTCTACAGGTGCTCTACATATTGGCTGGCTGGATTAGTTTAAAAGCATAGGAAACATATGTATGTATATGTTATGAACTTAGTATGGTATCATGTTAAAAGATAAAGTAGGGAGACATGACAATCACACAGGCTGGATGAAGGTTATACTGGATACTGTAATTTAACATCAAACTGTTCATTTCATGTTGCATGTTAAAATTACATGAACTATTAAACAGAAATGTTGCATCATATAGCCATATGTTTTTCTTAAGTTAACGTTAGGCTGTCGGCCATCTTTACTTTATACTGCGCTAAAATGTGTCAAATTTCAGATTAGATTGGTTAGAGAATCGGATTTGTAGCCAGTTTTTGTGCAGAATATTCGTTCAACTGATGGTCGAAATACATAAGACAGCCTACATGACTACTCGCGAGAGAGAAAATACATTTTTTGCATGCTGTCCATGGTCATCTCTTGCTCAACCAATCAGTCAATAAACAAACATATAAACAAACAAACTATTTCAGTGTATTCCATTGTTTATTCTATTGTTGTGACCTACTGATGGTCCTTGTAGCCCTTCCCCTGGAGGTCCTGGTGATCCAGGTAACCCTCTGAACCCAGTATCACCCTGAGAGATATAGAGATACAGTCACACTTACACATCAGTTCTCTGCACACAAACACACTTATACACACAAAGGCACACAAAGAGCAGTGAATACCTTTGGTCCTTGGATACCCAGTCCTTCCAAACCAGGCTCTCCTGGAAGACCAGGAAGTCCGGGAGGACCCTTTTATGAAAGTAAGCACACAAATCGTTACTAGCAAAAAGGATCTCACACCGGCAAATTCTTAAACAGTTACAGTCTGAAAGTGTACAGTGTGGTCCCACATACCACAGAGCCCGGATAGCCTTCTCCTTTTGGCCCAAGAGGTCCAGGAGGACCTGAGTCTCCGCGTTCACCCTGTAAAACACAGGAATAAGAGTCTAAATAACTCTGGTTCTGGATCAGGGGAATACAAATCTTTCTAGTAATTAACTATACCTTTGGTCCTGGAAGTCCAAAGCCTGTTTCTCCCAAGGGGCCAGGAGGACCTGCAGGACCAATGTCACCCTATAAAAAAACATCTGTAATAAATCACTGCATTTGGAAATTCTGCAGGAGTATTTCAACATGGGATCATTTTGTTTTGTAGTGCACACATACACCAAACAGCCACAACATTAAATCCAGAGACAGTGACTAAAATATATAATCTCATTACAGAGGCACCTGTCAAGGGGTGGGGTATACTGGACAGCAAGCTAACAGGGCATGGGCCAAATTGTCATGGTCAGAGAATCTTCAAAACAACAGGTCTTGTGGAATATTACAAGAATGCAATGGCTAATAGCAATCAAATGGGCCAACCATCGAAAGGCTCATCAGTGCATGTGGGGTTCAATCCTACATTGTGACACATGCTGAGAATGATAGGTAGGTTTCAGTCCATGTCAGTTTTTTGTGTATGTATGGGGCTGCTATTAGAATGCCCATGCTAACATCATATGTACAGCCGGTTGCATGTGCATTGTTTACATGAGAAATAGATGCCACAAGGATGCACTACGGAAAGAATGTAAGGCCAAGGGCTATTATGTTAAATGAGGGTTCATTGGAAAGGTGTCAACCTATCTAACTTTAAAGTACAAGATATATTTTACAAATTTAGATTTGAAATCATTAAAGGCAATTCCTCCATGTTGGTTAGGGAATATCATAGCACACAGTCCAGCCCCCTGCTAAGTAGCAACCAATGTAATCAAGGGGCGTGGGCATTGACCATATTTCATGCCCTTTAAAAAAGCAACATTTAGATTTAGATTGAACACTTGGATATATATTTAACATTTAGATTTAGATTTAATATTTACATTTATGGCTGTTTTTTTCAAACACATTTTGCTCTAAATGTGTGAAAATTTTGTGAAATAATGACACCTTAAAATTTGTGAAGCTGTTTGTACAAACCGCACCCCAAACTAAACATGTGTTCACTGTGTGAAGACATTTGCAAATAGCATGAATGTGTCCACTAGGGGTCAGTATTCAGACCAGAATGTAAGGAAAACGAAGAGGAAATCTGACATTTTTGCTTTGGATTTAATATTCGCCTCCGTCGTTTTCTGTATGCCCAAAATAATATGAACAACTGACCATGACACCTATATGAACTTGGACATCAACTTTAATTAAGCCCTATTTGTAATTTGGTTTGAGTATTATTCCCAACACAACCAACCAAATAGTATTTGCTTGATGCACAGCTCTGCACATTCACGTGTTCACAGTTCACAGGAATATAAATCAGGCTTTAGTCTCCACAAATCAGCCTCTTGGCCTACAAACTAAGTTTTAATGACCAAAGTTGAAAGGTAATCCCTTTTGCTGCCCCTAGGCTATGGAATAGATAGAATTCAGTGTCTGTTTTTTTTCCCACTATTGGTAGATATGAATCTTGTCTAAAGATCCATTTGTCCTCTTGGGCCAGTAAGTCTGCAGAATTTGTGATTTGAGCATTTCTGTCAATATCAGTATTTTTGAATGCATCGCTCCTTGCTGATTTATATAGCTATATTTATTATATCACCCTTTTCATGTATTATTTTTCTGTTGTGTAGACCTTTGGTCATAAATGAATTAATTAAACTTAATTTGGCAAGATATTTTTCTAATATTTAAAACATTTTGGAATGTTCCTTACATTTTCAAACATTTCTTTTTTTAATTATAATGTACATTACTTTAATTGTAGAGTACATTTATTCGTTTGCAATCCTCCAATATGGCTTATTTTGTTTATGGTGCAATCTATGCAACTAAGCTGGTTTCATATTATTGAAAACGTTGATTACAACATTTTAAACCATAGTGTAAAAGAGGAAAAGACAGGATGTTGAGGCAGAGTTTGCACATTCGAAGTTCTTGTACTTTTGGCCCTGCTAATGCACGTCCTGGTGGTCCTGATAAGCCCAGTCGCCCAGGCACTCCTGGCTCACCCTGCAGAAAGACAAAACAAACAAGGGCAGGAAGGCAAAACACCCACTATGTCCTGCAACCTACAAATGAATGATACTTTTCAGAAAAGGTATTTTTGGAATGATCAATTAACCTGTAAATCTTAGATCCCTGTAAGGAGCCAAAAAAAGCAAATCTGGACACTATTTCATTGGATACGTACGTATGAGTTAATGTTTGTCATTAACCTCGTGCAGCATCTGATTTACAGAATGGCCCAGGCTATTGACACTGCAAATTATGCATTTTCATCCAGCCCTCTGAAAACTTTTCATTGACCTTTCCTTACCTTTGACCCTGATGGTCCAGCAATTCCTGGAGGTCCTGTCAGACCACGAATTCCTCTCTGGCCCTGGTCTCCCTACACAATACACAGACAAGCACTGCGTTACACCACATCTTACACTGTACATCTAGAGCAGTGTTTTTTTGCCTGAGACTCCAATTTCCCCCCGGAAAATATTGTAAGGCCCTCCTCCACATTTAATAATATCACTCATACAAGTTTGCAGTAAGGATGAAAAAAATGTTGTTTTCAAATAAACTATGTTTATTATTATTTGTACATATGTTTATGCACAAATGATAGCCTAATGTAACAAAAACATGAGTAGCATTTGGCCTTTAAACTGGATTAAAACCATGTAACTGTCTTGGTATTTTCTGTATATCGTTTTTCTAGTATTGCTAGTACTGCGACCCGAAATGTTTGGGCCTCACCTGGGTCATTACTATTAGCTGTTGAAGGCGAATCAGTGAGACTGTCTTTTTTGTAGAGGACGAATGACAAATTTGTCCATTTTTTGGTCAGCCAACATGATCGTTCTCTTGATTGTCCACTGCTAACATTTTTTTTTCATATGACGCGACCCTGATGGGTTCTCAAATTTTTGAACATTAAGGCCCACCTATCCATCAAAGCATATTACCAAGGCCCACTTAGCAACATTAGACGATATGAAATAACCAATTGTGGACCAATAGCCTGTCTCAATTTTTGATTCATGGCCTCTTTCGCACCTCATCAGTGGTCTGCAGCCCTGTGGTGAAGAAAACTGGGTCTAGCCCACCTTTGGTCTTCTTAAACTTCATGTCATGCTCAAATTTGCTAACCTCCTTTATACTTGGAATGGGTTCGACTCCAGAAAATGGTTTATGTGTCAGGTGCATTATGTTTATTTGTTCACAACCTAAATAGTCTTTTAAATAAAACATACATGTAAGTTCGGATGTTACTCTTTCCTCCATGTCGTGATGATTCTCATTGATTTTTTGAAGTTTCAGAACACCCATTTTTTATTGAAGTTCAATGAATATCATGAAATGGTACAAAGGACAGTGCTGAGCTGCGAGAGGTTTAAAAATGGTATGGTTAACCTGAATTCTAGCTCCATGCAGTATCCTCTAATGTGTGCCTGGTTGATTGGGATCATCCTACAGTAAGCTAGTGACCCAAAGCATAAGTCCAAGCTCTGCCAGAACTACCTCACAAAACAGAACAAGATGGTGAGGTGGAAAACATAGAGTGGCCAGAACAATGAGATATTGAACCACATGAATTTCAATACAAAAAAAATGAATAATTGGGGTGGTCTAAAACTTTGCATGTTCAATGGGGTCAAAGTGACCCTACATAAAATGGGGGGTTAAAGGTTAACAGTGTAAAAAGTGTTGCTAATTTAGCCACCAAAATATTTTCTCTAACTGTTTAACTAAAAAATACATCACCTATACGTCCTCAGGTTAGGTAAAATTCCACACATTTTTTTTTCAAAATCGTAGTATATTGTGCATCTGATTTACAGGCATCCCAGTCCTGAGGGCTTGGTCAGATGTTCTGCTGCCTAATAACAGTTTTTAAGCTACAGTTGGTCAGCCAGTATTTAACAGTGTGAATCAATTTGTTGCAGGGCCGCCCTGAGGCAATTCAGATATGCAGTTCACAGCTGCAGTCTAGTTGAAAATAAATACCACATTTTATCGTTTTGGGCTACAGTAAAACACCATTCCTGAATTTTTGTAGTTAACAATATCTTAAGTTTACTTTAAGGGACTTCTCAGAATAAAACTGATGTTTAATATAATTCCATATGCAGCTTCCACACATATCATTCCACACGAAAAGACACTACACTATTGTTCATCATATTATAATGTGGCATTGCATGTGCTGAAAAATAAACAATTTGTTTATTTTTGTAACCTGTACACACATTTTAATTAAGGTTGTAGTCTATAAAGTTGAGCTTAATTGTATAAAGTTGGTTCTTCTCAGCAAATTTCTTACATCTGCTTTATTATTGTTCTGCTTGATAGTTCTTAGAATTTACACTCACATTTCCCTGCTTCCTCATCTTTACCCAGTAATTTGATGTGGCTTCTCATCACTAGTTAAAGCACATCATTAGTTAAAGCATAATTTTAATAAATTAATGAGGCCAATTTAGGTTTATGTGTGGTGGGCAACTCCACCTGCTTACAGTCTTAGTATCCAGTATACAATGAACATAGCATGAGGTCTATGTTGGTGGCTACTCTTAAACAGTGAACAGCAGAATAAAAAACGTACTTTTTCACCCTGGGTACCAACCCCAGGTGCTCCTTCTGTTCCTCTCAGGCCTGGAGTACCTGGCTCTCCCTAAAATAAACAAACATACACTTAATGTACACAGTGTCTTATGAAGGTTGTATATTCCTCTGAACTGTACTGCAATGATGGACCACCATTCTACAAAAAAATATTTCCTCATTTGTTGTTTTGATAATGGAGTTGAAGAGATCTGTCTAACTCTTCAATCCAAAAGCTCCCATGGGTATTCAGTTGAGTTCCGATCACTTCTTGCGCTGGCCTTATCAGTAACCTGAAGTATAGCTGTTCTTTTTTTAAAATACATTATATGGACAAAAAAATGTGATGCCAATACATCAAATAAATAGACTCTTGTTAAAATACTAGTCCTTTATTCAGTCTTTATGTTTGGAGCTCCTGACTTCCTAATAAAATAACGAACATTTTCCAAGATCCTTTCCTCCTGATCCAGAATTGAGGTAAGATGGATCTGCTCAGCATATTCCATGCCACAGAATATGGTAGGGTATTAACTGTTATGTAAACAGTTATGTTTTCCCCTAATTCATTCCAGAATTTCGCTAAATCCTCACACATCTAAATATTTTTCTTTACAGCTCTCCTTGTTGCTGCTTTAACCTTGCTATATCCTTAGAAATTTATATTGCTTTCTGTTACCTTTTGCCCTGGAGCACCATCCTCTCCAGGCAAACCTGGCAACCCTGAAAATCCAGGTGCTCCTGGTTCACCCTGAGGAAGAGAATGTTACTGCTGTATACACTGCCACAGAATTGAACACACAAAGCCACAATTGAACTAAGTAAGTTATTTATGGATATAAACTGAAATTGTATCCCCATTATTTGTTAGATGTTTACCTTTTGGCCTGATTCTCCCGCACCTCTCTCTCCCGGTGCTCCCGATTCCCCTGGCAACCCTTGATCACCCTTTGAAACCACACACACATAGACACAAATATAGTCTCATACACATTTACATTTTCAAATACACTTACCATTTACATTCTGCCTGTTACACCATTCATCACTGGTCAGTTTCTGCCCTGGGCTTAATCTACACCAAAACCAGCCAGATTAGGATCTGCTGTTGACCAGACTGGGTATGGCTCTTGTTTTACACTTTGCTCTGTGAGTTTTTTCTTTGTGCACCAGTGTTCCACACTAAGTTTAGAAAAATTTTACTCTGTGTTGTAAATTGTATTCCTGTCAGTTGGTCCTCTGTGACCACAGAGCAGATAAACACCTTGTCAGTGAGGTGATGTTTGTCTCAAAGCTGCTGTAACTATTTTGACTTTGAAAACTATGTCTATTTTTTGGTGTGTCTGTGGCTTAGATGCAGAGTTTGCTGTAATTTAGATACTGATAGACTATAAATACACAGTGCAGAATGTAAAGATGGTGGCATATTAATTGTAAACCTTATAGAAAATATTAATTGCTAAATGATCCAAAACACACCAGTTCTTTTTGAACAGAACACTTTCAGCCTCATACCCATGTGACAATACAATGACAATCAAGAACTATTAATTTGATATAAAATAACATATAATTTCATATAAAATGCCAAATAATTTGATATAAAATAACAAAATGTGGGCTTGTATGGGCCTCCACAGCTTGTCAAAATGCTGTTAAAATTATCTAGCTAATCTATTATTTGCATTTGTGGAAGCATTACAACAAATCACAGAGCGTGAAAAGATTCAGCATTTTGTAAGTAACTTATCTTCTAAACATAAACTGACTGTTGGTCAGAGTCTAGAAGTCATTTTAAAAGATGACACTTGCACAGTAATTAACAGAATTGTTTAGATGCATAATTTTGTTTGTAACTAGTCCACTGCTCTTGGATGGGTGTAGTTTTTTAACTAGCTGTGCTGTGTGTACAGCCCCCCATCAACAACGCTGGGCATCATACACACCATGTCACACACCATTCAGTGTCAATGCTGTTCTGAGAATGATCCACCAAACAATATATATCTGATCAATATAAGTCCCGGTTCACTTGTAAATGATGAGGTCCCACAACACAGAGCAGTGATGGACCTGGTTGGTCAATTGGATGGAAAAGTGCAAGTCCTCAATAACACTGTATCAAAAAATCTACCACTGATGAAAAGCTAGAGAGCGGTAAACACAAACTATGCATTAATAGATGTACACCAGCAAACAGAGGCTACAAAGGGTTTCTAATAATTATGCGACATGAAATAGCAGAAGTTATATTGTAAAGAGTTTATAATGGGATGCTGTTACCTTTGGTCCTGGATAGCCCTCACCTGGCAGGCCTCTGATCCCAGGGGGCCCACGTGGCCCCTCCATTCCCTGCAAAAAACAAAACAAAATGAAATACTATTGTTACAGTCAGAAACGTGAATCATTTTCCATATATATCATATGTATTTGTCAACTTCAACTTTACTTCACACTTTGTATGATAGGCATTTTAAAACCTATACAAATTATAGAACTGATATTACAGGATCAATGTAATATAGTACATACACATAATAATATCTGCTGGTTCATGGCACTCCTTCTTAATGCGTAGAGTTTGATCTTGAACTAAATGCTTGTAGTTTAAACATTTAGTATAAACAAGCATGTTTTAATACAAGTACCTTTTCTCCCTGTACACCCAATCCTGGAAGCCCAAGAGATCCAGGTAACCCAGGAGGTCCAAAGTCACCCTAAAAACACAATTTCACAACAAACTGTACAGAGAACATGGTGGGTATCGCTAATGACAACTACTAACAATTAAACTGGGCATGGGTTACATTTCTCAGTTACATTTCTGGAATTTAAATCCCCACACAGACACTGTAGCAAGAAACCCCAAAGGCACTGGCCCATGACCAAGTTATATAACTTAAGAGATAATTGCTTAAATGAGCTGCTAGGGGCTGTATTATTTGCATATTGTTTTGTCCGCAAGCATGTTGTAGCTTGCCATGCCATATGCACCATGAAAATAAGACAGAAAAAATACTTTAAATCTGTCAAGCTTGATAATATTAAAGCACCATTTCAACACATACTATGCAAAGCTGATGCATATTTTGACTCCAAGTTATTTTATTTGTAAATTTGTGGTCAACTAGGTAAAAAAGAAGGGTTTTCACTACTTGGTTCAGTACCGTAAACTATACTTTGAGTTGTCCCTGTTATCAGAAGGTTGTGGGTTTGTTAGTGGCACCTCTGAGGCACAGCTGAACATGACACTCTCCCCACACACTGCTCCAGTGTGCTGTGTTCCTGGCTGCATGCTGCTTCACTTGGTGAATGGGTTTATATACAGAGGAGGAATTTCGTGCTCTTCTCATTGTGTGCTGTCACTTTCACTTCTACTCAGCTGCTACTATTGGCCATTGATCACTAGGTTGGTGTTTAGCGATATTGTGCACACACGAACAAATGCACAAACACTGATAATATGCACATACTGAGTTCTAAATAGTTAAAATCCATTCCCATGGCTGTGAGAGGGAGAGTGTTTCTAACTGTGTTACCTTGTCTCCTTTAATGCCTTGTCCTATTTGTCCCCTCAGTCCTCGTGGGCCCTCATTGCCTCTCTCACCCTGTAGAAAAAACATAATGTTCTGTTGTGTGTATCACTCCATCAATGTGTTCAGAATGCTTATTTTGCATGTTTCTTTTATAAGGAACTGGCTGAAGTCGGACCATGGAAGGACTGAAGAAAATACCTTTGAGAATGTAAACAATATTACAAAATACACAAGTCACTATATAATTTTAGAACAAGGCTTTGGTCATCATAAAACCAAACCAATAGTTAATGAATACACTCTTATGAACACATTTATGAACTCTTTAACATGGCCCAAGTTCAGTTTTACTGCAGGTGCAATGACTGAGCAACAGGTGAACAGTGGCAGAAACCTGTCCCTGACCTTTTCGTGAGGAACTGCAATAAAACAATTTTGTGAATTTAGTTGTTAAAAAGAATGTTTAACTTTGGTTTGTACAGAAATTTTAGGTTACCCTGTGTGTGTAACTCAGTGTTAAACATAACCTCAGGTTAAATCTCATCATCTGTGGCCTACTGTTGTTGGCAGTGCTAGTAAGGAATGGTAGGTGTAGGGAAAACAGTCTGTCAATATACACTGAAAGCTGTCCCGCAAACAAAAGAAACACTGAACTTGCACTTTGCTGTTTACCGATTTGAGTTATTAATAAACAGAGGAGGGATTTGCAACAATGGTCTTTTATCTACTCATAGAAAAGCATATAATAATTTTAAAGTGTATAGGAACAAGGTCAAATAGGCCAGAGAACAGATAAGAAGTGGTTGAAGGGTGGTGGTGGTGGGGGGGGGGGGTTCTGATAGACTGTTCTGGATTCAAAAGCATGCACATGTGTGAGGCATCAGCTCATGATGTATGGTTTTCGGTTCTCATTCTATCTTAGAGGAAAATGTAATGCTGAATAAAAAAATGAATAAAAATCAGAGGACAACATGCACACACAGTGCTTAATAAAGGCTCCTTCTTTGACATGGGGACATGGACTACTCATTAATTCAAATAGGATCTACAGACACATGCACATACATGCTAATTGTGGATACATTTATGCTTATGATGCTACTAATTGTAGTGTCATTCAGCCACCATCAAACACTTCATAAGCAAGGACAGTATGTTAGTGATTACATAACAACTGGAAACCGTTTGAGATCACTGTGTAAAAATTTTGGCTTGGAGTTTGTGTGATATGGGGCAGCTGGCAGCCTGGTGGTTTGGGAGTTAGCCTGTGATTAGAAGGTTTGAGTTTGAATCCCAGCACTGCCAGTTGCACCACTGAGGTACTCTGTGCTGTGGTGTGTTCACATGTGATTATTGGAGCTGAGTTTATTTATGTATGTGCCAGTGTAACTGGAACTTATTTTACCTAACATATTGTGAATGAACCACTACTTGCCTCTATGAGTTTTCACATGTTATACATGTTTACGTGTTAGCCAATGTAATGTAGTATGTACTTGAATGAATTAGCAAATGTCAAAAATGTAATTTGTTGCTTTTTGATTGATGGACTAAACCAAAATATCTTGCAATGACTTCTAGTAGCGTAACTGCAGTTTGGTTTGATGATTTTTCAAACATAAATTTATGCTTACAGGTATTTCATTGAAGTTCCGAGTTGGAGGCTGTGTTATTCAAAAGTTTGGCACCAATATTTTCAGCTACTAATCAGCATCGGCACTGAAACCATCATCTCTATTTATCTCTAATCTTCCTGGTTTTATGATCAAATACACATAAAGTTAAGGGGAAAACAAAGGGATTTTTGTCTGTAGTGGCTGCTATAATAAAAAGTGACCTCAAGACAGCGTGTTTGTGATTTACACACACATATGAGTCTATAGGGACAGACTATACATAGAGACCCAACTGACAAGGCCTGTTTTCTATAAATGTTCATAAACACACACATACACACATCATAAACTATACGTAGATCCTGTGAAAATGCTCTCAAATACCTTTGATCCTGGAAATCCCTCTCCTGGAGGCCCTTTCTCCCCTTGCATGCCCTGCGGCCCCTGGGGTCCCTATAAATCATCAATCAAAAGCAAGGGTTTTTTCAATAAATGAATGAATGAATGAATGAATGAATGAATGAAAAATTAATTCATGAAGAATGAATAAATGAATGTGTATAATTACTGGCAAGCCAGGTTCACCAAGCCCAGGAGGTCCAGGAGGTCCCATTGTGCCCTGGACTCCCATCTCGCCCTACACTCATGCAATTATGATATGACGACATACGATAAGACATTGGTTACTCTACAAAATAAAATAAAAAAAACTCTACTGAAATAAAAAAGAATAAAGATTATTCCTTTTAATGTCCTAAAACATGAGTTACACCCCTGATGTTATACAGTATCTGCATTCTACTAATAAAGAAAAACAGGATTTCTTATATTTAAACTAGAAATAAACATAATACCATGAGTTTCTTATTAATATGTTTATTAATCAAAGGGATCAAGACTCACAAACAGTGCAACTGAAATGGAATTGACCATA
>JBBKCR010000101.1:5197023-5225584 GCA_037577295.1 Ladigesia roloffi | reverse complement strand
TGTGTGCGTGTGTGTGTGTGTGTGTGTGTGTGGAGGAGAGAGAGAGAGAGAGAGAGCAAGAGATAGGGAGATAGGCAGAGAGAGTGTTTGTGTGTCTGAGAGAGTGTGTGTGAGAGAGAGAGTGTGTCTGTGTCTGTTTGAGAGAGAATGAGTGTGTGTGATCGCCTATAAATATTCCCATATATTCATATGCAAATTAAATCTAACTCCCTCAAACAGTGATATTTAATTACTAAGGTCAGATTTTCCTCCTGTGCCATTGCCAGGAGGGCTTTGGGCCTGTGTCCCCGATGCAGTGTTTCTAATGCCCAGTTGGCAGCGGTCAGTCTGTAGGTTAATGCAGAATGAAGCCACTGAGCCAAAGCATTTTGTAAAACAAGCCATAAACCCAAGATTACCCAAACAACAATAAACCGACCCCTTGTGTTCACACGCACTGTAATATTTTGGCCTGCTCACTATAACAGGGCTGAAGGCATCGAGAGATTTCCATCATCATCATCATCATTACTTTGAGACAAAAGTCCAAACTGGATGTGTCTGCCGTAGTCCAAAACCTAAACATGGGCAAAACTCACTTACTACTAATGCATTAAACCTGGAACATACAGTGTACCAAAATAAACAGAAAATACACAGCAGACCCAGTTTAGTGGTTCTTAATGAAATGAGCAGATTACTGTGAGTTACAGTGAAAGGTTCAGTTGTGTCTCATCAGACCAAAATTCTTGACGGATAAAAATGTATTCTGCACAGGTCCTGATTCCACAGCGGTGTCATTAACCTCAGCAGATTTAGCAGCAAAAGACAGATTTTAGGGGCAGGAGCTACTTAATAAATGTATCACAGTCAGCTTTCTGTCGAGACTAATCTGTTCTTCTCTCTAAATGGATAAGAGCCTTAGAAAGTGTTTCTTAATCAGATAAATTTTTCCTGCACATGTGACCTTTCCTGCACAGCACCAATATGTAAAAGAATCTGATTTTTTTTCTATATGCTAAGATTTTTCCTTTATATCTTGGTTTAATTAAAGCAACATATACAAATACACCAATTAAATAATACATTCAAAAGCAGTGATTTATATTTAAAGTACTGCTATATGAACAAAAGTGCATTAACAGTTGGTTTGCAAACCCTTTAAACAAATAAAGAACATTTTAACAGCAGTGTTCACTTTAACACAGTTACATACTTACAGTTCAAATATTTCATATAAATCT
This sequence comes from Ladigesia roloffi, assembly GCA_037577295.1. Lineage (NCBI taxonomy): Eukaryota > Metazoa > Chordata > Actinopteri > Characiformes > Alestidae > Ladigesia > Ladigesia roloffi. Next base: position 5,224,361 of record JBBKCR010000101.1, on the reverse strand, counting down.
CATTAAAAAAAATAATGTAATCAAATCAAATATAAAAACAAAGCTAATTGCCACTGCAGGGCATTTATGTTTCAAGTTTGTTATAGAAAAACCAAGTGACCCTGAGAGTCCAGAGCATTATAGCAGTTGCAAAGGGAACCACATGACTCCACATGAAAGTCTATGTATCTGAATGCAGTGTCATTAAAGTCCCTGTTGGTGTAATAGTCAAAAGTAATGGGAGGCCTGACCCCTGCGAAAACCAACTGAGACGTGAAGCTACATGCTGCACATAACCACAAGCACAAAAAAGAAGTACAAAAGAATTCAAAATGTGATCATTTAATTTTTGGTGTTAAGTAAATGTGTTACTGCAATAATAACTTACCCAGACCTAATTTATATATATACAGTATATATATATATATATACACTTTGGACAGTACATTTTTATATACAAAATATATTGTTACATTCCTTATGAGTAAATATAATGTTATGTCAAAATTGTAAGTATTCTATTCAGTTCGCACTCACCCTACAATCAGAAATCACAGGTTCAAAACCCAAGATTACTAGTGGCACCGCTGTGCTCCTGCCCTCTGCTTTACTTGGTGAATGGTTTAAATATAGAGGAAGAATTTCACACTGTGTGCTCTGGTGTGTTTATGTATAACAAAAACATTCATTCATTATAAAACAATTACACAAGGCACATCTGTAGAGTTTACAGTAAAGAGTAAAATGTGTTTCAGTCCATAGCGCTGTTATAAAACATCATGGAAGTTTAAGGCAGAGACCTACTTATGAATATCAGTTCTATAAAAGATTTTGATGCCATCAAACAGCAATACAGTTTTTTTTTTCATAATTTTCATGCATTATATTAATTTGAGGGTATCCTTCCTCGAACATCTTGCAAACAGTAATACAAGCTCTTCATAAACCGTGAATTATAGCTTTGTTCTTGTGTGTGTTTGTGTGTATGTGTGTGTATGTGTATGTGTGATGGAAAGAAGCATTTTAGAGCACTGGGGGTCGTTCTAGTGTTTGAATGAACCACCTCTGACTCTCCCTATCAATCTCCATCTTACTGAAACACCTGGGTGCCCAGAATGACTCTCAAGTGCAACATTTTCATCCAACAAGAAAATGGAAGCTCTAAATTCACCAAATCACACGGAACACTGCAGGTGAGATTTGGAGAGTTAAATAGAATTTGAGATTTAGTGGCAAACATTGGTCACTGAAATGAAACAGTGCAAGAGAATTATCCCCTTATAGCCGGCAGTAATGCTGTTCTACAACACAGCCTTCAGTGGACAGGAGATTTAATGGCTTAGAGCAGACACACAGCTCCACATCAACAAGATTCATTCACACAAAAATGTGTACAATTGATGGCCTTTCTTAATTGGCATGTATTGCAGACTCCTGCAGCAATCCTGTTGGGTAAAACTTCCTCACCAAATATTAAGCTGCATTGTTCAGCACCAGTTTGGTTTGGCAGGTAGTGGATTGTTACACTGTAAACATAAAATGTGTCTCAATTTTTAAGCACAACCTATTAAAATAATAACACAAACAAATAGGTTGTTTCTAAAATTATTCATGAAACAGAGGAACTTTTTGTCTTTGTTGGCAAAAGTATGTACACCTCACCTTTCAGGTGTAACCCCCTTGAGCAGCAATGACCTCATGTAAACATCTTCTTCAGGTATATTAGTTTCATTTATTAACTTTGGCCAATTCCTCCTGGAAAAAAAATATGCTCCAGCTTAGTTGGTGCTGGTGACAACCTCCATCCTTGAGGACCAGCCAAAACATCAGATTAAGGGTCTGGACTTTGCCTGGAATTTTGCAGTCCTGATATTGCAGAAGGCTGGAGTATGCAAATGAGCCTCTAACCATGAGACTCTTACCCTCTTTCCGAGTATTTTGATGAATCGAGGTATGCATGTAATCCAACAAAAGTAGAATTATTTGACCAATCTTTAAAGACACAGATTAATGGAGATGTTTTTAAAAGGCCCGTGTTCTACAGTTTGCTTCACTATTTTCATGATGTCTGTGTGGATTTGAGTACCAAAAGTATACATAATAAATTACAATTATTTTTCAAAAGACAATTCTGCTCATCCATTGGATTTACCAAGCTACTTCAAGACCAGTGTTGGGCAAGTTACTTCAAAACTGTAATGTGTTATTTATTACTTGTTGCTGTCATTTCAATGTAATTAGTTACAATATTACTGTATTTAAAATGTAAGGCATTACACTAATATTGCATTACTTTTAAGTTATTCTCACCAAAATAAATGGAAATATGGATTTGGCTGAGTACATATAGCTCATGACACTCAATTAGCTTATAACACATCCAGTGGAAGGTGACAGCTACTATCCGATGTTAGATAAGTTTCAGGTTCACTCATCTGTAGGGTGACCAGATTTGGGATTGTGCAGAAGAGGACACCTTAGCTCTGACTTTTTTTACCAGTTCGGACAGTCTGGGGGATGTTAGATGTTTATTGCGCATCTCGGCCACATGCATCTTGGGCCATAACGTGACGGATGTTTTGGCAGCTCAAACTCCCGAAGGATTCTAAAATTCCAGCCGGATGTTGGACATTGGTCTCAAAAACAGGACATGCCTGGGAAAAAGAGGACGTCACCCTACTCTTCTCTCTGTCTGATTACAACAAGTTAAACTTTTTGCGTGGATGTTTCTCCTCTTGCACTGGTTTTGGCAAATTTATATGAAGGAGGAAAAAAAAACTTCTTTGCATTACATTAATTTGTTACTTTTGAAATGCGTTATTCCCTACACTGTTTAAGACATACAGTATATGTAAATGATCTCTTTCTGATTGACTGCCCTGTACTGCAGCTCATTCACAAGGCAGTGTAGGACTGGAACTCTTCTTAAACCTTCAGCAGAAATGAACTAAAGAAGGAAATACAGAGAAAAAAGATACATGTAAATTAGTTGGTTGTGTGAAATTGCAAATATAATTATTTGAAAAGTCTCAGCATATATATGAAACTTTTTTTTAGGATTTGGTTCAGGCCCCTTTCAGTGAAGGCCCGTTTTAGTGCTTCAGCAGACCATGGCATCCTGGACAACATCATGTGTCCAACTTTGTGTACGCAGTTTGGGGAAGAACATTTTATTCCAGCACATAATTATATAGAGAGATAATGTGACAGAACTGTGTATATATACATATAAAGTCCTGTCACATTCTTCCAAGAAGACTCTAAATCTTGGAGCTTTTTTATAACTTGTGGAGTTGAACGCCTGTCAAAAGTTGTTAGTTTCTGCAGTAAAACTGTTTCTATGGCTGTGTGTTCCAGGTCCTGCCCTGCTTCAGCACTGTTTCTTTCCACCCTCTGTTTTTCCCCTCTTTTGTTCAGGAAAAGCGAGGGATTAGGGCAGATTTTCCCTCTAAAGTAGTAGTTTGATGGGGCTTTTATCCCCCAGCGTGGTGAAGGCTGCAGAGCTGCAGGATTAGAGCCCCACAAAAGGTCCTGTTGTGTCCGGCTATGGGCTAGGGCAGCAAAACTGAAAAAAGCAGCAGAAACACAACTGCCATCTTCAATATGTCAGCATTCAGCGTCTGGGGAGTTGATCAGGGCTGCTGATCACACCAGTGGCCCTGCACTTACAGAGGGAGTGAGGGAAGTCAGTCTGTACTAAGAAATCACATACAAATTACCCTGGCAACCAAACATGTCGTGGTTGATTGATTACACTTAAGGTAAGGGAGAAAATTATGTAAATTGGATTTTTTTTTCCCCAATTGTTCCTTTTAAAGTTTCTTGTACACCCCTGTCCTGTTCTTCAGAAATATCTCTGGTGTTGTACTAGGTCCACTATTCAGGTGCTGCTGCTATTGTTAACATACATTCACTATTAGCTATTAGAAATCACACAAGCAGATTTAGTTAAGACTACTTAAATGGTTGACATCCTACATGTATCACAATCCCCTGATATCCTTTTATAACATGTGCACACGTTTATGTACTGAAAGTAAAAATTAAGAATTTTTGTTTTAGATCTCTTTTTTGCTCTATTTAGCCCTTAGAAATTATTTTTTGTATGTGCATTTAGGATTGATTATAAGTAACTCACCTCTGCTTAAACTTACAAAAACACTCCTTTACAATCAGCATGAGAAATGGGCTTAACCCCTGTAGGCTGAGTAGGAAGACATCATGTTGCTGTGAATCATTCAAAATAAATTATGTTTAAAGCTTGATTTTCATGTATGGGCTGGGGAGTGAATCATTTGAAATGTTTACATAGCATATGAAATGTATTTTAAAATTAATTTAATACGAAGTTTCTATCATATGGACCCTTTAAGAATATGGTTTGCTGAAAGTGGATGATAAATTAGACATGTAGCTGTCATTGATTAGGTATAAACTTTCATTGATACTGTTCTTACATATAGATATTTACATGTTCACTTTGGTGTTTAAAAGATCACTACCTGACTTTCCCATCATGTCAGTATTTTAAAATGGAACAGTTTATATCAACTTCCATTATAAGTTGTAAAATACATCCTTGACACAGATATGACCCCCTCGTTTGAATGTTTTCATAAGTTTCTGTGTGTGCTGAAGGCAAAATAGAGCAACCAGTGAAATTCTCGACAGGAGTGGGCCAGATTGATGAAAGTGAGCAGACCACCCTTTCATAGCAGGTGTGTAATTCTGTAATTCTTCAGAGACTGAATGGGGAAGTCTTGTTAATAACATGTGTGAAGATTTGCTCCTGGCAAGTGTGCGTTCTTTTCCTCGATGCAGGAGTCCCCAGGTGGCAGTCATGTTAAAACCACATATCACCCTGATTAATGTCCCACACACTGGAGCCTCCTGAATCAGTGAGGAGGCTCATGCAGGCTTCAGCTCCTTAAGGAGGCCCGTGGAGCCTACACGATTGGTCCACGACTCTAAAAAACAGCAACTTACTTCAGTCTCCTATTGAGTTCGGAGATTTTGCTCATCAGTGACTAAGCCTGCGGTATATGTTTTTTTCTGATGGAGTGGGCTTCTCATCTCCTCGAGGGGATCAGGTTTTGTTCTGAGAGCCCGTGCGTCATCTTCCCGAGGGAAAGACGGACGGCAAAGTCTTCCAAAGCAGCTTTCAGTGAAGAAGAGGAGATCAGAGCAGACGAAGCGGATTGAGGCTCGAGAACAACGAGCTAGTCAGCTCAATCCTGACTGCTGGAAAATAGGGGACCAGGAAAAAATGGGAGAGGTGGGAGAAATGGGTCAGATGGGCTAGGAAGGCTATGTGGACGAAGAGAGCCAAATGGGAAAGGTGGGTGAAGTGGGCTTGGTGGGTGATGTGGGCTAAGTGGGAAGGGTGGGTCAGTTGGGCTATATGGGCTAGGAGGGAGTGGTGGACTAGGTGGGCTAAGTGGGTGAGGTGGATGAAGTAGGAGATGTGTGTGAGGTAGCGTGCGGAGGAAGCGCAAACCAGAAAACGTAAAGGATTGCGCATGCGCGCTTACGCAAACGCGCAAAACACGGTTCTTGCGCTCGGGACAGTTGAGACTCGCGAAGCCCCCCAAAGCTGCTTTAGGGTGGGAGGGGGTGGCGGGTGAGAGGGGCTCAGGGGGGCTCACAGGAATTCCTTCTCGCTTTAATTGCTTTAGAAACGGTTCCCACAAAGACACACTGCCCAGATTTGCCTCCCATTTAACTTCTTATTTCCATCGGTTCACAAGTTAATCCGATTTCTGCTTCCAGACTTTAATGCGCAGAGATAGAGCGCGTGCACAAAAAAGACAAGCAGGAGGCATGGGTGTGCTAGGCCAGACGCAAAACTTTCATAAATAAACGTTTCTTAATGACCACAAGCCACCTGTGTTTATTATCATCATTATTATTATTATTATTATTATTATTATTATTATTATTATTATTATTGTTGTTGTTGTTGTTGTTGTTGTTGTTGTTGTCGTTGTTGTTGATATCACACTGCTATTATTGTTGTTGTGCTAATGATTATTAATATTGTTGTTGTTATTGTTGTTTCTTTTAATTGTTATTATTGCCATTCGTATTATTTATTTAAAAGAACGAATTTGTAGTAACTCAAATTGTCCTGTCTTGTAGGACGTTCTATACAAATTCGATCAGAAAATGGAAACTGTGCCTATTTCAGGCTATGTCCCCAGAAGTGCAAAATATGCGAGCTTTACATTTAAAGAGGCTACTTCTGCTGCCCCTAATATCAGCTCTAATAGCCTTTTCTCTGGAAGAAGAAATCTTTTTTCCAAAACCTTGAAGAAGAGAAGGGCATTATTGTTTTAATCCTCTTACCACCCGTCATTTTTAGACAGATTTTTTTAGGCTGAGATGGCGTCTTGTCTCCTCAATCCTAACCCCAAATCCTCCGGGAGAGATTGTAAAGGACTGCCATCCATACCTCTCTCTCTCTCGCGTTTCTCTCTCTCTCTCTCTCTCTCTCTACCTCTTTCGATCTGTCTCTCTGTTCCTTCTTCTCTCTCTCCATCTATCACATTCTCTATCTCTTTCTCCGCACCTACCTTCTCTCTCAGGTTCACTGTTTCTCAGTTCACATTAAATATTAAATTAAATGTTTTCCATCATCATGAACTGAGATCAGCTCGGTCCAACGGTTAAGCCATCAAGAGTCCACAAAGCTGCTTTTCCACATAACTCTCGGCATAATCACTGTATCTTAAGATGCACAGTAAATAAACAAATAAATGTCAATAAATAAAAAAGAACGTTTCATGGACAAAAGTACTAAAATGCATTACAAAAAAAGAAAAATATATTTTATTTTACTGTATTACTTTTACTGTATATAGTTTATAGTATTACAGCGAGCAGAGCATCTAGTGCATTTTTCTGAATTGCTGACTGAACTTTTCTACGGAGGGCTGAGTGGACTGAAATGTGGGCTTCTCTAGAAGACTGTACTGAAATATTGTACTTAAGAGCTGTCCTGGAGTGCAGTTCTGAAATGCTAAAGTTATAAAACTGAAACAATCTATTGAAGTGCTGTACTGAAACGCTGACCTGAAATGAAGCATTGCACAGAAATAGTAAAGCACAGCATTAAAGCACTGTACTGAAATATTGGACTACACTGACACGCTGTACTAAATCTATATGCCAGTAGCCTACTTTTTATGCTAAGATTTAACATGTGCTGTTCTGTCCTGTACTAAAGCACTGCTTAAAGACTATGCTGGGTAAAAATGTTATACTGGAGGGAAAATTGCACCTCTGTAGTGCTGCATTGAGCTATGGAGACTCTGAGCTGAGTTCGTTGCGCTTTAAAAGCTCGCGATGTGGGGGTGGGGGCACCGAATGGGGCTGGATCGCGTGTGGCATCACAGATGGACTTGCGCTGCCTTCGTCACTACCGCCACCACTAACCAGGACCACCCTACTCTGACACACACCATCCACCAGACTCCTGATTTTCGCAAGGAGAGGGAATACCCGCAGGTGAGTCCATTCCGCTCCACTGCAATGTTATACTTACTGCATGTTTATAGCGCTCCCGGATTATTTCTGTAAGAGTTCAGCTTTATTTGAATTTCAATGAGGGTTTGTTTGTTTCAAAAGTTGCGATTTAGTGTAGAATAGTGTAGAAAGTTTTTCGAGACTGATATTTTGTGATAGATCTGGAAGGCATTAATATTTGATTCGTAATCCAGCAAACGCTTTAAAATAAGTCGCTTTTAAGAAATATTTAAATCGTATCTTAAAATGAAACGAAATAACAAACGCTCTGCCACTTGTGGCGCATCTTTGCACAATTTTAATTGAATTTGTATCTTAAGGTATGATGTATAGACCTCCTGAACCTCTAATTCCATCAAATTTTCAGTCCTGCACTCGGATAAAGTAAAACAAATAAAATAATAAAATAAACCTGCAGTTGTAGCTCTTCTGCACATTAATATTCAAAGCGCTTGCGCTCTCAGCATTAACGAAAATGAAATAAACAAAAAAACTGTTTAGTAAAACCCAAGCTGGCTTTGTAAATAGAGTGTTAATGATCCGATCCTCGCTTTAGAGGCATGGGTGTCCTCGTGCGGCTCTGTGATGTTTCAATCCCCTCAAAATTGTAATTTGATTTTTTAAAGTACAACCAACAGTCAGTGATAACAATAAAGATACTAATAATAAAACTACTACGAATAATAATATCTGATTATAATAATAATAACAACAATAAAAAAAACCAATAATAATATGAATATGAATAAATGCTTATTAACATTTGACGATGCCTGCATAATTTATCGTGGTAAATTGTTATAAGAATTAATAAGATATTTTACAAAATGTACATTTAACAAAATTTATTGGTTTATTTGAGCTGTCATGGTTTGCGATTTTGTAAATGTATAATCGAATTTAAACTGGTTTAAAATGCTCTAAGTGTATTAAACGTATGTATAATAATAATAATAATAATAATAATCATCATCATAATAGCTGCTAAATATTGGCGAGGTCTGTACATCTAATTAGCCCTTGTAAAGTTTGTATGTCTGTGTGTTTGTGTGTGTTTGTGTGTGTTTGTGTGTGTGTGTTCCTACTCAACTCTACAAGAGCTCACGCGCACTTCAGTTTCTTCAATTTTAAGAACTGAATTTTATGAAAAACAAACATACATTTTAAAAAGTAAAAGGTAAAATGTTTTAAAAACGTAAACAAATGAAAGTGGTGCGGTTTTTATTCCTCAGCTCTGGCATCGCGCTTCTCAAAGTGATTAAACACTAGGCTTAGTTTCTGACCCCTGGAGTCCGACTGGGGTTCCAGCGCAGCGGGAGGGGTGGGTGGGGCGTGGGCGACATTACTGATTTTTTAATTATAATTTTAAGCACATTACGGATCAGTGAAAGCTCTGACGAAGAAGCATGAGTACACACACACACACACACACACACACACACACACACACATCTATGTGCATTATCTAAGGTGCATATGGAAATGAAGAAACACTAAAAAGGTGCAAAACGAGATAAACATCAACAATTCCCTAACCACACACACCTAATAAACCTTCAGCTAAATAATACTCTCTCTCTCTCTCTCTCTCTCTCTCTCTCTCATACACACACACTCACAGAAAGAGAGATCGTAGGCCTGAACAAATTACTCCCGCCACACCTTCACTGCTGAATATTATTCAACCGTACGAACGACGTGAGATGGAATAAAAACGATTTGAGGATGAATTGTTTTTTTTAATCAGTCTAAGACCTTCCGATGCTGGATTATTCAATAATTGAATTGTTCAGAAACTATTATGAATAATTAAATGAAAAGTATGTATTCATTATTATCTAGTCTGAAATACTCAATATTTACACGATTAAAGAACGCGCATGTATCTACGATGAACATTTCAGTATCTATTGATTTTTTTAAAGGAGTGTTTATGTAGTTTGGAGGAGTCCACACACATATCCTTGTAGATTGGTGGTTAAGGCCAGTGTTGTATTGGTGTTTGTTTAACAGTATGATATCTATATTTCTCAATCTCTATTTCTCCCTGTCTCTCTCACACACTCTTTCTCTCTTTTTTACAGGGATCTAAATTTCCTCGTTTATTTTTTAAATGAGATTTTAAGATTTTTTGGCCGTATTTTATCTTGGTCCATTCCTCATGAAATGACACTTTGTCATAAACCACTGTTAGCACTTTCGATTGAAGTTAAAAAAAACAATCAGAAAAAAATATCTGGTTTTCTCAGTGAGAGGTAGCGCCTTTAAAACAGTTTGTGATATCTGTTTCTCTTTCTCTCTCTCCAGTTGGCCTTGGTCATGCAGCACTACGGGGTGAATGGTTACTCCCTACATGCCATGAACTCCCTCAGTGCCATGTATAACCTCCACCAACAGGCAGCCCAACAGGCACAGCACGCGCCGGACTACCGGCCCTCCGTCCACGCCCTCACTCTCGCGGAGAGACTGGCCGGTAAGACTGCCTCTCCCCACTCACCGGCATGAACAGAACTAGCACTTTTATCCTCACTCTAAATGTAGTCCATTAGCCATTGCTGTGCTTATGAGGCCAATATTACCAATATTGCCAATTCTGGGCATCACCCCAGTTAGCACTGCCACACCCACCATATATTTCGACCACATGTGGAGAAAATGGGGCAACATGTAAAGCTGAGTTTTGGCCAAACTGTCACTACATGGTCAAAGGCACCTGATGTTGATTAAGAGAAAGGGTTGCAATTGCACACACATGAGGTGCAATATAATATGCAGTCCTACTACCACAACTACTGCTAAATTATTACAAAACTATAAATGCTACTACTATTAAATGACTACTTATTAATAATTACTAAACTACTGTTGCTACTCTTACTCCCACTAAGATTCTACTAAACTACTACTACTATTCCAAAACACTGACATTACTAAACTACCATTACTACTACTAAAATATTGCTAACACTAAACTACTACTACTAAACTAGTACTATTATTGAAAAAATTCTAAACTATTTTCTAACATAGTAGTAATACTAAACTACCTCTACTAATTCTACTGCAACTTCAGCTGAATTATTTCTAGTAGAGTACTACTACAATTACTACATCTGAACGAATTACTATGACTACATCTACTACTAACAATAATAATAATACCAGAGCAGCAATATAAGTGCCGAAATGTAAGCATACCTTACAACTTGTGGTATTACTGTACAGTTGCCCTTTAATCATACTTCTGTTCTCAAATCTGATACAGGTGATCTTGTATGACCACACCAGCTACTTTTAGGCCTGCTTAAGCTGATGTACTGTTCCTATACAGAAAATGTTATAAACAGAATTATATGGTCCAAAAATAATTTAGTTTAATGAAAATAATAAATCTGATGCTAAAGTTTGAAAGTTGCATATGAATTTACCTGGTTCCTTAATATATACTGTATATAGGTTAATTAAATAAACCTATAGTTGAAAATCTAAATTTTTTTGTCTAAATGGCTGGACATTTCCAGACATCATCTTGGAGGCCCGCTACGGTTCCCAGCACAGGAAGCAGCGCAGGAGCCGCACCGCCTTCACCGCCCAGCAGCTGGAGGCCTTGGAGAAAACCTTCCAGAAGACACACTATCCCGATGTGGTCATGAGGGAGCGACTCGCCATGTGTACCAACCTGCCCGAGGCTCGAGTACAGGTACAAACTCACACACACACATACACTGAGACAAGGTTCTTGTCTGATCTACACTAGTACCAGAACACAATGGTGTGACATTTATGGCAGTGTTCCTTCCTACAGTGTGTATATTTAGCCATCTGCAAAGTTAAACACTCTATTTCTCTGATTATTTAAATGAAATAAGCACATATCCTCAGTGGGAAACAAACAAGGTTTTGCAATGGCCACATTATTTCTGAGACATTAAGTTCAGAATTAAATGCAGCAAAAAGTGTGCATTAAAATGTGCAGGGGTGTGTTCTTTAAAGAGGGTGTTTAATTATTTTCACTTGAAATCTATAAAAACTCTTATTTGACCAGTGGCCCAAACTGTGTGCAAACTATACCGCCCTATTTTACTGTTTGAGCCATTTATTAATCAATAAACTAAACTACCTTTCAAAATAATTTTTATTTTGATCAACACCTAGTACAAAAGTCTCTTACATTCGTCTCTTTTAAACAGTGTCTATGTTACTCAATTTGATAATAGAAGTAACAATTCAGAGGCATTTTAGCAATGATCAAGAAGTTTCCTGGGTACATGACCATGATAGATTTATATGTAAAGACATATATCGATTTTTAAAAGTGATTTGAAAGGGAAGTTTAAAAACAACAGTGGCCCATATAATCTATTGTGTCTTTTGTCATACATATATTGTTCATCAGTGACTTATCTGTTGCTGGGTGGTGTTTATGGAGAGTTATTTTAACAGTCATGATTATTTCCTTAACATGACGTCTTCTGTTTCTCCAAGGTGTGGTTTAAAAACAGGCGGGCAAAGTTCCGTAAGAAACAACGCAGTCTGCAGAAAGAGCAGCTTCAGAGGCAGAAGGAGTCGGGGACTGAGGCAGGCCAGGAGGCGGAGAAAGAGGACACCCCACCCACAACTGCATCAGAGTCTCGAACTCCTCCCCCAAACCTGGCAAAAGGTAACCCAGCTGCACTTGCTCCAACTGTTGAGCTCAGTGAGGAAGTGAATGTTACCTCACCCGAGCAGTCGGGGGCGGAGTCAGGACCAGAGGATTTGACTGACAGGGAAGACGAACCACCTTGTTTCAGAGGGGATGTGAAAGCAGCAGGACCACAGTTACCTGGCGAGAGTTCACCAACCTGCAAGCCCCTCAGCCCTAAATCTGGTATGTTTAAGAAAGTCCTTCAGATAGAAAGCGTAGTAAAATAAAAAAAAAATATACATATAAAATATCATCTACTTTCTTTCCCCATTCTTCTCACTCTATATATGGACATCAAGCTTTCAGTTTTTCATTTATCATGGTTGTGATGTCACAACCATAAACCCATTCACTCATATTCACTCAACTGTTTAGCCACACCAATTAAAATCATGGATTTGTGCCACCTCAGACCTGCAATGTGAAAATAGCTTTGTTTGTTTTATTTATCCCTCCTTCTAAAGAATATAATATTTTATGAGAAAAACTTGGATATTTGGGTTAAATTATATATATATGCAAATATTTTAAATCATTTATTAAACTTTAAAATAAGAGTTATACAAAACTAATCATATAAGCCTGATATTTATTGTCTTACCATGTTGTGTTTTTCCTTCCAGACTCTCCCCTCAGCTCCCCCTCTTTGCCGTCCTCCAGTGGGGTCAGCAGCAGTGGCGGATTGGCTCAGAGCAATTCCTATGCCTCGTCTCCACTCAGCCTTTTCCGTCTGCAAGAGCAGTTCCGCCAGCATATGGCCGCCACCAACAACCTGGTGCACTACCCATCCTTCGACATGGCCTCTCCCTCCTCGATACCCTACCTGGGCATGAGTGTGAACATGGCTGCCCCGCTGGGGTCACTGCAGTGCCAGTCTTACTACCAGTCCCTGTCCCAGGCCCAGCAGATGTGGAGCAGCCCATTGCTTCAGGCTACAGGAACACTACCCAGCATTAACAGCAAAACAACAAGCATCGAAAATTTGCGTTTGAGGGCCAAACAGCATGCAGCTTCACTTGGCCTGGACACTTTACCCAACTGACCACACAAGCAACTTATAGACACAGAAGCTCATCTATGTACAGCAACCACTTGACTGAAAGAAGAACTGTATTACTGTGATTTGAAAAAAGCTCGTCTGATATAGGACTTTGTATCTCAGATCAGCTAACAAATGCAAGCACTATAAATTCACTGAAACTGGAACTGAATGCTGCTAGACTGAAAGAAGTTCTGCATTAAGTCCCCGTTTATCTTGTTATCTTCTTCACTGGTGTGGAAACAAAATGTAACGATAATGGGTGGTTCTTATGTATCCTCAGACAGAAGATACCAGCAGCCCTCACTCCGGTTTTCTGTTGGCTTACGCTTCTGAGGTTTAAAAATGCACACAGAGAGAAATTACTGCAATTGGAAGCATTTTTTCGCAAGTGAATACACCTCCATCATTTATGCCCATGTTAACAACTCTGGATCCAAGCTGGTTTTATCTTTGGAAAAAATGAATGACATGCACCACTGAAATCAATGATGTTCCTGACTTGATACTTCGCTGTATGATCCTTTTCTTTATGTCACTGGATCTTCTGAATTATGAGGTTGTAAAAAGTCAAAACACAAATATTGCTACATGAAACTAACACTGCTGTGCATTGAACTAGCTGGCAACCTCACAAAAACATACCAACAGTCCAAACTAACAAGCAAGCATTGTCAAATGTGGTAGTTAGGTTGCGTTGGCAGTAGTAGTTTGAGTGCTTAGTGTCACTTTTGTCAAAATTTGCTCTGTCGACTTATTTTCATGCTTTGTTAGATTGCTAATTGCATGGGTGTAGCATCATTCATAATTATAAGGATAAAAGTATTGGGACACACCTGTTTTGCAGGGTTTGGGTCAGGCTCCTTACTTCCAGTGAAGGAATCTTATTGTTTTAGTATACCAAGACATTATGGACAACACCATGCTTCTAACTTTGTGGACACACATTGGGGAAGAACTTTTCTATTCCAACAAATCTGTGTCCCAGCGCACAAAGTGAGCTCCATAAAGACATGGGTGCATGAGTTCGGTGTGGAAGAACCTGACTGGCCTCAACCCCATCCAACACCTTTTGGATGAAGTGGAACCATAATTGCGGGCTTAGTGCTTGAGCTTATAAATGCTGTACAGAATGAAAGGACACAAATTCCCACAGAGACTCTAAAATCTTGTGGAATGCGTTCCAAGGAGAGTAGAAGCTTTTATAGCTGCAAAGGGGGGAATAATTCCATAGTAATGTCTATGTTTTTAAATGGAATGTCATTGAAGTCCCCATCGGTGTAATGGTCAGGCATACTTTTGTCCATATAGTGTAGCTTTGTGAGGTGCCCATAATTCAGAGGATCCAGTGATGCTTGTGGGTAAAATACATTTTAAACAAAATATTTCAGGTCTGCAACATTTGGATTTCCGAAATTTATTTGTTGTTGTTTTTTTCGTTTTTTTCCAAAATGACTTTAATTTTTCTCCCGGATAAAAGACAAAAAGTTCCTAATATGGGAAGGACACCATCTACAGAATCACACGTGACCCACAGCTAATGGATGTAAAAAGAATCGATCTCAGCACTGAATGCTACTTAACTGAGTGAAGGATCAGTTTCTGCAGTATGAAGCCAACACATCTCCAGAGGAGCAATTTCATTACTTCACATCTGAATGGAGCAATTACCTCAGAGCTAAAAAAGCAGGATTTTTGGATGTGTTAAAATTAAGCATACACATTTTCTGGTCTGGTACAATGATAGCCATCTATTGAACACTGAAACATGGTCCAAAAAGCCATCCATTCAGATTGTGTAAATACACCACAGCGGTTCAGTAAGACCAGACTTTTTGTGAGGACTTGTTCTTTTTTCATTCTTTCACATTATGGACATTCCAAATTATAATTTGAGACATACAGTATCACTTCCAGAAAAAAAGTGAAAAAGTGAATTTGTTCCTCAGTGGATTGAAGAAACAGTGTATGATAATCCTAATTGTTCTTCTATCACCTTATGTATATATTGCCATTTTGGACATTCCTCTGGATTGTTTACGTAAATGTGAATAACTTATCTGTGAAATGCAAGGGAATAAACTACATATATGAAACTTGAATTATTGGATCTTTTTCATATGCTTTTAAAAATAGGGTTCTTCTGAGAGATGCACAAAAAGAACCAATTCTGGTTTCAGAAAGAGTCCTTAAAGAGCCATACTTCTGAAAAACTTACTAAAATGGACAAAATCTCAACAAAGGCTTACAAAGTAATATACACAACACAATACAATTCAGGCAAAGTCCATAATTTTACTATACTACTAACTGTGACATATCACAAGCCAATCTATTTTCTGATACCATGTGAATATAGTTGATCGGGTTGTCATACTTCCATCCAAGCAGAAATATGTTTTGCAATTTATTGTTTCTAATGATCAGTCGAACTTTCTTTTGACATCTTCAGAAATTCATGCATAAAATCTTGAATTAATTAATAGATCAAGCTGATAAAACTCATAAGATGATTGTATATGAGTGCTTTAAAAATCATCATCAGGACGAAGCTTCAATGTTGTATTTGGATGTCATCCTCAGCTTGTAAATTTGGACAATTCTCATGTCACCACATCAAACTGTAACTTGCAGATATTGGAGCTGATGGGGGGTATGGTGGGCATGGTGGAAAAACCATTCCTCGTTGGCTGAAAATGGATAGGGACTTCTTATTCGCTAGAGACATGCTCAGCTTCACACTAGTTTACATGCATGATGATATTATAGTATTCTGTGGTTAATCAACAAACTAATCCAACTACACCCTGAAAAAGGAGGGCTCCTCAGGGGTTCTTTAGTAAAGCCAGGGATTAATACACAGTGTCAGGACAATGGATTATTTAAATGCACTATGGCTGAGTACCTGGTTCCTTAGGGAACCTTTGTGAACAACAGTTCTATATAGCACCAAAAAGATTTCCACTACTGTTAATGATTGAATACATTTTTGGAAATGTTTAGGAAAAAGTTTAGACCGTAATTTAACAAAATAAGAATGGCAACCTCGACCAAATACCCCTTTTTCTTACTGTTGTGTGACCTGTTTACGAAGACTATAAAACATGTCTTTATATGTATATAGATTCGGTCTGACAGAGTGCTCTTAATACTACATTCATGAGGGTTCTTAGTATAGCTTACCTTGTTTGTGCCATATGGCAGGGCTGCTGAGTGCGGCCCATTACAATACCCATACAAACATGACCATGCAGCACACACAGTACTCTCTGTCCTGCCCCAACGCCCCTTCTGCTATCACACACACACACACACACACACACACACACACACACACACACACACACACACACACACACACACCCACACACCACACTAGCACTACACAATAACTAATCCAGACTGAAGTGAATGAAGCATGGTGACAGGAACATAGCAACCAAACACACTCTCACACCAACATCACCACACGTAAATGCACACACACATACACACACACACACACTAGACAGCTCTGCCTGGCTAAGGTTTGGCAGCTCTGAGAGCGAAGGCTCTGGCATAAGGAGATTACTGCAGCTCCAGATACTGATGGATTAAGCAGAGAAGAAAGAGTGAATGGGGTTAGATACTGAAAAGGTCCTTGCAGCCACCAAAGTTCAGACACCTGTTACACCCCCACCCTTACACAGCAACCAGACTATTCTCTGAGTTTAGCCACTTGTACTCAGTGTGGGAGAAAACAAGGCTTGATTACACTTTCAGCACTGTTGCAACCCATTCCTATTTACTCACAAGTGTTCACTTAACGGCACGTTATTTCTTACATGTTCAGTGATTTTGCATAGATCTGCATAGCAAAATTCAATATTATACCTAATATGAAAAAGCTATAATAGTCGCTACATAGAACTAGCTTGAATATACAAATAAATGCCAAAAATATTTCATAGTCATATGTGCCCTTTAATCAAAAGTGATCACTCCGGCTTATATGACATTATATTGCACATTTTAATGCACGTATTATTATTATATGCACATATGATACATATGATGATATTAGCTGAAAGGAGAAAAAAAATAATACAACATGTTCAAATATACCCCGCACGCAAGTTAAAGACTGGCCATATTTTAACATTTTAACATAGATTTTATTTTTTAAACTCAGCAATTAATATTTGCAGAATCATGCTTGAAAATTAGCATACAGCAAACACACTGTCTGCTAAATCAACGCAATGATCAGTTACTTATGTGTTTTCATATTCTCTTTTGAGAGATAACTGACCTGATAATCTCGCTAGTGGAAATGATGACATTATGCAAGTGATAAACTAAGGAAACCAAAATTGTGTTAAAAAAAGTAAAGAATAATATGATTAAAGCAAAAATAACATTCACATTCATATGAAGATGTATTTTAAATATGTGACTTTTTCTGCAACAGAATATATTTGGAGAAATGCATTCATGGTACAATCATCATTACTGGTGTGTGCAGTGTCCAGGAATTCATATCAAATAACTACATTTCCTGCGATAAGGAAAAGTCCAACAGACATTGTTGGACTGGTCAACAGTAATTCAATTTTGTAAGGCAATTTCTTGGATAAACATCTAACGGTACACATAGGACTTCTCTGATTATATTTAATGTTTATACATGTATTCACAATTATTTCATATAATTGTATATGAATACCAAAACAATAATTGTATTATAGTTTTGGTAAGAATCAGTAGTACCATGGGACTAAAAGTGGATTTAATTTAATAAAGCAAGTGTTAGCAACTAACATTTAAGCCATACTGTTTGATCAATGTACATTCACACACACAAACTAACACATATCAGTGGAACCATCATAACATATTATATTATAAAACAATATAAGATTGCAAATAATGAAAAGCAGTTTACAAAGATGTTAGCTGAAATGTGCTGACTACAGTCAGGAAGCATCTCATATACATATGTGCACTTAAGTATTTGAATGCTGCACTGCATTCTTAATGTGTGTGTGTGTGTGTGTGTGTGTGTATGTGTATGTGAGAGAGTGTGTGGTGTTAAGCTGCTGAGGTCTTGAAGAGCTCTTTGATGTGTATCAGGGTTGTGCGTTTTTAAAGGGATTTTGCCAGTTGACAGCTGGGTGAATATGTGGAGGAATTGCGATGGCAGCGAGGCTGAAGAATGCTGGGAACAGGATTAGGATCATATTCTGCCAGTGGCTGCTGTCACTTCATCAATGGGCTCAGGTTCCTCAGAGACAGCTCCCCTTTACTGCGCAGCTAAAACCTTTAGTGGCTCCATAAAGAGGGTGAAGAGGGAAGGGGGTGGCTACGATTTTTTGTTCTAGCATTGCTGAGAGGGCGTTAAGTGAGGAGGTCAGAACGTGCCAGAAAGGAAATAAAATATGGTCCTCTATACCAAGGTTAGAAAACAAACATGTCTAAAAAGAATTAAAATACCCAATTGTCCCACTTACCCTAAATATGGTTGGTGTGCCAAGACATGTTTAGAGTGTGAAATTTTCTTTATATACAGGCAGTAACAAATTAGAAACAGCTCCCCTCTACTGCACAGCTAAAACCTTTAGGGAGAAGGGAGAAGAACTTCAATGCAAAATAACTGAACTATTACATAAGAACTGTTATGGGAATGGAACAGCATTCCAAATGTGACTCCCACAACCGGTATTTTTGATTACATTAGCAGAATTTAGGCATTAGGCATTTAACTGAACTGCAATCTGATGGTTGTGAAGACCACAAGACTATTTTAATATTTATCAAAACATTCCATGACACTTCATGCCCTGTGGATGGAGGCACAGCCTGATCAATGCCCAGGCTTTATATAGGGGGGAGCTACAGCAACCTGTAGCCTAGGGGCCCCTGGCCATGTTAATACGACCCTGAATGGAGGCAAGGTTCATCCTGGAAGGGACACATTCTATGGTCTCATCAGAGGATAATCAGTCAGAATAGCATCATACTGATATGTAGTGACTAACCAAGCCAGCAAAGTAGCACAACAGAGCCTCCAACCATTCAGGCCTGTACTGTTCATTTGGTGTAGGCTGCAATGAAACCTCAGATGGGCATTCTTCCATTTATTAATTGTTTAGGCCCTACTATTATAAAGTAAATTGCCCCATTACAGTCACGTGTGAACACACCACTGCACAGCACACAATGTGAACAATGTGAAATCTCTGCATTTATCCCATTCACCAAGTGAAGCCTTGGGCTGCCACCAGCAGGGGGCACTTGGAGAACTGTGTTTCAGGACAGTCAATGGTACCTCAATGTTGCCACCAATAGTACAATGACTCAAACCCACGCTCTTCTGATTGCAGGGGCAACTCTCCAAGCACAAGGCCACGAGCTGCCCCCTCCCTATTTGTGACGGTCAACATTCTCATTGTCCCGAGGAACAGCTGATATACTATCTTCCTTTTGTATCAAACAAACACATTCACTAAATGTGTGCTTTCAACGTAATTTCCTGGTCTCTTTTGAAACACTAGTCAGTTGGTAAGGTATTGTGATTGAAGCCCCTGCCATCTGTATTACAATAATGAACCCACCATAAACCTTTTTTCTGACTATTTTGATAACAAATTTAGGTTAAGCAGCTCAAATCACCAGACTACCAGCTGTCCTACATTTGTGAAAATAAGTGCTTTCTTTCTTATATGAGAATGTTCACAAAAACACACATTTTCAAAAGAAATGTAATGTTTTTCTGAAGACATTCAGCATGTCCCCACAGATAAAGCAGGCAGACATCTAGGGTGGATCTTTGGAAGGTGTAGCAAATGTAGCCCCTTATTTCGACCTAAATTTTGAGATCATTTTTCAAAGCCCTCCTTTCTCTACCTACATTAAAAATTCAGGATTGAATTATAGGGCTTCAAAATGTCACGCATCAGCCCTAACATCAGCATCTAATTTACCTTTTATCGTTTTAAAGTGATGATATGAGTAAAGAAATCTGGCACAGAGCTGCAGCCACTGATCTTAACTCTGACTACTATCTTGTTCTTGTATTTGTCAGAGATGTTTAAAGAACTTCAAGATATGATTTTATTCCCACAAAGTTGGTTTCACACTTTGGAAATTAAAATATATCTGGTTCAATTCTTACTTAGATTAACTACAGCATAAATACCACTAATTCCATAACTAAGCCCACATAAATACCGCAGGAAAAAACCTCGGTTAGGGTCGGGATTCATATATTGTAACTAAGAGTGGAAATAAATAGGAGATCAAATAATATAGTGGTATCACTCTTATCGCTCAATTGTGTACGATGACAATCACATAGAGCAACATAGACAACAGAGCAAGATCTTTTTTTATTTGACATAATTTGGAAATACCAGTAGTTGTTCGCATTTGTTTAAATTTTGTATGATAATTGGACCACCAAAAATGAAAATTTGACTACAATGTTTTTTCTTTATTCTTTTCTAAATTTTGTAGTGTTTATATTGTCTTGTGCAGTTTTTCCTAATGTCATTCCATCAGCTGGCCAGACTGCCATTTGCTGCACATAAAATTACTTTACCAAAAGCAAACACACCTACAGTATAAACAGGCCGAATAATCTTACAGTATTTTAACAACAGCTTCATAATGAAGGAATAATAGGCATATTTAGTTGATTCAACTTGCCGAAATATCACTTAATGTAGCTTTCCATGTGTGTTCCAGCCCAACTCCAGGGAAACAATACTTCCACCCCTCTGCCGCCCCCTGATTGCTTGGCACAGAGTTACATAATTCCAGGAATTACTGACAGACACTCGAAGGCTAAATCCTTCCGCACTCTTCTTCGTGAGAAGTGGATGAGACGGCCTCTATCTGAGCACTTCCTCTCAGTGACTTGGCCGCTAATCCTGACACGCACTGTCTGCATTTTTCTTTTTTTCTCTCCCTGCTCCTTTACTGTACGTGTTTAAGCGCATTTGCAGAGCATTTATCTTCCAAATGTAAACCAATTTGGCTATAAGGGCCGCAGGGCTGGCGAACGCCGAGAAAGGAAAGAAAGGAAAAGCCTAACGTAGCAGAAGCTCAGTGGGGAAGACATGCAGCCGATAGCAAAAAAGAGAGTGGAACGGCGTGAGCAGAAAGGAGAAATCGTGTCCAGAGGGGTATGATTTTGCCCCGCATACACCCCCCCAACACACACGCACACACACTTCAGTGGGGATCAGAAGTGTGAAAGCAGCCCACCGAATTGTCGAGTCACAGAATCTTCTACAGTCATCATTATCGCCTAATCCTGCTGTACAGGGCCTTGCAGATGTGCTTTTCCAGTCTCAGTGGGGTATGAAAGAGAGGCCGTGTGTGGATGAGGCAGACAGAGCATTCACATTTTTCTTTAAAGCGAGCAGCTAATCTTAGGACTCCTCCTTTACTTCACCTTTTCCAGGGAAATAGGCCGTGGTGCGTGGAGATCCACAGATGATGTTGTCCTCTAAAACAGTGTATGTAACTTTTTATCATCCAGGAGGCAGAAACCTTGCTGTGACGAATGTTATTACACCCCCACCCCCACAACACACACACGTTCATGGCTACATTAGGACCTTGTGGCTCCAGAGGCCGTTTCAATGGTACATTAGGAGGGAATGATCCTAGTTTAGGTGAAGGGATATCGCATTTAAAGTAGGTGTGCTTTCATCACAGCAGGAAATGACTTTCGGGAGGTTTTATAAGGTTGTTCCTCATCTCCTGGGCCTGCTCTGAATGAGGTGCTCTGGTCACCAATGAGTCATGAAATGCTGTTATTGTCCGAGCTGAAGTGGTTGGCTTTTTTTTTTTTGGTGATCATTTTTGGCTGATGCGGCAGGTGCTGGATCTATTGACAGATGGGGAGGGGGGAACACAGCCTACTGCACACAAAAACCTCCATTGTACATACACTGCCCCTCAGAAGTTATACGATTCATTTACCCTCTTCATTTTCTGTATTACTGTAGTGAGAGTAAAATGACCAAAAGTGAAGAGAAATATTTGGCAGTTATTACCGTTTTTAGCACTGGCGCTACAAGGCTATATATAGTATAAAAATGTATACTTACTCTTACTGGTGTTAGGAGTCACATTACTTAAATTTTAGACAAAAAATGGTTCTGATAGAACACCACTGTCACAGCCTTGGACAAGAAGAACAAGTATTCAGACTTTTATTGGGACACCAAGTACTGGTGCATTTTCCAGAACACTGGTTGGCTTTAATTCTGATTAGAATACCAAAGACTTTGACACCAGAGACTCAGTAACTAGAGCACCAGATTCAGTCTTGATTTTAAAAGATCAATAATGGAAGGAACTTGTAGCTGTAACTAGATCTGTGTCCAGAACAGCATATAAAGTATATTTTCTATATATCCTCAACAAGACGTTTTGTGGTGATGCTTTGCTAATTTTATTTATTTTTGTTTTCCTCAGTAAGCTGAAATCAGAATTGTAATGTAAAAAATAAAAAAAAGAGATGTAACTGTGATCTAAGCATGCTGCCAAAATGAAAGTTTTAAGATTGCTGCTACTGGTTTTCACTATGTGGTGTAATTAATAGGGTTTAAGATTCTATTACTTGTCGGCTGTATTAACCTTGTGGCTGGGAAATTCCTGTTAATCTGTCCCGTTCTTAATATTTAAAAAGGCATGTTTCATATTTTTAGTGCTCTTCCCCAATAGTGACCATTATATGCTGAACTATTAGGAATAGATATTGGCAAACCTCAGGGACTATTTAGATGCTGAACATAAATGTTATACAATAATGAGCTGTTCTTGGGTAGCAGGTGATTAGTAGTTCTTGTGGAACTTGATGGCTTGCTCTGAAGACAAGACAAAACTGAATGCAAATATAAATAAATGCTATCTTAGATACAAAATATATTTGATAAATATGTAACTCATTACAGAGTGCATCATAGGGACCACCCGGGTGAAATCATATAGACAAGCCAGGTGAACTTCAGACACCAACCATGTCTTGGCTGGCTGATTACATTTAGGGCAGAGGCGGGAGTGAGGAGGGAGACTGCCACAATTTATTTACTTTTTTGTACCTCACAAAGTGCCAAACAGACCAGCTTCAACACCGAGCTTTTTCAGACACAGAATGCAGAGTGAATGAGGCGGAGATGGAGGTGGGTAAGGATAAAATATTTAAAAGTATGTAAAACCCACCACAAACACATATTTACATTATGAGCAGGATGGCAGAGTCAAAATGAAAATTCCATGTGTCATTAAGTTCATCTCTCTAAATGTTCCTCTAGAGGAAATGAGCTGCGCTCGCCTGAAACAACAGCGAAGGTGGCAAAAAGAAAAAGGACTAATGTGTGAATGCCTCATCCGCCTGAAAAGACCATTTTCCCATGAACCAGTAAAGTGGGGCCTATTCACAATAGGTTTAATGACAGCTATTTCTTTTCTTAATGTTACAACACTACACATATTCATGCGACATTGGTCAATGCAATAATAAATATGAGCAAGCATCAGTGTGTGCTGTGATGGTTTGGACACAAGTTAATTCCAAAAATTGCAGGAAAGCATTCCACAAATCTGTACTGCCCTGATAAAAGCAAAGGTCAGCATTTCGTTTTATTTAAATGGGCTCAAATCTCTGGCATGTAACATGTTACACACTTACTGTGTTTAGAGAATCATTGTATAGATAAAACTTAATATAAAGACTGTGCTTAAACATATTGAGTTTTATTCCATTTGTTTAATCTCAAGCTTCATTAGATAGAAAGATAGATAGATAGACAGATAGACAGACAGACAGACATATATAGAAAGACATATATAGACAGACTGTCAGACAGACAGACAATTTCAAGCCAATAATTCTTTTAATGGTTGAGGAAAAAAGTAATTGTTTATTCTAACCTATTGTAGACTGATATTGGCGATTACTCTTTTAGGTTAATGTTAAATTTATGTTTAAACAATAACCAATATGCACCCAGCGGTGGGCTGACAAACTACCCAGAGTGAGTCCCTTCCTCGCACCCACTGACCTGGGATGGGTCCACAACCCTAGTGTGTATCTAGCGGTTTCAGAAAATGAGTGAAAACTGTGAGCAGTACTAGACAACATTTGGGCATGGCACATATACTAGCCTACAACTTACACTGACACTCAAAGCAGCCAAGAATGAAAAAAGCTTGTGGGCCTGCCATGATTCAAATATGGAGTGAAATCCAACCTCAGATTATGGAGATATAAAATAACAAAACAACTCCATCTTACAACAGCTCTTTAATCTTAAATTAATTTTGATCAGTTTGAAGTAAAAATATTTGAAATATCTCTTCTACCCAGCCTAGCCTTAAACAGTTGCTAACATTTAAAAAGTCGTAAAAAAGTATTATGTAAGCCAAAACAAAACAAAAATACAAATAAAAACACTGCTACAAGCCTGCTGCACAGAAGGTCCCCATTTAGTTTGAGTTATTTTTCAAACAGTGCATGTGTTACATTTTTACATAAAAACACACAATATAGTTAATCCCTCCTTGTTCGTCACGTACATTGTAATATGTAAAAGTAGTATAAAAGTTAATGTATACAATTGACAATTTCACAGTTATCATTTCACATTTTCAGTGCTCATTTTCTTGGAATCACTCGACATTTTAACCTCCTGATAGGCTGGGCTGGGGTGGGGTGGTAGCAGCCTAGTGGGTAAAACATTTGCCTGTGAACCTGATGACCACAAAATTACAGGTTCAAACCCTCACCTGCTACCACTGTGTTCTCTAGTAAGACACTTAAACCTCAGTTGCTCCAGTACGGCTGTAACTAATGATTGTAAGTTGTGCCGGAAAAGAGCGTCTGCCAAACACAATAATGTAGTGAGTATCTATTAATCTGTTTCAACCGTGCAGAATGATCACTTCATTAAAGCAGAGCCGCTCAGTGCACTTACTCCAGGAGGCTTTGGCAGCACTGTTGTGCTGTTGGAGGCTCGAACAAAGTTTTAAAGAAGACATTTGTGGACACGTTTGTTGAGTGTTTTACATGGTTGAAAAGGTACAAAAAAACTATAATTAAGTAAAACTGCGATTTCCAAAATATTGGCCAATACTGACTTGGCGTGTTATGGGTTCTGATGAAAAAAACCCAACTTGCCAATAAGAGGCCCTGGACTGCTAGTGTCATTACTGATGTACCCCTGAGGAACGCACCATCCCCCACACTGCTTCCCGGGTGCCCATCATTAGTGGCTGCCCCTGCTTCATTTTTTGAACGGGTTAAATGCAGAGAAAGTATTTTACATTGTTCCCACTGTGTGCTGTGCTGTGGTGTGGAGTGTACACACATAATTATAGCGGGCTACTTTTCAGTCCCGACATCATAACGATTCAAACTAGGGTCTCTAGATCAGCTTTTGGTGGTCTGTGATGTGATGTGCTGTGTTTTGGAACAAACACGTAATAGAATAGCTGTGGGCAGTTTTACAAAAAAAAAATCTTGGATTTGATTTGGGAGTCAAACATTACATGAGGAGCAAACAGTACGTTTTCTTCAAGTTAAAATATTCTACTGAACAAGAGAACACATTTTCTACACAATAATGTTTTAGCACAAATATTTAAGTACAAATCAAAGTACAATCTTCTGTCAATATCCACTCAGTTTGTTTGCTGATTAGCAAAATGTAAATAAAATTGAAAAGTGAGATTATAATATTCATAAAGCCCTTGATTAGAATAGTAATCATAAGCTATAATCAGCTCCATGATTACTGGCACACTTGGTTGAGATTCAAAAATAGGAGAACATAAGTAGTATGTCACAGAGGAGTTTCAGTATGTAGAGTTATTGAATTTGCTGTTGCCATAGACTTCCTCAACTTCTCTCATGAACCGCAGGCACAACTCATCCTGCCACGGCAGAGCCACACACTGCACTGCTACAGGCAGTCCCACCCCGTCTTGAATCGCCTGCATCACACACATACACACACATACACACACATACACACACATACACACACATACACACACATACACACACATACACACACATACACAAAAATATGAAAGTCTGGTTCGATGTTTCAATTATCTCAGTGGAAAATACAAACAAAAATTGTCATAGCAGGGAGCATAATTTGCAAAGTTTCACACAACATATAAACAAATGAATGAGTCACAACATGTTTGGCTAATGGTGGAATGCACTCAATTTTCTAAGTAAAAACAATTATATATCCTCAATAAGAAGTGAACTTTAACTTCATTTTCCAACTAATTGCATTTTTCAATTTGTATTTTTTAGTGAAACATTTGAAGAAAAATATAAACAAAAAAAAACAGCAAAAATGTACAATGGAGATTATAATAAACACAAACAGTAAAAACCTAATATAAAAAGCAATATAATATATACAAGCAGGGATTTAGCTTTAAAATGTGCTGAAGAGTGATTTCTGTAACCAATAAAATATGTAAACAGAGTGGTGCCCTAACTTTCACAGGTCACATGCATTTGTTGTAAATACATGTGGCGTAATTGTGAGAATGTTGCCCTCTGGTGGCAACTTTTAACATTGGCTACAAAATTGCAGTAGAACAACTTCTGGGGGGATAATTTTTACTTATATATGCATGTATAATGTCTACGATGAAGAACCTATTATATTTAATTATTTTAACAAGATTGTATAATACAAATCCATTTTGAGTGTACTCTGCACAATATGTATTCACTGGTGTATTCGACAAAACCCTGAAGACTGAGTCAAGATATGTAGATAGTCCATGTGTTACCTTGCTAATTTAAGATTTTAGCTGTCATATTATTTATTAAGTAATTCAATCTCTACATTGTTGTGAGGAATTAAAGAAATGGCTGCAATGCTTTGGACCTCCTGGGAGTAACGTTAGCAGTGATGTGCAAGTTCACACTTTTCATGAACTAGTTCAAAGTTCAGTTCACACATGCTCAAAGTGAACTGTTCATGTTCATAGCTCACAATTTTAATTTTGAACTAGTTCAAAGTTCAGTTCATTTTATTTTTAGGTGCGATATATATAGTCTAAATGAAAATTTATTTTGTTTTAACA
>JBBKCR010000101.1:5163425-5179577 GCA_037577295.1 Ladigesia roloffi | reverse complement strand
CTTACTTTCTTGGAAATTAAGGTAAAAATTAAGGTTATATTAAGGGGTAAAATTAAGGGGTTTGGTTTCATAGTGTATAGAGTTGCCTACCCACTCCCACCCACACAGCCCCCACCTTCCCTTTGTAGCTACGTCAGCTTTCACTCTTCTTGGAAAGTTTTACACAAGATTTTGGAGTTTATGTAAAAATGTGTGCCCATTCATTTCTATAGAGCATTTATGAGTTCAGGCACTGACGCTGGAGAAGGCCTGGCTTGTGATCCTCATTCCAGTTCATGCCATGTCTGGGCTTTGTGCAGGCCAGTCAATATCTTCCACACCAAACTCATGCAATCATGTCTTTATGGACCTCACTTTGCACTGTGTCCACACAGTTAGAACCATGGCAAATGTGCATAAAAACATAGAACGTCCTTCTTACGCCCTTTTGGGTCAAGGTAAAAGACCTTTGAGAAAAGGTCCATAATTTTAGCAAGAGAGTCAAAAGCTTCACTGACAAAAAACAATCAAAGTGATATTTTGTCAGCATTCAGACCTGCAGGACAGACATTAGTAGGGCTGGATGTCATTTCTGAAAGCATGCATTCAGTGTGTGTGTGATGCTTGTACATTATTGTGGTATGTGAAGCACATCAGCAAGAACAGAACAATAACAAATACAGCTGGGTGCCTGGCTGTTAGGGAGTCCCTGTGATCGGAAGGGTTTGAATCCCACACACTGCTCCCCAGGTGCTGCATCACTGGCTGCACGCTGCTTCAAGGAAGAATGTCCCATTGTGTGCTGTGACTATAAGGGCCCACTTACTTATGTACTTTCACCACAAAGAACACACTTCAGCGTTTACTGTTTTTTGTTTTGTTGCTAAATGTAGCATATTTGTAAAAATCAATGTGTGGCCTGCATCCTATGAAATGTCTGCTCTGTGAGATACAGCTGCCCTTCCTCATCCTGCACTACTTTTGGTTTGGTCAAGTGAACCACAGCGGTCACAGTTTATAATCTGACGGCCCTCTTCTGTGTAGTTAGTATAAACAAAGTCATGCACTGCTTTACCGACTGCTCATAAACACACACGCACACACATACACGCACACACACATGCACGCACACACACACACACACACATGCACACACACACAAACGTACACCCACACCCACACACACACGTACACACACACCCACACACACACTCACACTAACAGGTTCAGGCACTCCTCAGGTCAA
The DNA here is from genome assembly GCA_037577295.1 of Ladigesia roloffi. Lineage (NCBI taxonomy): Eukaryota > Metazoa > Chordata > Actinopteri > Characiformes > Alestidae > Ladigesia > Ladigesia roloffi. The sequence continues at coordinate 5,178,352 of JBBKCR010000101.1, read as the reverse complement.
TGGAGAAACAATGTGTTATCTCTCCATTTGATTCAGGAGCAGAGGTGAGCAGTGGTTGATGGTGTTTGGGGATAAGAGAACAACACAGCATCTGTGTGGAGTTTACAGAGATGCGCCGGCTTGTGGGTGAGCTTCGCGCTTCACAGGCCGCTTTGTGGGATATCCTCTTTCAGGCATTGGGTTTAAAGTGAAATTCTGAGCATTCTATCACATTGGTCCATAGAAAGACAGATGCATGAATAAATATTCCGTAAAACTGATCCTTTAAAGTGATCCTGTACCAAAAAGGGTTCTTTAGAGTACAGACACACACCCTTAAAAGGGGGTTCTTTAAAGGATCTTTGTGCAAGGGCAGGGTTATCTCCATTTTTGGAATAACATTAAAACACCATTTAAAATACCAGCTTGAATGGACCAATAGAAATTATCTAAATGGCTTAAAATTAGATTTAAAACGGCTTAAAATGTGTCCTACAAAATGATTTCTAAGTCAAGTACCAAATAGGAACCTATATTTTTAAGAGTGTGACCAAGGTTCAGTCCTCAGTCCACTTCTCATTAGGCTTGAAAGGTATTGAATCAAATCTGTGGAGTATGACTCCACCTTCCCAACCCCACCCCCAAGGAAAAAAAACACACACAACACTGTGTTTCTCTCTTTAAAAAATGTATTCCTTTGCAGGAGTGAAGTACAAAAATAGAGTCTGAGAGAGTCTTTACAAGGATTAAGTACAATACAACAACAATAATAACAACAATAATCATCATCATAATAATAGCAATAATAATGGCCTTCCTCTACTGAAAGCAGAGCTGAGGTCATTTCTGTACAGACTGAACTGCATGTAAGTGAATGCAATACTGAAATGTTTGGAGTATTATCTCAGAGCCTTTGACTTCGGGTGTGTTTGCCGATTTGTAAACATACAGTTGTGTAGAGTGCATGGATTTTGTGTGTGTGTGTGTGGGTGTGTGTGTGTTTCTGTGTTATAGAGAATGTGAGAGCATGGAGGGTTGCGAACATAAAAAGAAGAGGTTTGCATTTTTGTGCTTATTAAAATGTTACGACCTAACGGGAACACATAATTTTTTCCCTTAACTGCACCTGTAATAATGTCTTAAATGTTTACAGTCCAGGTAATAAATTCAAGATACACGGTCCATTCATAAATAATAGCCATCTGGTAATAAATGCTGATAAATAGATAAGTTATGAAGAGTTTCCCTTAAATAAAGTAGAAGATGCATAGCATCCAGTGGGGGGAAAGGCTGCCATCATTCAGATCCCTCCGACAGAAAGGAACACGCTGCTCTGCTGGAAAGAGGACGTTCCACAAAACAGTCCAACGTAACTAACGTCCAATCTATCTTGTCTCCTTTGTATTTTCACATGATCCAAATGAACCGACCCGAACATCTCCCTTTATTACAACAGCCAGCAGCCTATACTTGCAGCAACAACCAAAAATTAGTAATGTATTTCATTTTGTCCTTTTGGAACTGTCTAGATGAACAGAGTAGAACAAGAGAGGGGAAAAGCAACGCAAAAGTTCAAAAGACACGTTTTGATTATTTTCCTCAGTTAAAATGAAGCTGTTCTGGATGATCCTGTCGATCCTGACTGATACTCAAATGCTTCATGTTGGTTTTTATTCCATCAGTTTCTTCTCCCTGTTCAAATGGCATGTTTTGTTGATTGTAAATGTAAGTGCACATCCTCTGCAGAGAATACATTTTAATGCCCAGTTATGTTTATTTGCTGAATTTAGAATTTAATTTAAAAACATTTAATGTTCCCTGTGCAAAAGTTCGATATTTCCAATATGATTCGAATAAAACCAATATGTTAAACGAGAATGTGCACTTATTTTCAGTGAAATATTCAACAAACTTGTATTTTCACTCTTGCATATTCCTGCCTGTCAGTATTCAGGATCCAATAGAAATGTCTAAGCATCTTTTTCTACTCCCGTATCCTGCTTTGGGTTAATGTGCCTATCGCAGTTTTTATGCTGCACGAAACTCTCTACATGTCCCTGTAATTATTCTGAATCCTTTACAGATGCATACAGGTGCAGAAGAAAAATCTGACTGACATTGATCTGGCCATATTTGATCAACATGTTGTAGCATGTAATGAACAGCAAGTGTTAAATACTGTCAACACTGAGCTTCTGTTGAGCTAAAGAAGGTCATCGATGCCTTTTACTTTCATGTCATTTCATGTCTGTTTCCAGACAGAGCCGACAGCCTTTGAAACTGTCAACTGACTGACAACTGAAAGCTTATCACTGAAATGTGTTTTCAATTCATTATTCCGATGCTTAAGCTAATACCTGTGCTGGCGTTATACAACCAGTAGGCAGGTCATCCAGTGAAGACTCGCTTATAGACATGGAACCTAAAAGAACACAGACTGCTGCCTTGGATTCTTCTCTAATGCCCAGTAAATAGTTCACCTGAACCTGGAGGTTAAAATACTTTACACTCTTTAAAATGAAGGTGCCACTATGGTTTTTTGTAAGATAAAAATAAAATGTCTCAAATTCCAGGTGAGATGTGCTAGTGTGAAGAACCTATTTAAAGTTCACAGAGCCTCCACATCATGGAAAGGTTCTCTACCAATTAAAGTTTATTCATAGAACCTGTAACCGTATGTCAAGGGCCATGTAGCAACCTTTATTTCTAAGAGTGTAATATCAAAACACATATCATCGTAAAATCCTACATGGTCTCAAAACAATTTGGTATAGTTTTGAGCAGTAACAGTTTAGGATTAAATACAAGCAATGCAGAGGTGAGGTGAAGACAAAAGCATGCCTACTGGTGCTTTAATAGTTTGAATTCCATCAAAGCACAAAAAAACAGAACTGACCTTTTTGAAGCAATAGTCTGGCTTAACAAAAACCCCAAAACAAAACAATTCCTCTGACCCCAAATGAAGGACATGTAGTTTTGTGTGGGATGTTTTGCACTGGAGCGATGTACTGAATTGTTATATCTACACAATTAGCATTGTGCAAACTGCATTCCTGAATCATCACACACTTGCCTCAAGCTTTCTCTGTTTGTTAAGTAATCTGTAATAATCTTGTTTTTCTGGTTTCTGGCACGGTATAAGCCAGCTGTAAACATGGCCATACAGTATGGTCTGTAGTAATGGGTGCCTTCATATTTAATTTGTTTTCTTTCACCCATTTTCTGTACTTTCAGCCATTTAAATAATATTATGCAAAGCCTTTGTGATACTGCAGTTTATGGTTTAACACTCACTCTAAACTACATATTAATCTCAACCCCACCCCTAAATTTGCCCCTTAATCTAGCCTTTTTAAGTTTGTGATTGTTCCCAGTTTTGTCCACAATTTATTCGTGCCCAATCCAACCAACTAGCTAATCTGCACTTGTATCCTGCACTCCACAGACATTCAGGAGTCTGTTTCTCTTTAAACTATTCACAGTTTCACATCCTGTTAGTTCCAGAGCACTGCATTCAATCAGCCAAGACATGTTTGATGTCTAAAGTTTGCTTCTATAATTTTGCTATAGAGTAATGTGGCTAATCTATTTTATAATTACTGTTATCTAAAGGGCGGCACAGTGGTGCAGGGGTTAGCGCTGTTGCCTCACAGCAAGAAGGTCCTCGGTTCGACTCCCAGGTTGGGCGCAGGGTCTTGCTGTTGGGGTTTTGATGTTCCTCCCAGAAACTCCGGTTTTCTCCCACTGCCAAAAACATGCGTGATTGGGGATAGGTTGATTGAGCACACTAAATTGCCCCTAGGTGTGAGTGAGTGTGTAGCCCTGCGATGTGCTGGCGACTGTCCAGGGTGTACCCCACCTTTGCCTGTAGTAACTGGGATAGGCTTCACCCTTCACAATTTTTAAGGTGTGAATTTTGCGAATTTTGCCATTAAAATGTCCAAGTTGATTTCATACAGTGTCAGAAAATACTAGGCCAGTCTATCTAGGATTCCTTGACTTCAGTTTGAAGGGGGCTTGTGATGATTTAGGCATGATGCTACATAGTGATTTTAAACTTTTATTGCTCGTTAGCAATATGTGCCTCGTTGCTCCAGTGCAGTTACTGAGGAAACTTCTGACGCCTGGTGGACCACATTTAGGATGAGTGAATAACTTGAATTTGATTTAATTTGATTTGTCACACAACTTTTCCTCATCACTAGGCACAGTTGTACAAAACAACAGTTGGATTTACAGACATCTGAAGTTCCCACTTCCACAGCTAGTTTCATGACTTTTGGTGCAAAATTCTACCCTTTCACTGATCATTGTAGTAAACCCTCCTCCAGCAAGGTGGCACCATAGCTGGATCTGAAAAGACCTCCTTGTACTAATCTCCCTGGTGCTCCACAGTCATGGCTGGGGGTCTGCTGCATCCACAACCATCTTGGTGTTTCACTGTGCAGTCCTGGCGAACTCTCGCATCAGCTATCAAGCTGCAGTCCCACAGAGGAGACGGGGGTCGTACCGCACTCTCCCTACGGCCAGGAGCTTTTGATTCATTTATCCAGCTGCTTCCCCAGCACATCATCCCACACAGCTGCAGTTGGCAGCAGAGAGCCATCTGATGGTCTGCCAGATGGTCCGAGCATCCATAAAGGAGACAGTCTCGAAGCGTGAAGGCCGGCAGCAGGGCTGAGTGCTGATCTTGGGTTCTGAGATGTCCCCATTATCCTTTAGGTATTTAAGGGCCATGTCGTAATTTTTGCGGGATTTCTCACATGTCCCCACACAGTACTTAAACACCACAATCTCGTCTGATTCGTAACCCAAGCCCAGGTCTCGGACACGTAGCTGCTTTTTCTCCAGACGACAGTCCGCATTTTCGCGGTGCCGCTTCCGATTCTTGCGGCCCTTCCGATTTTTCCCAGAAGAAGCAGAGTCTGCTGGAGAACGCTGCCACCTACTCTTGTACTCCTCACCTTCTTCCACCAAGGATGGATCTGCAAGGAGAACAGGTGAATTAGATTACGTTTTAAATGCTGAAATCAGAGAGATCTTAAAGCTGACAGAAGAGCTTAAATGTTGACAAACTAAGGTCCCACTTATGTTCGCTTGGACCCTCTGAGAGCTCCATCAAATAAACTTCACTTGAACAAACAAGGAAATGAAACAAGACCTCAAGATGGTGTCAGGGATTCGCCAGAGGGGACATGGCAAGGCCAGACTGACAAGGCATGCTGACTATGAAACAAGCCGCAAGTGTCACAACCTTAAACTACGTGATAAACAAGTACATACAAATGCCTATCAATGGTTTGAGAAAATGTTTTCAGTCTAAGATACGATTATCTTTGCCTTTTTGCTGTAGTTTAAGATTTCTGAATACTTTTCCATTGAAAACCTGCAAACTCGAAGGAGCTGCTCCTGTCGAGGAGTGAAAAATAATAGGGAACAATGACAGTAATAATAAAAGTTTGGAAAGGCAAGGTGTGCCCATATATTTCACAGGCAATTTTTTTTAGTATTAAGACCATGAACTACCTTTTCAGGCTCTGGTGTATGACACAACTGTGGCATTTAGAAACATCTGCTCTTAGTTAACACTTCAACAGCTGATAGCGCCATAATATCTCTCGCCTGAGTGCGAATCGGTGTGAAATTCCAAAGCTTATCAACGGTGCAGTGCTCTTTCATTGAGAATGCCTCCCACCGTGCAACATAGCTAGCTGACTGTAACATGCTGTTACTAAAGACAGATAAACAAATACAACACGCAGCAATTCACTTTCTTTGTTGGGACTGAGAATCTACTCGCTTTGAGGACAAGCTGTGTCATGCTGTCAGCGCGTAATGACAGTTGTTAGAACTCAGCATTGAGGACAAAATAAAAATATGAATCAGGATTCCCCCCAAGGCAAAGAGTCGGGTAATTAGCTTTCCAAACCCGACCCAGAGAGCAATTTGCTGTGTCAAAACCTGCTACCAAGACACTTGAGTTATTTTATCTAAGCTTGCTGAACCTTTTCTCTCCGTCTACTCACAGTCAGATCCATAAGAAATGGAACCTAGATGTTGCTCGAGTTTTATTTATTTGATATGACATTTAATATTCTACAGTTATATAATGTACAGTACGCACCGCTGTATTTAAAAGGGAATACCCCACAAGAAGCGTCGTTCTGCCATAAATAATGAGAACAAGCATAAAAGTAATTAACACTGATTTAAAGGTAGAAAGAACATGTGGGTCTGTTCAGAAAGGAAAACAACTCTGTATTCACAGCTTATCATAATCTGATCATGTTCAACATATTGGGTAAGAGGATCCAAATGAAAATGTCAACAGCGTCCGAGGGAGAGATGCCTTAAAAAGATAACGCGCGCACAGGCCAGGACATGGGCTCGGTTACCAAGGACTTTCTGTGAGAACATATCCATATTAAGTCACTTAAACTGAATATGAACTTGAGGAACATGAATACAAACAGAAGGATATAGAGTTGCCCCATTATGTGCATCTTCTACCCAGCTGGACCATTTAGTTCACCCCCCACAGAGGATCATAGAGGTAATGCCCATGCAGCATGACAAAGAGGATAAAAAACAGAGACGGTCGGAGAGAGAAAGAGCGAGGGTGAGAGAGTACGAAGCATGGGCATAGAGAATAGAAAAATAACAGAAAATCTGTTGCCTCAAAACACTTATATAAGGAGCTTTTATTAAAAGCTTCTATCTACCATATGTCTGTTTTGAGTTAAGGGGTTAAGGAAATAAGCCAGAGGATTCCTTTAAAGTGCCACACTAGTAGCAGGCATCTTGAAGTCTGTTTTTGAAGGTGTATGATGATAGCCTTTGTAGGTCTGCTGCAAAGGTAAAGAACAAACCTTCAGTCACCATGCATGTCTTGGCTGATTGACTTGATTTGGGACGATGGGAAAATACAAATTTGTTTTGTCAAATAATTCCAGTAAGCATGTAAATGAGTATCATGCACAGACCTCGATATAATATTATGTGCAAAAGTGTCCACAATCTCCCCCTAATTTGTGAAATTCAACTATTTTATGTGCACCTGTTAAATACAGATCCTCAGGGGCACATTCAGATTGTTACTAGCCTGTAGAAAAGAATTGTCAAAAGAATGGGGTGCCTTAATTTCACCACATCTAAAATCAAACATCGGTGTAAAGCCTGTACCACTGGGCAGTAGAGAAGTGGAAAGTAATTCTCTTTTGTTTAAGTTTGAGAACTAATCATCCAACATCAGTACTTGACCTCACTAATACCCTTGTGGCTGACAGCATTCAAATTTTCACAGCAAAGTTTCTTTTTTTGGCATGAAAGGAAAGTTGTTACGGCAGGTCCAGGGTCCAAATGCATGACTAGGGAGCCTTTTCAGTGTGCAGTCTGCATGTTCTCTCTGTATCTGCATGGGTTTCTATTGGGTATACTCTGGTTTCCTCCCACAATACAAATACATGAATGTTAGGTGAACTTGAGATGCTAAATTGCCCCTAGGTGTAGATGTGTGCAACTGTGTAAATGTGTGGACTGCCCTTTGATTGGTTACCTTGTCCACTGACCATTAGGATAGGCTCCAGCAATGCCCATGACATCGGTTACGGATTAGCAGTTCAAATTATGGATGGAGGGATTTCAGAAGAAACATTGAATAAACAGGTGTCTACAAACAGACTAGTGTGCTGCCTGGTACTTCAATACTGTCTAAAACAAGACTTAATCCATGCCTGGGAAAGCGGTGCATGTGGTATGATTTTTACCCATGCATTGCAACACATTTTGGATGTGATCTCAGATTTGAAACATACCATAAAGTTCAGACCAGGCGGTTTTACTCTGAAACTGAGGCTGGTGCTGTTGATTCTGAGAACTTTTAGCCTCTGCCCTCATTGTGGTGGGGTGGGTCTCCTCTCTGGCATCCGCAAGCATCCACCCATCGACAAGACCCAGCAGACAAACACACATCAAGAGCATCACCTGCAACCACATCAAATAACACACATGAATGATCATGCTCAGTTTACAGACATAAATCTATTTGTCTCACCGCTCCCACCTCATAAAAATCTAATTTCCTAAATCTCTGACTATTAGCCTGTACCACTGTGCTGCATTCCACATACTTTACAAAAAAACATGACTTTTGTGGATTATTTGCATACATATTTCAGTGTAACTGCTGTTACTACCATTCAGTAAAAAGGGAATTATCTTGTTGGTAATGGGAAACCCTTAAAAATACTTTTCACCATGTAGAATAACTGGTTTATAACTGGAAATAACCACCTTGGGACATTGCTGAGATGGTGGCTGAGTGTTCTTGTTATTGGTCCTACAGCCTTAGAACCAAGTTACCTCATCTAGACTGTGTTTGGCCTAATAAAACAAAGGCATCAGCAAAATGGACATAATGTTGTTACACATTCATTTATGAAGCATTGCAGCCCTTATATGCAGTGACTCCCCAACAGCTGGTAATAAAGTGAAGGCATGTGAAACATTGCTTTCACATTTATACCTTCTGTGTAGCCTATGGGAGAGGACATGTTGAAGGAGGCCTCTTTAGTTTGTGGTCAACCTCAGGGATGGTGCATATTTTTGCTTTATCCCTATGTGTTTTTAGTTTAGTTGAAGCTAAATTGTGCACTGCCTGTGGGTCTATGAATACAACTTTAGGAATCACTGACCTGTTGAACTCTTGGTACTATCATTGTGCCTCTACATCCCACAAAGAAAAAACAGGACTGATTGCCGCAGACTGCATGTAGCATATCTCCCCCACCAGGAGGTCCCAAGCCAATGCTCAATCCATCTATTGACAATTGCTTATATAAACTCCATTTATAGTTATACATTCAGATTATAAAGAATTATAATACATTATTATACTGAACTATTATCTCTATTTAGATAGAGACCCCCTTTATTTGCAAACACTGCTCTTGTTATTTACTTCACTTTCACTTGTATTTTTTGGACCAATTGTAAAGTAACCACTGATAGGTTCACTTACAATAGCAATGTTTTTCGTGTTAATGTGCTACTCCTTTCAAATTTGTGCAATTCTCAAATGATTTCTCCTATGCTGGGTGGAGCATCTGTTGATAGGGCAAAATGCCCAGACACCACATATGCACACAGTCATACATATGTACATAGCTTCATGGGCGTCGTCGCCATTCAACCAGCAGGGGACGTTTCCCCCTCACATTTCATAATTATTTGTTTGGACCCCCCCACAATTAACAAATTATTAGTTCACCAGCGCTGTTGAATCTTAAATCTTTTGCAAAAGCATCCACTCCACTTAATCGATAGAAGAATAAACACACTGTGTATTGTGGTGAGGGAAAACCCGGAGCGTATTTCCAGTGGTGTGTTCTTCTATCCATTAAATCGAGTGGATTCTTTAGCGAAAGATTTAAGATTCAACAGGGGTTTCCAAACGCCCCCACCCCCTAAAAGGATTAAATTTGCACACAAGCAACCACCCCACCCAAACCCCACCCCCACACATCCCCCTCTTATTAAAAATGCTTTTGACCCCCCTGCATAGCATACACATGGATTTATCTGAATAAGGGTTTAGCTTTGTCTCAATTAAGTGAATAAGAAACAATAGAATCAGAATTTTAAAAATATATAGAAAATACATAACATAAACAAAAACAAAAAATATATACATTAAAATAGGATATAGATGATTGTCGACAGATTTCTATGTCTTTTTAACAGGCTTGAGGATTTCATACTGAAAATCTGAAAAATAAAAAACTTAATGAAACGTCAAAGGGGTATTTCAAAAAAGTATTTTTGGATTAAATACAAATATTTTTCATTAAGAATATTTTGGGAAATCAATACATATGCTGAAACCCAACAATACATATTTGTCTTAGAACACAATAATTAGTTCAGAATGTCTTTATAGTAAATATACGTTCAAGCATTTTGGAATCTCTTAGCCTGCCAGCAGTGTCATTTCTGTACAGTAACCATATCCAACACATCTCACGCTTTTTACTCTGAGCTGCCTTGATGTAACCCAGGGCAACACCTCCGCCTCTTTAATTACTTAACTAACACCCAACACCTGTGTTTGTCCTCTGGTAAATATTTCAGAGTTGTTCGATGAATGAGTGTCCGACGAGTGTCTGGGCAGGAAAATCTGATGCACTGGGGAGAGGAAACACCTCCCTCCAACACACACACACACACACACACACACACACACACACACACACACACACACACACACACACACACACACACACACAGCCTGCCACCTGGATCACACTTTCCTTTACAATGAATAGAAAGATTTACACACTCAACTGTTCTCTCTATTCTATCACAGCAACTGTCGAGGAACTGGACACTTGGGGCATATTTTGTTTTTACATAAGGCTTACATTTATCCTCATAAAGGAAATTAAGTAAAATTAACAGGGAAAGTGCACAGATTAAGGCGAGTTAGAGGGTTAAACTACTGAATTTTCCCCATACTTAAATTATGGAAAACACTGAAATAACACCTTACATTTATTAGTATGGCGTTCGGGTGGCGTTGAGAATTAGACAGTTGAGAGGGGGGCGTTCAGACGCAAATGGGGGGCATCAACTTTATTACTTAGAAATTTTAAGCATATACAATAAACAGACTTTGTTCATTTAACACAAAATAAGATGTAATAATATATACATGAGTGATTAGAAATACACAGGCATATCAGCGCCTGGTGCTCTGATCATTCAGAGTACTTTCCGTTGACGGGTTAAAATCTCACATCCAATCAAAATGTACACAAGCACAGTTAGGTTTTGATGTTCTGCACGTCACTTTTTTCCCACGCCTATAAGGATGTCCATGCTGGATGGCAGAAGCAAATTTTAGTGCGGAAAGTGTTTTAGTGGTTAAGAGATGAGAGGGATCCACAGACATAGCAAAATGTTTATTTTGTGCTGTTCGGTGGGCTGTTTCTGTTATTAACACATTTTGTCATGCATCTAACATTCAGGATGTACTTAACCCTCTAAGCGCCAAAGTCACAGAACCGTGACAAGATGACACCATGAATAAATTAGACTGTAGTTACCAATATTATGTAATATAGCATGTTTATTCCCTATCACTATTTAGAAGACATGTAGTACTTTTGATTTAAGACCCTCTTCCCGTTCAAGATTTCAGAAGAAGCCTGAATCAGATGCGGTGTTATTGGTTCTGAGGCAGTCAAACCATATTACAAGCGGCATAGCTCCACAGAGCGAGCACCCCGTCAAATTTCACAATTAGAGAGGGCTCGGTTAGACCTTCCCTTGTTTGTCATAATACCCACAGAGTTTTAGCCAAAAGCCATTAAAATCGCCATGGGGTCCAATTACTTTTGACCACCACGGACCTTCCGAGCAGCAAAGCTACTTTATCTGATCCTAGAAGATACCGGTACTGTAAACTTGCTGTCAAAATACAAGAGGTTGACCACCACAGGGCTCACACCTGCACTAGTAATGTTAACTGGAATTACAATGAACCTCTCATGTCAAGGCTGAGCAGACTTCTAGCTTTGAGCTACAACACCTTTAGAGGTCAGCAGTGAGTGAGGAAGATACCAAGATGGCTCATTAGCCGATTCGGCCATATCAGTTTGCAATTGTACACAGAATACAACAAATAGAATAAAGCCACAAAAACATTTAATTGCAACAATTTATGTGATAACCAAACATGGGAGTATGATCATTTAATGAATTAATTCAGGATCAAGCAGAAATACATCAAAGGGCTAATTTGTGACTAGTTATGGGTAAAGTTTTATGTTATTGCTGAGAAATCATTGTAACAACTAGCCCTGTTAAATTGTTTTTTGCTTACCAAGCTATAGGTAACATGGTAAGATTCTCACCTTCCAGCAGCTCAGGTGACAGTGGGTAGATGTTGTAGTGCAAGTCCCCTCATTCCTCCACCCCGCTCCATCTGAAACACAACAATAGAGATAAACTATATGTAACATATATACATATGACCTATACAAAAAAAAAGACGACTAATTAGCACTTGAAATAATACAAAATAATACTACATGTAAAGAAAAAAATGTCCATATATATGATGTCCATAACAGCAGGTTCATCTCTAAAATTCAGTGTGTCCATATAAGAGTGAGGAAAAGAGAGAGAGAGAGAGAGAGTAGGAGCAAAGGAATAACTGAGTGTATATAGTTAGTGAATGAGTGAGTGAGTGAGTGTGTGAGTGAGTGAATAAGGGATGGAGTGAGCAGGTGAGAGGAACAGTGAGTGTAGTTTTAGATTAATCACCATGTACCAAGGAACAAAGGAATGTCTAGTGAGATTACGAGAACAAATGACTGAAAGAGTAAGAAATAAAATAGTGTTCTATTAAATGAATAAATTAGTTGCACATCTGTTTCCAAATTTGGCCATTTATGGAGAGTGAAAATCTGTTTAAATCCAATTGCAAACTCTTATTCAAATTTTTGTTTTCTCATGACAGTTTGAAGAACTTTCCCTCCTGTGGAGTTAATGATCTGGACAAGGTGTTGTGATAAATTAAATTCTCATACATTCAACTGTGCTTTCAAACTTGGCCAGTTCTCAAAAGAGGGGACACAAATAGCAGCGTAAATCATCAGGGACTGTGAGCCGATCACTCTGGAGCTTTAAATATCCTTCTTTATTACACTGTGTTTCTAAAAATACAAAAGTTCTACAAGCCCTGACACAGTAGCTCACAGTTTGGCTGCTTTTCACTGATACCAGCACAAAGGTTAGCGGGGCAGCATCCCATTACAAAACATGCAGCTAGCTGACTGTAACCTAAACCCTTTTGCTGACATGTCAGCTGGGATAATACAATTACAACCACAGAATACTAGAGGCGTGACGGGAAAAGACAGCAGTGGAAGGATACAGTGTCATTCCTGACCAGTTACTCTAACACTCACACACATTCCTAAATACAGCCAAGGAAGTTAAAAGCCTTCAGACATGACTCATAATCAGCATAATTAACGATGCTGTGCTGAACAATATCAAAGAATGTCAAAGTACATCTAATCCTGGTGCCTTGTAAAGAGATCTGTCCAAATAACACAAAACTGCACTGCAGTTCAAGACAAATGTGACACTGAAACACCTATTGGTTATATTCTTAGGGTTAGTATACAGCTCAAATAAACACAGAATAACTGTATGCAAAATGACTTGTTACCCTTTAAAATGATGTACAGAGGCCTTACAAGCATTTACCATTTAAATCTGGCCAAAAACTTTGAAAGCATACAGAAGAATGAAAAGCAGCTCCATGTTTCCATATTTCAGTACTCTGACACAAGCTATTTATTTACAAGCAGATGGCCTCCATTAGATTGGACCCCTAAACATAAACATCACAGATGCACCACACAGCTTCGGGAATATATATCGAGAGTTAACATCCCACAGATGCAGCCAGGATACTATGAAACCTGTTGTGCTAAATAACAGAAATGCTGCATTAAATTCTTATACCAACTACCAGTCACTCAGTCAAACCTCTTCATCAACTGGAAGAGACCACCATGTGACCAACAGTATGGTAATGGTATGATGTGTCATTTTGGATCTAGAACCCAACCAGGAATGTCTGGACACCAGTGGTCCTGAGGTCAGAGACTGGTCACGCGTGGGACACTAGAGGATTGACAAACACAAACTCCACACCAAGAGATGAGCTACACTCTCTGTCTATACACCTGCAGAGCGTACCAACAGGGAGACATGTATCTGAAACACCAGTGCAACACCCATGCTATTACAACATCAGGGCCACTGCTGTGCGGAAATTGATGTCTGTTAAAAAATGCTTTATGGTGGGCCCCTCTGATTGACAGGCTGAGGGAGGCTGAGATGGGCCAGAGGATGTTATTGTAAACTGATAATGTGCACCTGTATAATATTTGCCAGTGAGTGTGAGTATTTCTGTACATAAATAGTGGGCTGTAAAATTTGTTTTATTTATACCTACAGCATTTTATCATAAATGACTTAAATGGGCACTATACACATCTGTTGCTGCCCTGTCTAGGATCTGTCATGGATTAGTTTGTCACCAATAGTTTTTGTATTTTATTTGCTATAGTGCGAATCTCTGCTACACCATATGGACAAAAGTATTAGAATGTTTCATCATTACACTAAAAGAGACTTTAATGAATTTGCATTTCAAATACATAGACTTAGGACTCCATTTGCAGCTTTTAGAGCTTCTATTTTCCTGTGTGGGAAATTGTGCACATTCAATTTGTAGAGCATTTATGTCAGACACTGAGGTTGGATGAGAAGGTCTGGTTGGCAACCTCTGTTCCACTTCATCCCAAAGGTGTTGGGTGTTGAAGTCAGGACTTTTTGCAGGGCAGTCAATTTGATTCACACCAAACTAATCCAGCCATGTCTTTAGGGACCTTGCTTTGTGCACTGGGACAAATGAGGAAGCATGGTGATGAGACAAATATCCAGCCAAGAGTGGCTTGGTGGTTTCATTCTCTGATGAATTTCAACAGAAGTGACATTTAAGAGACAGCAGTGAAACTGACCTGGCAATTGCATGGGTACCTTTTTGTGTTTTGTGGAGAGTGGACTGATACAGGAGTGCTGCTGGAGTTTTCAAACACTGTACGCTCACTGTCTATTTACAAGCCACAACAAATCCAACTTTTTGGTCCACCTTGCCGATGTATTGTCCTGCCAGCCCAGCTTGTGTTTGTCATCTTCTACGCCTTCTTTAGTGGTCAGTTTCTCATAACAGGACGCTGTGAATCTGAGGTGTTTAAAAACTCCAGCAGCACTACAACAGTCAGTCAACTCTCTGCAACACACACACACACACACACACACACACACACACACACACACACACACACACACACACACACACACACACA
>JBBKCR010000101.1:5131055-5161798 GCA_037577295.1 Ladigesia roloffi | reverse complement strand
ACACACACACACACACACACACACACACACACACACACACACACACACACACACACACACACACACACACATAAACACCACTTCCTTGTGAGTGTTGCTGGAAATAATACCTGCACATTTATGAAGGGGGTAAAGGGGTAACAAATTATATATAGAAAACCGATAAAAGGCTTAATGAAAAGGCTTGTGTGCGTATGTAAATGTATATATGTATATATAAAAGTATCTCCTGGGTTCCCCGAAAGCACAGAAAATAAACTTTTGTGTAAAGTCTTTTACAAACGAAGGGCCTCTCTTTGGATTCCTAACAGAAGAGGAACTTCTGTATTAGTGTGACTACACAAGACCAGATGTTCAGTGCTTTCTCTGGAGGAGTGCAACACACATTCATCAATGTCCATCTCTCTCTCTTTCTCTATTTTCTATCTCTCTCTCTCTCTTTCTCTCTGTATTTCTTTATTATTCTTCCCTTCTTGCTCACACATGCACAGATGCATACCACACACACACATACATACACCCATATTTATATTTGCAATGCCCATTCTGAAACAGTGAATGCAACTGTATTTAGACACAGAGAAATAATTCAAGAGATCATAAAGAGCAGTAAGCGGAGTGTAGAAATAATCATGTCTGCAGAGTTAGTGGTCCGTGTCAGACAGAAGATAGATGAGAGGCAGAGAGCACACAGCGCACATACACAGTGTGTGCATGTGTGTGTACGCATGTGAGAGAAAAGAGACAGAGGGAGAGAGAGAGAAAGACAGGGAGAAAGAGAGAGAAAGGACAGAGAGAGAAAAGAGAAAGGACAGAAAGAGAAAAGAGAAAGGACAGAAAGAGAGAGAGAGATGGAGAGAAAGAGAGAGAAAAGAGAGAGAAATGACAGAGAGAGAGATGGTGAGAGAGATAGATAGCGAGGGAAAGGACAGAGAGGGAGAGATAGATTGTGAGAGAAAGGACAGGGAAAGAGAGTGAGATGGAGAGAGATAGATGGGGAGAGACATGGCAGAAAGAAAGATGGGGAGAGAGAGAGAGCAAGTAGAGAGAGAGAGCGATAGATGGAGACAGAAAGGACAGAGAGTGAGATGGAGAGAGAGAGAGAGAGAGAGAGAGAGAGAGAGAGAGAAAGAGAGAGAGAGAGAGATGCATTCTGTTGCAGTTGTGTCTGTTTACCCTGCTGCCATTCCAGAACATTCCTCGGCGCTGTGTTTGTAAGTGGGGGACTAACCCACACTACTTTTGCCGCTAACCTTACTTCCTTTAAGCAGTACAAAGCTAGCTGCTTCTGTCTGAAGCTTCTAAATTTCTCTCCTGCTCCAGCTGCTCTCTGTTTCAGAAAGCTAATGAATTTCTGCTACTCCCCACATGCACATCCACATGTGGCACTATTTAAGACAGTGATGAATAATAGCCGTTATTAGAGCCACTCAACATTTCACTGTCTATTTGGCTATATTTAAACAAGCGGCCAAAGCTTTCCTCGTCCTTTTTTTTTTATGCTGGACTGATAATTATCCGATATTTTTCCTTAAGTCCAAACACATGGTCTCTGATATACAGCACATTCGCAGCATAGCAGTCTTTCTTCCATCAGCTGATTCAACTTATCAGCCAGTCATCAAGCTTTTCATTTGTTGAATCAAGCATTTTGGAGCAGGGAGAAAAATACTGATGAATATCGGCGTACACAAATGTAGAAACTTGATTAAAATAGTCTTAAGACTAACTGCCACCACAAGAGCAGATCATTTAAGTAAAGCTGGAATCTTGCACAACTTGGAGCTAAAAGGACTTAACCGTTTCGGGTAGCTGACAGGCAGGACAGTTGCACGCAGTGACCAATGAAATAGCTATGCAGAGTTTAAAATGAAGGGTCAAAATGTCATGGTCAAGGCCTGAGCCGAGGATAGTAACATCATAAATGAAGTACTACCCAGAAATCCATTGTTAGAGAAATTGTCCCCACTGTTACAGTTCTCAGTTACAGTGTGCAAACATTACATAAAGATAATGGACCAAATTAAAATAAATGTCATGTTTTACTGCTGCATAACATTTCATGGAGATATAGCCAAAGGTTTCTACTAGTAATGATCTGTTTTATCCTTTTTATTTATGTTTTTATATGTTGCCTGTTGCCCTAATCTGAAGTGTTTTAATCATTTTCTCGTGTCTGTGTATGTTGTTGGCTGAGTGATAAACGAGTTCTCTTTTTGTGTTTAATATTTGTGCTTACCTAAAGTATTTTTCCTGAGTATGGGTGTAATCTACTTTAAACGCGTTCATTAGCGGTTAGCGACAGGTTGTTTTGGAGCTCTGGCAGCCTGTGCACTGCTCTGACCCTGGGGAAGGTGTTTCTTGTTAGCGCTAAGCCAGCCTGTTCTTTAAGAAGGTCTGCAGTAAAACATAGGATGGTCAGGCTGTCCCGCACTGATTGCAGCTCGTAACTCTGTGGCTTTGAGGAAAAGCCATTAGCTCCGATTACTGATAGTTTTCAACCCTTCACTTAAGAATGGTTTTAATTTTATTGGTAAGTAAATGCCAAAAGGCACATAAACATTAAGCAGGCAGAAATTCATTGCATGCTCTTTTTACCCGTTCCACTGTTGTACTTTAAAGCAGTGGTTGTTTCTTTATAGATAACTGTCAAGAGATCACTTAACAAACTGGTGGTTCGAGGCAGGTTTATGAACGATTTAGGTATGCAGATTCATTAATGCTAACGGATAATAAACTTCTATTTCTTTTTAGTTACATTAGTCTAGTTGGTTCAATGCAAAACTAAAGAAGCAAATGTCAGAGACTAAACATGTCTAAATTTGGGTTAAGGGGAAAACTGTTTATCTACTCCTACTACTACTGTAAAAAGTTGTGTCTTAGCCTCCTTAGGAAGGAATGGATAGGAGCTGATATGAGAAAGTGATACCTTTTCAAATAAATTGGGCCAGGCACCTGCAGTAGTGGCTTTTTAGGGTTGTGAAAATTGGCCCAGTCCATTTAAGGTGATAATACAGGACTTACAGCAAGTCTACAGCAATAAATAAGCCACATAAATACTTTTCTACCATTCAGGTCAACTGTGCCAGTGTCATAAATATAGGAGATCCTCTAAAACTCTAATGAAGGAGTACAATCTGATACAGCAAACTGTTTTAACCACTAGAACAATTTTTTTCTTCAAACAATAATATTAAAAGGGGACTTATTATAATAGGTCTATGGACTACCAAACATGTTCATAAAGGTTTTTGCACAAAATCATTCTCACATAAAGAGATCTCTCCAGCTTTATTCTTCACAGTTTAAGTCCCTTTCAAAATGAGGTGTTTGGACGGAGGGCCCATTGTGAGGTAATACTGGGCCAATTTTCATAGAACCACCCCTCATCTTTCGTGACCCCGCCCACTAGATTAGTTAAAGATTAGTTGGGATCCGTGCCTACTGTCCGTGACAAGTCAGCAGATGAGGGAGACATAAGTACTTCCAAATAATTATACTTATTTCTATTGCAGTTCAGTATGAACTACATTGTTTGGTTATTTTCATTTGGTAAGCATGGGATTGGCGCCGTACCAGCAACAGCTTATTTGCATAAAAGTGATAGAGCCCTGAAATGACTCATTTCGAAAGGAACTGAATCTGTGAAGAATAAAGCTGGTGACAATTCTTTATGTGATTTTGTGCAAAGTACTTCATGAACATGTTTGGTATAGCCTGTAGATGTATTATAACTAAAGTGAGTTTTGCATAATAAGTCCGCTTTAAGGGTACGACTTCCTGAATTCTTTAGTATGAATGAAAAAATAAGGTTTACATTTTAAAGTACGAATCACATGAAGAATATTGGCATTTCCTCAAGCAAGCAAGACAAATACATAAAACAAGCATTTGTTTGTGCTTCCATCTACAATCAAGAGTACAATGCACACACAATACTTTTTTAATAATTTTCCAAGATCTGATTATTTTCAATACATACAAAAATGTGAATGGAGGAATTGTTTAGAATGTAATGGATGATGAACTATGATGAACATTCAGGTGATAATATTCCAAGAGGGATGCAGCTGAATCGTCCATCTTGAAATGACGCATCACAACGCATCAATGCAT
Source organism: Ladigesia roloffi (assembly GCA_037577295.1). Taxonomy (NCBI): domain Eukaryota; kingdom Metazoa; phylum Chordata; class Actinopteri; order Characiformes; family Alestidae; genus Ladigesia; species Ladigesia roloffi. The sequence continues at coordinate 5,157,682 of JBBKCR010000101.1, read as the reverse complement.
TTTTTACATCCATACTAGCAAGACTGAGGAAACTATTAGGCCTATTCATCAAAGAGAACAAATCTATGACTCATTGTGTATGAACATGACTCAACAAAACTGTCTCATAAACAATTTGAGACTAATTCAGCTTATTCTACCTGCCCTGACTGTTGTAAAGAAGCCTTAGCAACATGTAAACAGATGAGAAATTACACATACACATAATTTTAATAATGTTGCTTTACATCACTAGGATGATTCTAAATATACATAAATATGTAAATAACAACTTCCCATCAAATATGTGGTAAAAGGGATATTTAAAATATTTATATTTAAATATGAAACAGTTCTATTGTTTGTTTTTTTGTGAGCACAGTCCTTTTCCTCTATCATTTCTTCAGGCAAACCTGCCTATTTGATCAAACCGGCCTGAGGTTGGGTTAAAAAAATATACCACTTTGTAGATTGTACATAGTTGATTAGTTCCAAATTCAGGCTGGAATTAGGTTAAAAACAACAAGGAATATAAAATATAAAATATAGACCACTCACATCCTCAGCCATCCTAAAGTTCAAAAGTGTTCAAATGACCACTTATCAAATCACAAGCACTAATAAATGCATGTGTTTAGAAGGTGTGTAAAACATATCCTCCAGGTAAGGAGAACATACAGGTGTTTCACCTGAGGCTCCATTTAACAACACATGAGCACCAAGTTCTCATTGGAGAAGGAGGAATTGTTCACTTTCGTGTGCGTAGTGGTGAGCAGACACGTTTGAGGAACAAAACAATTGAACAGCATGAAAACAGCTTTCAGCTTCAGCTGGGTTTTAGCAGGGAAGGCAAAAGTGCACTGACCAGTGGGCAGGAAAGGCTGAGCACTTTAATCATCTCAGATTAGATCTCAAACATGACAAATCGCACTCGGATTAAAGCAAAGCTTTATTTTAGCACTGAGAAGAGGAGATAAGTTTTCAGAAGGAGCTTTCTTCTTCTTAGGAACAGCTATCCAAGTCAAAATCCTGGAGTGAGACAAAGTAAATAAACTGCCATAGATGCTGAGGTCTGTATTTCTGAGCCTGTGCTGTTTACATTTATGTATTTATATTTAGAATTATGTAATGGTGTTCAGATTACAAAAGTGGAATCTACTGTCTCCTGGGCAGAAGAAATGGTAGCAGGTGTTTAGTGTCCAGTCATCTCATCAAAAACAGCAACTATTTGCTCCAAAATAAACAATTGCAGACTAAACAAGTGGGGAGGTAGGGGGGAGTAATACTGAGGCTGCTGGAGATCCCCAGTCCTTCATGAGTGCAAACCCACTCAGTGATATGTGAACATCTACAGGGTTCTGTACATTTCTACACTGATAAACTCCTCCTGGGTTTTATTTGTGTCCAGCTGCACCAACAACCTCCTTTAAAAATCTGTTTTAAATTTCTCAGTTAAGAAGGCTGGGTAGGCTGAATTGGTTTAATTTCAGATGGGCACAGAAGGCAATGACAAGAAATCAAACCATCTTATTTTTCTTGTAATGATACAGTAATAGTAGTGAACAAAATACTATTGCTAAACACTCTTCCTGTTTCTACTTTTACTACTACTACTACTAATAGTGCTTGTATTAAGACTACAAATATTCAAACTAAAATAATTTAAATAATACTACTAATCTACTAATACTGCTATTATTAATAAAAGCAATACCACCACAACTGCAATACTACTACTACTACAACTATTAACACTAATAATACTAATACCACCAACATTACTACCACTACTACTACTAATAATAATAATAAAAATAATAATTGTACTAAGTTAATATATTGATAGATAATACTACTACATGCAACTACTGCAACTACTATTAATAGAAACTAGAAATGCCACCACAACTACAAATAAATAATAATAGAAATCATGCTATTTCAATAGCTTTTAATATTACAATAAATCATAGTAAACTAGTATTACAACAACTACAAGCAAATACTACTACTACTACTACTACTACTACTAATAATAATAATAATAATAGTAATAATATAATAATCATATGTATTATTATTGTAATTTTGTGTCCTAATATTCTTAGTCATAAAGCGTCTGCTAAATGATTGTAGTGTAATATAATGCTAGTAGTATGACCACACTATTAAGACTGTAATAAATACTACCTCATGTACTACTACAGCTGCTATTATTATTAATATGATTACTAGTAATACAACTAAAAATGTATGCTATTACAACTACAACTATTAATACTACTACTACTACTACTGCTGCTGCTAGTTTTACTACAACTACTACTATTAATTGTAATGAAATATCAACAGCAAAATGACTCAAATAGTCCAGTCATGGTAATGATCAACCCCGTGCAGGTCAGTGTTACCTCTCTGTGCTGCAGTCTGTCCGGTCATGGACCTGGCCAGTGGAGCTCTGATAGGAAAGAAGCGGTGCGCTCGAGTCCAGGAGAAGAGAAGAAAACAGGATTCCTCTGACTGCTTCTGGAATAAAGTGGCATAATCCCAGTCTGTTTAATCCCAGTTCTGAAGGTAAAGTGTGACCCGGCCTCGTCCTCCACAGCGCCTACCGGAGTCCAGTCTCAGCCCCCCAGCGCGCGCTCCCCTCATTCCCCGCGTTTGGGCACGTACTGAGCGCAGCAACGTTCCGGGACAAATTAAGTCCCCTCATCCACGCGCGCGCCCACACACACACACGCGGGCGCGCGCACGGGAGTGTTAAAGCCCCGGGTGTCAGATTCCAGCCGCTCCCACTCTATTAAGCCCACAGGTTACACTGCTCTCCCACTGCCCCAGCAGCCCCACGCAGGATCGAATATCGCCATGTGCGTTTCTACCTGCAGCTACTATTTTTTTGTCTCAGTCACAGTACCTGCCCTTTAAAGCAACACTCTCGAGTTTTTCCCACAGGACTCTGGCTGGTGTTTCTTTTGTTTAATACTTTAAGTAAAAATGACATCAATTAGCCTCCACAGCAGCAAAAGAAAATCTCCTTGTGTGAGTCCCAAACCTCATACTGCCACACTAAATAATGCACAAATCACCAGAAGAAACGTATGCAGTAGTGGAGTAAACGTATGAAAGTGTTTGGTTTAGGACACAGCCTCTAAAAAAACAAAAACCTGTACTAAAATTTAATAGGCTGAGCTCAAACTTGTACAAACAAGACCATAACTAATTACGGGGTCTGTATTAAGTCGCTAAATGTAAGTTATTGATGGACTAAATTCAAAATGTTACTTTTTGTTATTGGGGAATTACATTCAGCTACATTATATAATGCACTAAACTCAAATAGTAACTCAACTACTATACTATATTTCTATTGGGGTACAGCCACAAAATATCTCTATGTTGTTAAATACATGCGTTTGTCCTACCACTAGTTCTGTATTGAGAACAGCTGAAAAATACAGTCTCATAATGAAACGTTTTAAATGGGGAGTGGCATTACGGGAAATGTAGTGTCTGCAGTGAATTATTGTTGCTGTTTAGCCCAACAATCCAATAAAAAAGAGATTAAAGCAAGGAGCTTTAAAGCATACTTATGTCGTTATAGTGAGGACATTTTACAAAGGCAAATGCCAAAACATTAAAAATATTGCCTAGAACCCCCACTTGCTGTGAAAATAGCTCTGGCCCATCGAGGCATGGACTCCAACAGAAGTCTGGAGGTATTCATGCGGCATCTGGCACCAAAACGGTTGCAGTCCTATAAGATGTGAGTTTGGATCTCAAAATATCAATAAAGTTTGTCCTGTATGTCATGAAACAAAGTTTAGGATGTGATACATATCAAAGAAACACCCACATGAATCCAAAGTTTCTCAGCAGAACGTTGTCCAGAGTATCACACTGCCTCCACTGACATTTCTTCTCAGGATTCAGCTCTTCCCCAGGTAAGCAATGCACATACACTAATCTGTCAATTGTGGTTGGATGTCTCGAAACCGGTCTCAAGACCACTTTATACCCTCTGGTCTTGGTAGTGTCTTAGTCTTGGTTTAGGTGGTCTTGACTGCAAGTCTTCTGGCCACATGATGTAAATGAATATTCATTAGGCCAGGTCACCTTCTCCCATTCCTCTCTAGTCCGGTTCTGATGCCCATGTGCTCATTACCTTGTCACCAGTTCACCAGTTCTTTTGGTAGGGACCTCTGCATACTGGAAACACCGCACAGGGCCTGATATTTCAGAGATGATCTGGTCTTACAATCTGGCCAAAGTGAACTGAATGTTCATTTGCAGCCTAATATATTCCAGGTGCAAATAGACAGAGAAAATCAATGTTATTGACTTCCCTGTCAGTGGTTTTAATTATGTAGTTGAACGTGGACATGTAAATGATCTCTGTTCTAATTGGTCGCCCACTGGGAGAATGTGACTTGTGGGTCTAAGTTGTTGAATGCTGGCAGAACAAATGGTGTCCCGACTAGATAGGAGGAACTGACGATGTCCGAACTAGGAGAAAGACAGCATGTATAAAATGGAGCTATCCAGCATCAGAAACAACCAAACACAGTTAATGAGGATGTACTCTTTCAGGACCCGATTTACAAACACTTATGTGTAAGTTTCAGATTTGTAAACCTTATACAGTAGTAAGATTATTGTGTCCTAACATAAATGTATAGGATCAGGGGCTTGGTAAGCATTTTTAATGTGAGGGGGACATGTGGGGGTGGGGTTTGAACGTGGTTTTGCTTCGGGGCAAGGTTTGGATGGGGCAGGGTTGCTGTGTGTGAGCAAATCTCTTCCTTTTAGGGGGTGGGAGTGTTTGGAAACCCCTGTTGACTCTTGAATCTTTCGCAAAATAATTAGCTCCACTTAATCAATAGAACACACACCACCAGAAATCCGCTCCAGGTTTTTCTCCAACTCACCGGATGAAAGTGAAGTGAATCGCCAGTGCATAGACAGGCTGCTCGGATTTCCAGTGGTGTTTGTGTTCTTCTATCGGTTTAGAAGAGTGGATTCTTTCGCGAAAGATTCAAGATTCAACAGCGCTGGTAAACTAATTTGTTATGTTAAATGTGGGGGGTTCCAATTAAATAATTCTGAAATGTGAGGGGGACACGCCCCCCTCTAATTGAATGCAACGACGACCTTGTATATGTTGTAGGTAAACTGGTAGGACTGTCACAGCAAGAAGGTCCTGGGTCAGACTTGCGACCTCTCATGGGGGTTTCTCTGCCTTTTTCACCTGGGAGCACTAGGATAGTCTTCAACACCCCATGTAACCCTGGTTAGAGATATGTGACTCAGATAATGAAAGGCTTATGGACACTACTCTTGTCATGCATTTGATGGAGGCTGCAAATACATGACCAATAAGTGTGGCTCATTACACATTCAACTTGATATCTGAAAATCTGACCAGCATTTGGTTTGGGCTTCTAAAACCAGATCTTCATTTTTGCTAGTGTCTCAGTACAATTGCAGCAGATGCTCACCGGTGGGTTGTAATCTTTTATTACTACTTAGCAACATTAGTTTCATACCAAGACTTTGGATGCCAAGCATGTCTCAATTGATTGAGCACATTTGTTTAGAGGGAAAATTGTGTTTAGTGAGGTGTCAGTTTAAAGTTTCCCATGAGCTCCAGGGTAAAATCCTCTAGTTTTGTAAGTTATCAAGATTGGCAGAAGATCAGACTAAGCTTCGGATGGTTTTCAGAGCACGTTTTCTGGCGGTGGATGTTAGCCCAAAAGTGTAGCCCTCCATCTGAAGCAGTGTGCCAGAGAGAAGATTAGAAAACCTCAGAGGGCTACAATGCCTTCTTTGGTCAGCGCTGCCTCAGTGAGTGCCGCTAAAGCTTGACCTTCTGTCTCACTCTTGACCGAATACTGTGGCACTATGGCGCTCTGGCAGGCGGGGGAGACGGACCTGACCACACAAGGATTGGTGCAGTGAGGAGAAAAGCAGCATCTGATACTCTCTACTGAAGCAGGATGCAGAGTGCCCAAAAAGCTTGCTGTCACATATATTATTATTTATTTATTCACAATGCTAACTTTTTTTTTAGCATACACAATACTAACTTTTGGATGATAACATATTTTAAACATATTTTAACTACTATAACTAGACACCAATGCCTATTTTTAGACATAGTTTATATTATTTATTTAATGTAAATTAACATGAACTATTTGGAATGAAGATGTTATTAAACAAACTACATACTGAAATGAATCTTTTTTGGTGTCATGTTACTGCCTCAAAGCTTGCATCATAATTTTGAAGTAAGTGGAATTTTTTTATTAATCACCATACCTTTAATGTTCTATCTGTCATTAAAGAATCAACAACAGCTCTGCACATCATTCTAAAGATCCCTGATCTGCTCTTGGATCTCTGGCTTCAAGCCCATTTCACAGGACCCTCCGAGAATCCTGATTGGTGTTGCTTTGTTATCCTCATCCAGAGTCCGGGTTTGGTTAGATGTGTGTCTATAGTTCTAGGATAAATGCACCAAGTCCCTTTATGTCATGTCTCTGTGATTGTTTCAGTCGCTGGAAACTGGACTTTTATTTGAAATGAAATTTTTTTAAAACCAAATTCCAGCACCATGGGAATTCATTTCTATGGGTTCAGGACAATATATTAACCAAGACTAATGTCCACAATGACATAAGATTCACTCAAACACACCCACAGTTACAGCTGTGTATAGCAAGGAGCTCTATATTCTCTCTCTCTCTCTCTCTCTCTCTCACACACACACACACACACACACACACACACAAACATACACACACACATCAATATATACACACACAAACACACACACACCTGCAAATGAGTTTGCTGTCTGATCAGTATTTCCAGAAACAGAATTTTATTTTGCCAGGTGTTACACTTTAAACAAGTCACAAAGCAAGCCAACACACTTAGCTGTCAGCCAGTGCTGTTCAGTGCCAGAGGTTCTGGAGTCAGCTCTGAAGCAGTTGGACAGGAATCAATAGGGCAAAGTGATAATTCAACACAACCTTGATTCTTAAAGCCCAGACATAAAATAGGACATTTAGGATAAACAGCAAGTAAAATACATTTCACTCCAGCCATTAATAGCTGAATAACACGAGCTGGTTAACATGGAGATTAGGTGTGATGTATTAGAACTGGCATTGTTGTTTTATTGCAAACTAATTTTCTTTTATTTTGTTGTTCACTTTGTCTAAAGTAATGTACAGCTGTCTTATCAATATAGAGCATCAGTGAAAAAAGTCCCATGTGTCTCAAACTATTCCAGAACAGCGATTGCAGTGTGGCAGTTTCCTGCTGGAAAGGGGCCGCGGCCATTTAGAGATGCTGCTGCCCTGAAGGGGTGTGTTTGGTCTGCAACAGTGTTTAGGTAAATGGTATGTGACGAAGTGACATCCACAAAAATGTGGGACGTAAAGTTTCCCAACAGAGTCTGCCCAGAGCATCACACAGCCTGCTGCCTTGCCTTTCCCCCTAGTGCATGCTGGTGCCGTCTCTTGATGCACACAAGTGATGTCAAAGAAATCATTAACTTTTTTAGCCATTTGGGTTACAGGAACTTTTCTGTGTCAAACCAGGTGGCTTCTCTCGTGAAATACTATCCTGTGCAGCATGCCATGCATGAACCTTCAGTGCCCATGACCCTGTCTCTGGTTTACCATTCTTTAGGTACTAACCACTATATACTAGGAACACGCCACAGCACCTGCTGTCTGGGAGGTACCTGTTCATCTTACCACCACAACAGAGAAGCAGCTGCCAGGGATACATATACAATATTATTGAAAAAAAATACACCATAGTTTCATTGAATAAACAATTAAAGCACTTTCTTAAAGTAACAGCTCAGCAAAAACACTAATCTTTAAAATTTCACCTACCAATTTAATGTAATTAATGTTTTATAACCAAATTGATTTTTTTTCTTTAGAACCTTTAGCGCTCAACATAAGTCAATAGCAAATTGTAAAAAAAACAACAACAAAACCTCCCCCCAAATACATATATATGGTAAATGACCATCAAAATCTGGAGCAATCTGAAGGTCAGTCCTCCATAAACAACCTTAATTGAGATCTTGTTTTTAATGATGGTGCATTCCATTTTATTTGGTAAGTAGGAGTTCCTAGTAGGCAATTTCAACTGGAACACCACATGAAATCCGATTTCCAATTCTGCAAGTCAGAGAATCATCACTTGCCCTGATTTCAAACTCCAAAATTCACCTGAGGAGCGGTGTTTAGGGACATTAACTTGCACAAGGGTACCTCAGTAGCAACCCACAACCTTCTGATCACAGCTGCCATGGGCTGTGGGTGTACATACTGTGCATGGTTCTCTTATCAGTGGTTCATACGATGAGTCCTGGTTAATGGTCATGGGGGTGCTGTGTGAGGCTAGGTGGAGGAGTTGACTACAGACCTCATCAAGTGGGTGTATCTGAACCCCAAGGAAAGTTCTGTGATGGGACTTTCTCGGAGCTACACACGGTCACTGGGCCTCTCATCGGGCGCTTCCTGAGAGATCAGTGTTCCCATGGATGGCCGGTTTGTGGAGGCTCACATGACGATGAGGTGTTTGGGTGGTCCTGCGACAGCCTCGCCGGTGTGGACTGTGTATGTATCTTGGTAAAACCTGTATTTCCAGTCTGTGTCCTCTGAAAGGACTGTGGCCTGCCTGTTCTAGCCTGTGTGGTTCCAAACATATGTTGGAAACTTGTCTGTGTCTTTAAATACTGAGGTCCATTTGTTTCCCATCGTTTTTTCTCCAGTGCTCCATATTGCAGCTCCTGCTGGTGTGTTCCATTTTCCACACCCCCCACATCATGTGACACATACGTTTATGTGAAAGAATTTAATTGGAAATCGTTCTGGACCACTACTTATTCATTCAGCAAAAAAATCACAATTTAAGTAAGACACTGATGAGTTCAAGTTCACAGCGAAAGTGATTCTCACTACTGAGCACACACAGCTGAGCTCTCCCTGAAGATCATCATTAACTTTCCGCAGTGATGCAACCAATTAGGAATTGCCAAAATACGTCTCAGCTTTCGTTCTCAAAGCAAAGCAAAGAGCAAAGAGCAAAGTTAACCTTTATTTTGAAGAGATGTGGTGTTCATAGGTTCAATTGCTGCTGATATAGAAAAGCTGGCTGTCCTTTAACAGTGCTCTCTGATTAGCATTCAGGTTTTATTGAGGTGGACTGATGGCTGATATGCTGTAAGTGCTTATTCTGACTCGAGTTGCTCTCAGCCATACATTTTTCAGCTGAAAAAACAAATTTGTTCAGACAGGAACAACTGAAATGTGAAGGAAACCGGGTCCCTGTGGATTGATCACAAAGTAAAATGCTTGGATTCAAACAGCTGTAAAGCAGTAACTCGTGAATCCGGACTATTGTGTTTACTTGTAAAATATTGGGTTAAGAGTCACGGCACAAAAAACCAGCCTGCAAAGCATCAAAGTAATAAAAATGACAAAACGCTAAAAATATTTCAAACTATTGCAAATACACCAAACAATGAATGTGAATAAATGCATCTTGGGAAAGAAATATAAAATCTGTTGGAGACATGGAATATGCAATTCAAGTATTAACCTAGACGAGCATTTCACTTTCAGCCAGTGGCAAGATATCACTGCAAGCTTTTCTAAGTAGATATACCACATAACAGTGTGTCATATAATTGTAAAAGAAGGAAAAAGATTTTAATGATGTAATGAGGTCATTTTTATATTCTGAAGATGTGTATTACGTCGTTGTACATCGCTCTGGATAAGGGTGTCAGCTAAATGCCGTAAATGTAAATGTAAATGTATTATAGTGAGGGTTGATGTTTGGGGTAATATTAGACCAAGAGGTTTATTGTATAGTTTTATTCTTAGCTGCAATTTTAATTCTTAAAATCTGCATTACATAACATTCAGTTGACAGGTGCTTTTATCCAAAGTGACTTAAAATATGAGGTAGCGCACAAGTGTCAAGACAATGTGAGAACCAGAGGAAAGCACCAAGTGCCAAAATATTTAAGGATGAGCAAGGCACCAGATGTTGCACACAGTTTTGTCAAGTTCGGACCTTCACATCACGAGATACTGGCAGGCATTCATTGGAGCAAACCCCATTAAAATATTTTCGCTTCAGCAGTTTTTGAGGCACTGAAATATGTCAGTTGGGGCCAAACACCGCAGAGAATGTGATAACGAAGTGATGTGTTAAATGTTGTGAACCATTTCTTTGTGTCAGGATCGGTATAGGTGCCATGAGATCGCTGAGCACAAAGTATTGAGATAGAATTTAAAAAATGACAAAAAACTGCAAACATGTGTTGCAGTCAATAATAAGAATTACAGTCATTTAAAGTCAGTCATTTAATCACCACTTTTACAACTGTACTCACATTTAAAATGTTGCACATTTAAAACCTGCATAGTCATACATGTTTTAATAAATAAACATATTCATCTGCAATAATATACAGATTTTACATTATTGAAAACAGTGATTGCACACTTTTACAAGAGTAAGTACAAAGTAGTTTAAACAATGGATCCATGACCTGGGAACAGACCTTCGACCCTGCCAACCTCTCCTGGGGAGCTCCGTGTGTGTGTTCAGCCATTCCTCTGAGATGTGGCCTTACACTAGAATCAAGCTAGAGTCTGTAACCCAAGCAGAGAACAACAGCAGTAAAGAACAGGACACCTCAGGCTTGGCCTCCGGTGGTCAGTCCGGTCGGCTTGGTGCTGTGAAGGTTCCTGGGTGGTCAGTCCAGGTCAGCAGTCTGTCCGCAGAGCGCAGCCTCTCCTGCGGAGCTCCAGCATGGATGCCTCACTGTATCGATGCACAGTTTGTGTCAGTCATTCTATAGCCCTTCATCAGGGATCAGTTTCTGATGACAGGACCACCACTGGGAGGACATTTTTGGTTAAAGTAAAGACTTCAACAACTCTTTAAACTTGATGCATGTGTATCCACTACACAAATCAGATGGCAGCCACTGTTATGAATAAGGTCCAGGGTTTCTGGTAAATCTAAAAAGTGTACATACACAATATGGACAAAACTATACGGCCATACCACTTAATTATTCAAATCAGGTGTTTCAGTCACACCCATTGCCACAGATGTATAAAATCAATCATTCACCCAAAACATTTTGCTCATTGCCATGCTTCCAAATTTGTGGCAACAGATTGAGGAAGCCATTTTTCATTCCAGCAAGGCTGTGCCCATGTGCACAAAGCAAGCTCCATAAAGACATGGCTATACGAGCACCCATCCAATGGAAAGGCGATTGAGAGACAGGCCTTGTCTGGACAGTGAGTGTGATGTTTTTATTATTTTATGCATTAACTGTATATAGCCATTTATTTCACAGATAGACACATTCATGCCCTATAACTTGTTCTGATTTCTTTATGTGGTCTAATGTGATAATATTCCATATAGTTAATTACAAACTCTAACAACATCAACTAGAATCATGAATTTCATTTGTTTATTCATGGTTAGCTTCAGATTTAGCATTGTGTTGGCAATAATGCAATGTGATCATGAGTGAATTTAATGTGTGATTACAACTCACTTTTTTGCCTTATGGTATAATAAAGAATAAAACTCAGCGGATTTAACTGTGTCATTGCTACTGTGTTATTAGAGTTACTACATGAGTTTTGGGTTCAAGTGCTACTGGTTATAAATGACATTTCTGATGCAGAGCATGGAAAAGAAAATTCCGTTTAATGAAGTTTAATGAACGTTTTAAAATGGAGCGCAGTGTAACACAGGTTGTGCTTATAAAATACTAGAGAGGGAAAAATGAAGCCAGAATGTGAAGGAAAATATTCTACACCTCTTAGAGAATACAAAAGGCTAAAAAAACAGACAAACAATTTGGTCTTTTACTAAACACATGGATGTCACACAGTGCCAGAAACTACATAAGAAAGTCTGTTCCACACGGTTTGAGCTGTGTGATGATTTAGTAATGCAGTCTGGCAGTGTCTTAGTGGGCTACACATTAAATCTCTATTGTTTGATATGTGCTTTAAACCCACAGATCAAGTGCAAAACTAAAGAAGCTCCAAACCTCTTGTCCTGATGGATCAAAAACACATGGGATTAGGCTGAGTATGATTTCTGGATCATTCTGGGACCAAATGTTAAGCTCTGGAGATACAAGTGTGCAGCGTGGCATGAACTTATCAGCTCCTCTAGTGATGTTTTGAGGAAATCTGTGTGTTGTGACGTGACAGATCATTGTTGCGTGTGAGTAAGGGGAGTGAGTTTAGGAAGTGTGTAGTGAAGACATGTGTAGAAAGAGGGTTGTCATGGTGTGTATGAAGGACATGTCATCAAGCATGAAGTAAATGAACTCTGAGCCTGCACAGAAACACAACCAGAGGAGTTCACGAGAGAAATCTTGCACAGACATAGTTGTCATAGTTGAGGATTCGACCATCACACACTAGCACCACGAATTCTAACACTGCAATGCATTTTTGTCTATTTTTTTCAAGATTTGCACATGTATAATCATACAAGTACACCACACAGTGAAATGTATCATGAACTGCACAATATTATAAAATATGTACACATTTTACATTTAAAAACAATGTGAAATCCAAAATTGTCCAACAACATAAACAAAGAACACAAGTTAACAGTAAAATATGGACATTAAATTTGAGTGTTTTAAGTTGACATATGTATATATGTCATAATTTGGATATTAAAGTGAATTGTTCCATTTTATCACTGCAATGTAACAGACCTGTATATCAGCATTTGGAGTTCAGGAGCATTTATTGTTGTAATAAATAATGTACAGTTATGAAATATGACATATATGAAATGGCAAGTATTGGATATGACACTTGGAGATGCTTGGAGAGGTAAAGCTGTGAAAGGAGAGAGGTATGGAGACATTTGATAATTTGAGTCTCTAAGTTCTGGCCATGATCTATTACAAAAGTGTGTCATAAAGTGTCAGAAACCACATAAAGAAATATGTTACCTAACAGCTTAACAAGGATGGAGCAAGTGTGTTTTGATTTAGGCTTTATTATTGAATTATGAGCTTCCATTAATTGTTAGCTCCATTATTCTCTTAAGTATAAAGTTCCCAGTAAATGTTTTAGACACCCACTTAAAAAAAAAGAGATGAAACAATTACAGACTTCTTTTGTCACCCAGGGCCACCTACATGGAGAGACACCTGTCAGAGAATACCACCCCCACCCTTTCCTCCACCAACATACATTCAGAGCACACCCAGGTCAAGGATCTTCCCGAAATAGGATACACCTGCCTGTTGTATCCATACCTCACCAGGCTCTAATCTCACACCACTTTCTATATCTGTTTGTTATTTACTGCAGATGATACTCGAAGCACATTAAACCAGCCAGAGAAGGAATGCGCTTCTCTGAGGCTGGAAGTATGAAGGAGGACGTATGTAAGCGAAGCATTTGGCTGCAGTTCATTCTCAAACTAGTTTTACATGCACCAAACAACACCATCGATTTTTTCAGTTCAGTGTGTTTAACTCTAGTGAACTAATGTGTATTCAGAGCAGTTATATCATAGCAAAAAGACTAAGTTCATCAGACAAACTACATTTAAAAATAAAAAGTCATATTGTCAAGTGTGAAGACACCACAGCACAGCACACATTGTGAACAGTGTGAAATTCTTTCTCTGCATTTAACCCCTTCACCAAGTGAAACAGGGGTCAGCCAGTGATGCAGCGCCCGGGGGGACAGTGTGGGGATGGTACCTTGCTCGAGGTTACACTGGTGCCACGGTGAGTCCTGGGATTCAAACCCACAACCATCCAATCTCAGGGAAAGCTCCCTAAGCATTAAGACACCAGCTGCCCTTTATTTAAATTCTCCTCAGTTTCTTGAAACAAGTGTTTGGTGTAGTTTGCAAGCATTCAATCTCTGGTCCATACCATCCACATATAGTGGTGCCTCAGAGCTCGGGAATCCTTCAGAATTTTCTGAATACATTTGACCAAAAACATCATCAGGGTCCTAAAAGTACAATAAAGGAAACCCAAATAAGACAAAACTATTATATCTATACATTTGAGGAAGATAAGCATTTTCTATCTGGTGTGACCCCCCTGTTCAGCAGTCACTGCAATTAAACGTTTCACTTGACGTTTGATCAGTCCAGGATTTCAACTTGGAGGAATTTAAGCCCATTGCATTAACACAGAACAACTTTAAATCTTTCCTTACCATTCCAAAACATTAACTTTATTCTTCTTTAAATATTCTTTAATAGAACTACGTGAGTGCTTAGATTTGAGATTCTGTTCAGACAGATGTCCTAACTTTTTTCTTGAAAACTCTCTGGTATAATCTACAAAATCAAACCCCTTCATTTTGATCTTCATTTCCCGTACAAGAAATGAAGGAAACTTATGGACAAAAGTGCACAGATTAAGGCTGATTAAGGGTAAAACTACTGACTGTCCCCTTTATTTTCACATCTGCCCCTTAAATAATAGAACCTCCTGAATTAAGATAAAGGGTTTTCACACTCATACCTTAAATTTTATTTCAAGGGCAAGTTAAGAGTTTAATTTCACAAATTAACCGCCCCTTAATACAAGTGAAGGAGTTTGGTGTATTTTCAAAGGTAAATTAAGGGAGTGTTAAGCACATTTTAATACAATTTCCCTTGCTCCTTGCTTTTATTTTGGGCTCATCCATCCACAAAACATTCTTCCATTAGTCTTCTGGGTATCCACATGATCTGTAGCAAACTTTATATGGGCAGCATCTACTTTTTTTCAGTTATGATGGTGGATTCATGAACATTAAAGACATAGGCTATAAGATGCTTAGAAGACACTCTGGGTTCCTTTTTGTTCTCAGAGATTATCACACACTCGGACCGATCTCTGACGGTCAATTGCATCTGGGGATGGTAACAATGATTTTGAATTTCCTCCATTTGTAAACAGACTGTCTATTAACTGATGAAGCAAAACTTTCCAGAGATGATTTTTTAACCCAATTAAATGTTCTTAATTCGTGCCATGATACACTTTATGGGTTGTGAAGATTGGATTTTGACAGATCCCTGTTCTTTAATTTAAAGTTTAACCTCACTGACAAATAATACCGGAATCTAATTTCATCCGCTGATCCAAAATATTTTTAATTCAACAAAATGAATAAATGAAAGAAAGTACTCTATCAGACTTCATGTTTGCTTGACTGCTCGTTAGCTGCATTAGTCTTTTAGCTTGAGCACAAAACTACAGAATCAAAAATGACTTAGCTTAACAAAAACAACTGGGGTAAAAAGCAAACTGTGCCAATTTTACTATATGTTTCATTTATTAAGCCTGAAATTCATGTGTGTTTCAGAGTAGGGGAAATGTAGATTTGTAGTGTTATAACTCCAGATGCATTATTCCATATATAAACCAAAAAAATGCAGGACAAAATAATTACAAACATATCAATTTGGTAATTAAAAAAGCAGATATATGAAACTGCCATTTTCCAACATTACCTAAACTTCATTCAATATGAGCTTCAGTTCAGTTTCCCTTTCTGGACCTGCCAATCAAGGATGATATTTCAGATGTTAACTGATGAAGCAAATTGGCTTGTCACCTACTGTGCAATGAAAGAAGATTGGATTACATAACATAAAAAAAACAGATGAGTCATTAACCACATTGTGAGATGGCATTCAGGAAGTCAATGGAAGCCACTTCAGGCTGATCTGAGGGGAGATGCAAAAGATGAATATGACTGATTAGCTCATCCTGAACTCTCAAGGTTTGCCAAATGGAAATGCTACTCGCACTCAAGCCCAGTGGATGGGAGCCAGTTCCTACCAGTTGAACTCTCTGGGTAGTTTAAATGGAGAGACTACTGTGTACATGAAGAATGTTTACAAAGACAAAGCTTGCTAATGATTAAACCAGCACTCCTCACCACTCTCTGTAGTGCTCTTAGAGATACGGATGAGGACCTCCAAGTCCTACTGGTCTGCCAGCAGTTAGACCTCTGCTAGACTGCAGATCTACTTTAAGTGCAGGAGCCAATGTTTGCACATTAGCAATAATTCAGGGAAATTTACTCCTCAGCCTAAATGCAGTCAATCAGCCAGTACAGGTCTGGCATTGAAGGCTTGTTTAGTTCAACTTTCTCTGGTGGGGTTGCCACGTCTCACACACTGCACTCTCAGAACAAATAAGAATTTATATAATTTTTTCTGCATGACCACACCTGAGCGGCCTACATAAGTGCCTTCTCAAATGTCTTTACACTCAAATACAATAGACACACACAAACAAACGCACACACAGCCCCATGAGATAAAATGAAAGCAAAACACAATTTCTGCAGAGTCTGGCCTCTTCTTTTCTTCCCAGCTTCTTGTGTACAGGAGAGTGAAGCCACCGACTGGCCAGAGAGCCCATGTTTACTGCCACATACTGTACACATACAATGTGTCTGAACAGGACAATAGAGCAATGGAACAGAGCCTGATCTGATGTATTACATTTTTACACAGGGTGATGCATCTGTGCTGCTTACCTTGAGAAGAAGGCATGCTGGTAGAGTCAGTGTGATGTTGTGGCAGACTGGTGTGTATACCCAGCATTTCGAACAATCGTCTGTACTATAGCAGAGAAAAACTTCACTTGGAATAATCAACTACTTGAAGTTTCATTCACAGAATTCTTTGAAAATATAACACTTAAACAGCTTCAGTTTCAGGAGCAGGATTGTGCTCAAAGTACAGTTCAAAAAAGCACACTCAAACACTTCAAAGCCATCTGCAAATCTTGAGAGATGATGACTGCTGAAATAACAAAGGAATAAAATTAGCATCTTTTAGCATTTTTCCCCAAGGTAGCAGTCAAAATTCAGTTTTGCAGAAAAAAAAGATGAACACGATTCCGTATTTATTAAAGACATTATGAAAAACTAGATCTGATTTGAAAGATTTTAAAAGAAAAAATAAACATTTGAGGAAATTGTGTTGATGCTGTTACCGTCTGATTACTAAACCAGCTCTAACCAGCTGATGAACCTCAATTGAAGGGAAAGGGGTGTTATTTGGTGCAGGGCAGCAGTGTGAACCAAACAAGGGTTTTGAGGAATGCAGTGTCCTTCACCTCTACTCTTCCGCTCGGAACGCTGAACATTCCCACCACTTACCTTTAACCTTTCCAAACAGGGATGCCGCCGGCAGCGTCCTCCGGGCCATGACTCATACACAGCCGCTGTGTTTACCACAAAAAACCCACATATAAACATGCACCGTTTGATTACTCGAGCACTTGCAAACGAATGACAGGAACAGGTCAGAGTGTAAATGTAATTGGATCAAAGGCCTCCAAACATCAGAGAAATGTCTGCGAACATTTATTCCTATATTATTAGTGATAATGTAACACTACAGCTTGGACAGAATGTCATATTCAAACCTCTGTCCATAGTTTTTTTTTTCTTCCACAATTTTAAAGTGATTGCTGTCCCTTACCTTTTACAATAGTTTTTTATTCCACACTAACGGACATTATATAGACAACTTCCTACAAAATTTAGGTGGGCATTAACATGAAGCTTCCTCCATAAGAATGTGTGTCCAATCCGGTCAGGCACTGATATTGAACTGGTTTAGTGTTCCAATTCTTCCCAAGAGTGTTTGAGTTGAGTTCAGTGCCACTGTATATCCTCCAACATGAAACCATATCTTTCTGTATTTCACTGTTTGTAGTCTTCTCCAAAATGTCTAACACAGTGGGAAGTAAAATGTGTATTAATATTATTCTGAACTAGAACAAAGGGACTGGCACAAACAATGAAAAACAGCCCATGACCATTATACCTTCTCCACCAAATGTAACTCTCAGCACTATGCATACAGGTAGGCAGCGTTTTTCAGGAGTAAACAGAATCCATCACTCCAGAGAACATTACACCACCCCAGCAGACACTTGGCACTGCACATAGTAATCTTAGGCTTGTGTACAGCTGTTTGGCCATGGAAACTTATTTCGTAAAGCTCCTGGTACGCAGCTCTTGTTATGATGTTGCTTCCATAAGCAGTCTGATATGAATGATTTATACTAACTCTTCTCAACTGTAAAGGACCCTTGGGAGGCATGGTTATAACTGATATCAAATCATAGAATGCAAATGCAATTTAACATACAGAATAAAGTTACTAAAATATAGGTAATTAAAAACAAACCATTGTTGGCAATTAGCAATTTCATTCTGCATCAACAAGGTTTTCTGTTTCTGAAAAAGATATACTAATAAGCATTTAACTACCAGAATACTTAAATATTAAATTATATTAAACACCTAAAATACTACTTAAAACTACACTTTAAAAAAAGATCAAATTAATAAAATGATTTCAAACTTGTCAAGAGTAGTATTTATTTTCATGAAAAAGCTATTTCGTACTTTCCTAATTTGTCTTTTTCTGTAAATTATTTTGGAATACTCTATAATTTTTGATAATTTAAGACCATTTTTTTTGCTTCTTTTAAAAACAATGATGTGTTTAACATCAAAATAATAAAAAATCTACTCAGTACTAATATAAACAATAATGACCCTTGAATGCTTGACATAATGTGGTTAAATATCAGATTGTATTTTGTAATGTAAAATGATTTACAACTGGTGGTACATAGAAATCCCATTACTCATTAACACATCCCAAAAAAATCGGTGATTTGTCAGGATGCGCACAGCTCACAATAAAAACATTCACCGGTTGATTAGAGGGCTTGCTTGCATATTTGCAGCTGCCTTGAGTGTTGCAATAACCAACATTGCAATAACATTGTGCAGGTATACTACATGTAAGTAGTTTGAGGTGAAAAGAATCATATAAACATTTCAGACATGTGGTAAAACAATTCAGAATACTTTAATTTGAAGTGCTTCATTTGTCAAATACTGCAAAACACTGATATGCATATGAATATTTGAGTTACACTTCCAAAATTTGGCTGACAATAACTAACAAATTTCACTGTAACAAAACTGTTACAGAACCCCACTCCCGCCCTGTTCAGCAGAGTTAAAACGGCTTTCTGAGCACAATGCAAATCATACTGACAAACATTGATGCTCTGTAACACTGAAAACGCCCATCTTGGACAGCAGCCTGAGCATAGAATTAATTAACATTAAAGCCTTGAGTGTGTATGGACTTAAATTAAAGCCATTGTCCAGTGAGGTGATTTAAATACTGTAAAATAAATATATCTAAAAAAAAAAATGCTCCTCATTTGTTGTGGGTATAATAATAATAAAAATAATACTAAACAAAATGGAAATACTTAGGTTTAAAATTTGTTTAAAAAAAGTAGAGGAGCTTCTGTGCAGTTAAATTTACTGTCGAAAACACATGCGGAGGGGACGGACTCTCTCCTTCAATACAGCTGCTCTCAGATGGGACTGTAACTGTGAATACATTCATCACACAACCAGGGGGTGGTGGGAGAATTTCACAAAGCAAAATTTTAAACGTTAAGCACCCCTAGGGCAGCGTATCTCCAGTGCTGCACAGTTTGGCACAAACTTTCTTCTCTCGTTCATGTCACAGATTTGAGCCACATTGCACTCAGTACCAAAGGTGCCCTTTATGCATTCAGTCAGCAGGTGATTGTTGGATGGACAAGCCGAAGTAACAAAGTAAAGCAAAACATCTGGGTTTCTTACAACCACATAGTGTCTAATGAACCTTTCTTAATCAAAAAAGCTCAAAAAGCATCTCAGATATCATGGCGTACTAAGTGACTTCAAGACCAGCGAGAAGCAGGAGTTGAAATGAATTGAACTTGAAATAACCTGGAATCCTTAAAAATAACCAGTCAAGCCAACTGCTTGAAGATCCACACAGACAGTGCAGGAACAAGTCACCATCGCCAATTTCTCACTTCTGAGATGTCCCCTTGTTCTTTGCTGTCGGGTGGTTTCATATCCCATTGGACAAATCCTGAATGACCCCAGCCATCACCAGCTTGCGTAGAAACTCCTTCTCTTTTGAAATATTGTGTGTCCATGACTGCAGAGAAAGAAGGGAAGAGAAAGAAAAAAGGGGAGAAGAGAAAGACAGAATGGGAGAAAAAAAGAAAATGAAACAAAGAAAAAGGAAGAAAGACAGAAGAAAAAAAGAGGAAAAAGAATAAAGGAATAAAGAAAATGAGGGTGAAGAGAAAGAGAGGAAGTCAGATTGGAAGATAAAAAAAGGCAGTGGTAAACTCAACACAGATAATAAAAGTTTTACGTTTAACTCTAAAAGGCTTTGTTGTCCATTCATGGTTCAAAGCGTTTGATCCTGCACATTTTTACAGTCAGATGGACATTGTAAGGCTGGACTGCCCATCTAAAGTAAACATGATATTGTAGCTGTGACACAATACAAGCACTTTTGATGTTGAACACAGGAGAGAAAAATGACATGACAATGGCATGTAGTGCTAACACTACTGTGGGAAAAGCACTTACTGAAGTACAAAGGCATCTGGAAATCCTACAAAAGGACCACCAAAATAATGGAACAACAATTATGTACATGCACTCAGTAAAACAGGACTGCAATGATGAATCAACAAAGCTTAGTAGTTATCATTATAACAAATGATTGATCCAGTGTTTTCCATTCTGGGAACCTCATTTGTACACAATGACACAAATATTCACTGAAGGAATGAAGGAAGAGTGGAGTATGGAAAGTATAAAAATGAAACCGATACAAATTCCTGCTAACATCAGGTTGGAACAGACTAAAGTCCTACCGATCTGCAGCAGTGAAGCCAAATTTGATGCTCTGTGTTTTGACAGCTCTCCATTATAGCCAGTATTAACCTTTTCATGAACTTGTACAACAGAAGCTCAGAGGGGCTGAGCTTCACTCCACACACATTATAGATGCTTCCTGCGGTGGACAGGGGTCAGCATGGGTGCTTATACTGGTCTGCGGCAACACAGTTCCATCCACAGCAAGCTGTGATGCACTGGATGCTATCACGCTCTACTACAGGGGTGGGCAAACTATGGCCTGCGAGGCACATCTGGCCCGTTGGTCTTTTTAATCCGGCCCGGCGAAGATCGGTATCTCATCCGTGTCTCAGGGGAGGGAACGGGTGGGACCGAGCACGCAGAATAATTTACTCAAGTTAGGTACGCAATCGCATTGTGAATACCACATACTCCAGTGCAGAGGGCCGTAACACTTACAGTGATGAAAAGTTCGGTCCTTTTTAGAGAGAGACGCCTCTTTTGGTTCGGCTCCCAAAGAAGAGCTGATTCTTTCAGCTCCCAAAGGGCTCTTAGTTTACAAACCACCTGTAGCATCATATTTCAGCATAACTTGGCAAATATGCATGGTTTGTGTGTTGATAAACCCTTTTATTTTTTGCAGTTGCTTTTAGATTGTCTTACTGTTGACCTGTATATCAATTAATGGATTTAATATTTTTATTACTGACTGTTTTGTTTACTTATTATGATGTTTGTGATTGACACAATTCATTTAATTCAGTTGTCAGTCTTTAAAAAACCTGAGTCTAAAAAAGTAAAAAAAGTATTTTATAGGATTATTTTCCTCTTCGACCTCCACCACAATTAATACTATGTACATAAATATTTACTGAAAATTATTTTAATTCTGATTATCAGTAGCAGCTTATCAAAATATAAAATGTACTGCTTTTTACAGTAGGAGAAAATTAATATTGAGCAGAATTAAGTTATCATCATTTCGGCCCTCCAACGCAGATCAGATTTTTCATGTGCCCCCCTGGAAAATTTAATTGCTCAGCCCTGCTCTCCTACCACAGCCAATTTCTGCCTCAAATTATAAACCTGCCATTGTCTCTAAGAAAGTTTTTGGTCAGCATGCATGACAGTTTACAAGTAATAATTAAGTACCGTATTTTTCGGCCTATAAGATGCACTTTTTCTTACCCAAAACAGAGGGGGGGGGGGATTGGTGCGTCTTATACGACAAATATACATTTTGCCTGCATTAAAACTGCACCTAACTTTGTGTGAAGTCATGTGACGATAACAAAACGAAATCTATAATTTTTTTTGTTGACGAATAAGAACGGGACTACATGTGGTTTACAATATAAAAACTTTGCTAAAGTGTCTTCATTTTTGTTGACTAGATACATTACTTTTCGTCTCGTTTTAGAGTGGACAAAAGTTTTGGGACCCTTTTCTAGATTTTCCTCCTTGAAAATTGGGTGCGTCTTATATTCCAGAGCGTCTTGTAGGCCGAAAAATACGGTAAATAAATTGGAATTGGCAAAGACCAAAGAGAACACAGAAAAGAATTGACAAACAAGATAATCTGATAAACCGGTTCAAATCAGAATAAAACAAACAAATTATTGATTCTGGCTCTATTATGTGATCCATTTATGTGAATGTGGTTTTAACAAAACCCCATTCACATAAATCTGTTAAAAACTAAAAAGGCTTTAAAGGCTGAGCTGAACATGATCAATCCAAAAGAGAAATTGGGACTTTCTTGCTTTTGTAGAACTAATGTACAGAGGTTGTGTCTTATCACAAATAATATCACAGCTCAGATGTGACCCAATAACATCCACGTTATCTGTAATAATACATTTCCTCTCAGCCCTATTGCTCAATGTGGAATATCAGTTGGAATGTGGCACATACAGGGACATGGAACTGCCTTAAGGAAGGCTAAGACAGAATGATGAGGGACTGTAAACACTAAAATGGTTACACACCGGTAAGTAACAGATTTAGACCATGACTAAGCATGCTGAAGGAGGCCAGGACATACAGTTCAGACAGCTGACTGATTTTACTCTACTAAGCTGTGAATTCAGATCAGATCATTTTTCATACACAATTTCTGTGCTTATGGACAGTATAAGCACATAACTGAAATGAAGGGCTACTTCAACTACTTGATTTCTCTTTTATACCCTTGTCACCAATATTTAAAAACAAAACAAAAAAATCAAGTGTCAATTTTGTTCGGACTATAAATGTGGTCTATAGGAAAATATAAGAAAAATATAAGATACCAGAACAGTATTAAAAAAGCCATAATTCTTGAATGTGGTAAGTGTATAACTTTTATCGTAGTTAGTTAGAGATCACTGGCCCCTTTCTTTGGCAAAAAGTTATTTATTGATGTATTTAATGTGGAAATAACACTCATTTTAGCCTAAGATTACCTTACAAATACTTCTGTTAGAATATGTTCTAGTGCCCTAAAACAAAGCCTGCTGCACTTACGCAAAATGTGATTATTTTAGTTCCAGGGTAAAATTAGTTCCAGAAAAAACACTGCATCATGAAAAACACCAAAACAACATTAAAGTTTAAAATTCCATATCTGAATTGAAATCAAATAAATATTGAACAAATTAAGCTTTTGTCTGTGGCTCATTATATAGTTATATTGAAAGAGGGAAGTGTTTCCACATAATCAAGGCAAACATATACAGGTTGACCTTGTTAAAACACTGTTTGGTCATAGAAAATATGAATTTGTCTCAGTTCAATATTATATAACATATCTGGTAACCCCAAAAACACACACTTTTTAATTATTTGAGTTTTTCATCAGCATCAACATCTCAGGTGGGATTACACTACTTTAATCTGTGTGTTTAGATACAGGCTGGCTAACAGTCTGTTCCAGAACAAAAAGCATCTCTCAATAATAGATGTGTGGTGTTGGGAGTTAGAGGCAGAGGTAGAACTGAAGACTGAAACTAGAGAACAGAAAGAGAAGAGGAGAGGAGGCACATGCACACAGGTAATATTGTTAGTTAATATTGCAGGTCCCTTCATACTTGGCCCTCTTCAATTTTGCAAATTCACATAAAAAGGCACCAGCCTTTTTGCCAAAACTGAAAATTTGTATTACAAATTTGTCTCTAGGAGGCACAAGACTCATTGCAATAAACTGGTAGTGTTTAAAATTCCATTTGGCTCCCTCAACAGTATGACTGCCAAGAGCTAATCAGAACTCAGCACCCAATACATGCCTGAATAGCCCAACTTAATGAAATTCTTAAGGTTTATTACTGGTGACACCTAGATCTTATTTAGCCAGTTTCAAATAAATCTCCCATGACACTAAAATAAGCTACAATATGTTTTCCACTCTTGCTCTGTGAGGGTTTGGTTTATCTTCAAAAAACTTTCATCTTCATATACTGAACAATTTCCAATAAAAATAATATATACAATACATTTGAGTCTATTTTTCACCACATCACACACTCACAATAACGGTGACCATATTACACACAGCAAACCTTCTTCAGTCTCTCAAAGAAAAGAGTCAAAGTACAGATGCAGAGAAGAGTGTGGCTCAGTAACACCTCCACTAAATTGTCCCAGAATTATTATGGGTCTAACGTGTTAGCCAAAGACAAAGCTTCCTAGTACTAAATATGGAACTGAATACCAACATAACTGAATATAGATTCCAGCCCTGTGTGACAGGCTAAGAAAGAGTGATACTCTGAGGGTGAGTGAGACAGATAGGAAGACAGATGGATGGACAGAGGTTTGCGTGTCAGTGAAGCAAACAACACCCTCCTGAGCTGTCATCTCCACAGACTGATTTATAGTGTGTATTTAAACAGTATATCCAATGACCTGTCAGACACTTCATGTTCCCTGAACCCCCACACACACACGCACACACACACACATACATACACACAAACACACACTCAAAGAACAGGTCACCTGTCTTAACTCCACAGTTCTACACATCTATGATAATTACTTCAACATTCTATCTGCATAAACTCTCCTGGAGCAGCATAAACCGCCCTAACCAAATACAGAATGTGTCCCCAACTGAGACACACACTCTCACACACAGTGTGGAATGCTAACAAAAATGTCCTGGTTCATCATCCCTAAACTTCAGAGCAGAAAATGTTCCAGTAACCCAGCATATGTGTCAGGCACATTGTGTGCTGTGTAATATGTGTGTGGATGTGACTCATCAGGCTGGGATTCCCTAAACTAAGCCAAACACTTGCATGTGGCGAAAGCAGATGACTCCATCTAATGCAAGCTGATTCATGCAAAATAAATTATAAGTATGGTTTGAACTTTTATTGCTTTTTTCTTAAAAGTTCTATGTAATCACAATAAAGAAAGAGACCACAGTTTCCTACTAAAGGAGATGTCAGTTTGGTACTACTGCCGCTTTTAGCTGCAAGTTAAATTTTTATTATATATAACAGGATGTCAGAGTGTCCATATAATAAGTTTATTAATGATTACATATTATACTTGTAATTATTATTCCTCTCTAATTTTATCCTATTACATCAGTGTTAAATTAATGCAGCACTGAGGTACACACACTCACACACACACACACACACAAACACAAACACATATGGAATATATATGTAGTAAGCTGTGTCTTCAGGGTGGGTTGAGGAAAGTTCTTGAGGAAAGTTCCTCATGTGTCAAGCGTGAGTCATAGACTAAAGATATACGATCATTTTCTAAAGAAATAAAACAGAAAAACTTTTTTTTTTTTCCTGTGTAGCCCGCAGACCACATGACCCAGGAGTTGGAGACCTCTGCCTTAGAGAACACCTTGTTATCTACCCTAAAATATACAAATCATGAGAGAGCACAGGGTCAAAAGAGTCAAACACATCTGGTCTAACTGAGCTGGTAGAGACACACATAAAAGAGACAGAGGAGTGTGTTTGCTACCTCTTTGATGGCGGACATCCTGAGCTTTTCATAGTAATGTAGCGGAGCATAGGGTTTGCTCATGTCATAACCAAAACCAGCAACCGCCACTTCATCACAGTTGTGTAGAGCCATCGTAATCGCCACTGTCCCCAGCGTTGGAATATTCTAGGAAAACACACAAACACTAAAATAAAACCAGCATATTTTAGCATACAGTGGATCACACACCACTGCTGAGCTCCCATAGACTATACCCATCATCCCCACTGCTAAAAACATTGTCATTACAATGGTACCTGTGAGGGGGTAAGATATATTAGGCAATAAGTGAACAATCAGTTCTTGAAGTCAACATGTTGGAAGAAAGAAAAAATGGATGAGTGTGAGGATCTGAGTGACTTTGACAAAGGGCAAAATGTGACTGGGCCTCTATGGACATTATGACACCTTTACATCAAATCCAGTAACATTTTCAGCAATGTTGTGCTCTATTCGGATCATTTTCGGTATGTACTGATATACAAGCTTTCATTTTAGGGGTGGTTGGACCCAGTCATCCATCTAGCCATCCAAAATTAGCCTTACACTTTTCCTGCTTCCAGCACATCAGTTTGAAGAACTGAATATAACTACAATTATTATTTAAGGAAATAAAAGTTATTCTTTAATTTTGACTTGAGCACATTATGAACCAATCTCCTTATACGTTTGTGCACATTATGTTTTCTATTGTGTTAGAGGTCAGTTTCTTGCAGCAGTACATTGTCAAATAGATTTTGGTGGTTGGTGGACTGTTCACACACACACACACACACACACACACACACACACACACACACACACACACACACACACACACACACACAC
>JBBKCR010000101.1:5119388-5130955 GCA_037577295.1 Ladigesia roloffi | reverse complement strand
CACACACACACACACACACACACACACACACACACACACACACACACACACACACACACACACACACACACACGTTAGTGTCACTACTATAATACATAATAATAAACAGTTTGGACAAAGTATCATCTGAGGACCAAAAAAGTCTCAAATGCATCTGTACCTACAAAATAAACACTAAACTAACACTGCTAACATCTATTGTCTTTTCAGATTAATCTAAGATGCATCAGTCTCCAAAGAGATCCAGTGAAAAAGGTCGAGAAGAGTGGGTCATGCAGACAGGTGAGTGTTTTGTGAGTGGAAAATGTGACGGCGCTAAAGTGGATGAAAACAATACCTGCAGCGGTGTTGTGCAGAGGGCAGGAGAGAGGAGGAGAGGGACCTTTAAAACAGTCCATGAAAAACAAGAAGAGCAAACAACGTCGCAGAGTGAAGGAGCCCCTGTATCAATATCCCCAAGACCATTAAAGTAATCAGAAAGGGGTTTATGTGCATTCTTCAGTAAAGATGAGTTACCGGGACATCCACACCTCAGTTACTGGGATATGCACACCACTTTATGTGGCTACAACATGGTTATACTAAACCTTTCATATATAATCATTAAGGAGACATCCAGACTCTCTCTGGAGAAGTGATCCAAAAAAACTTAGGAGTATTTTTATTTTTCCAGGTGAGGGTCAAGTCAAATGTCAGTATAGCAACATGATGTGCGACAGAATGTAAAGGGTAATGGCCTCATATGTTGGATCTCTTTTCTACAATTACTACTTTATAAAACATTTTGCTAACGTAAGATAATCTAGCTTGGAGGGTACAATATATACTAACTTTCAGTACTAACCTTATAAGTATATATGCTTTTCTGCTAAAGAACCAGTGCTTTTATTTACATTTTAAATGGTATATTTGTTCAACCTTACATATTATTCTGGAAAAGTTTATATCTAACTTGAGAGATAAATAATTTGGTCTTAGCAGACAGAATGAAAACACAGCAGGGTGTAGAGTATTACAAGCTCCACTCCAGTTCAGACAGTAACACCACTTCTAGAAAGGGCCCCCTCATAGTTATGTTTAAATGTACCTTTATGAATTTAAAAAGGTTACTATGATTATGATTATTATTAGCAGTAGTAGTACAGGCAGTAGTAATAGCTGTAGTACTGGCAGTAGTAGAGGCAATTGTGGTATTTGGGTTAATAGAAGTAGCAATGGTGGTGGTGGTGGTGGTGAAAGTAATAGTGTGATAGAGGTGTAATAATAGTGGATGTAATAATTAATAAATATAATAATAAGGATTGCAGTATAAAGTAAATTTGCACATTTATGGATAAAATGTATCCAGAAATACCTGAATGGGCAACCACCAAATAAACGCTTCTTAATATAATACAAGAGTATTTACCACACATCTTACTTTTATCGATGAAAAAATGCCTATAATGGTTGTCAAACCATTCTTTAAATTCTAGGAACCACATGGGTGGTACACTGCCTGGAGCAGCAGACAGTTGTCTGTGATGTATTCCAGAGTTAGAAATTCAACACCAGCTTATGGCAAAGAGAAAGAAAGCATGTATAGCACTGTTGAGGAAAAGCATGGCAGCCTTTGGGCCACAGAGTTCTCAGGGCAAATAAATGACACTTTCTCTAAAACATCAATCAATGATGTTGGCACCTCAGCAGTTTGGAGAAATCTACACCCACAAGGGCGAAGATCCTCCACTGCACTCCATTCAAAAAGTTATCCGCACAGCCCCTGGGTTCAAAGTCCTTCCACCAACATCCCTTTCTCTCAGCTGAAAAGAATCCTTGCCTCAACACATTTTTGTGTAATGGTGCTGCCCTCTGAACTCTGCGCCTGATGAAGGCTTGGTTTTTCCGCTTTCTGAAGGAGTTATGAGAGAGATTATCACTTGCGCGACAATAGCGTCTCTCAGTAAGTGTGGCGGTGTGGAGGAGAAGGCCTTGGAGTTTATCTCGGCCTGCATCAGTGTCCACCCCGCACACACACTTGCTCATTCATTAGCAGTGACAAGCCTCACAGTAATAGTGTCAGGAAAGAGGGATGACCCTCGCCTCTTGTCTGAGTCACCAGACGATGATGCACTGAAACTCACAAAGCACATGCACTGATAGATAATTTTCAGACAACTTGAGCTCTTTGCTAATTTCAGACAAATTTTTGAATTTTACTGTTACTTTTAACTGTTTTTTTTTTTTTTTACATTTAAACAGGTTTGTGTTAACACTTTAAATCAGTACATATAGAAGAAGCATTAAAAATTATTCGTGGTCTTGCCTAGACCAGGGCCAATAAATACGTCCAAAAGTATCCAGGCACCTTATCTAATATGCTCAGCCACTTCAAGGTGTACTCACTGGCAGAACTGTTATATGCACGCATAAATCTATGTGTATTAGAACAAGAAATCCAATAAAATGTGCAGTGCAAGCATACTACACAATGAATCTCGAGAACTACTGGATGTGCAGTTGTAAATGTGACTGGACGTGTTTCATTTTGAGGACATTCATTCAAGGGGCTTCAAATAAATAAGTGATGTGACCTTATATTTGACATGCTTCCAATTCTTGACAAAGAATTAGAAACAATAACATTATTAAAAATGCAATTCCCAGATGAGTAAAATGTCTTTCAAATTGAACTGCAAGTCAATTTTTTGCTGAAAATTCAATCAGGACTTGAATTATGAAAAATTCCTAAAGGTCACTTTCGATTTAATTATTAATCTACAGAACAAAGAGCAAAATCTCTGTTAAAATATAAAATTTACTGGCAGTTTTACAATTAGGATGCCAATTGTTGACTAAGGAATGGGCCTGAGCTGTTGATCCCGATAATAAGAACATTTTATGCATCAAAATCATTATTTTTGCATAACACTGATGTGCTAAAACTGTGATGTCACTCAAGCTTCTTACCCTTGGTGCCTCTGTCCACCTGTTTGTGTTTGTTTTTGTAAGTGTGTTTGAAGCTGATTTCAAAGAGAGAGGGAGAAAACAAAGGCAAAGGTAGCTCCAGCCAGTCTGCTTCTGAAACAGCTGATACAACTAAAGCTAACGTGACTTGATTCTTCTGCCATAGACAGGGCAGCTCTAAGTAGACCACACAAGAACAGCCTGTCTGAATAGATTCAAAACTTTATAGCGCATCATTTAAGGTCAGACATTTTCGTTCTTCTTGTTTATTTTTCCTAAGAGTTTGTTTCTTACTTAGTCTTTTAAAGCTCCCGTGAGAAACCATTTCCAAACCAGTAGAGATGAAAGCGGTTAAATGACTATAGAATGTATCTTCCCAAAGAAGCAAGGACTTTGAAGAAAGCTTCTACAGATCATCCAGGTTAATGCCAAACTACACAAAAAAACCCTACTTTTCCTTTCACCTCCTAATTATCATCATCAACATCTCCTTTACAGAGTTTTGATCTGAAAAATAATGAGTAAACAGAGAGGTTTCCAAATTCACATACTTCAGAAGTTCAGCCATGATGTTCCACTCAATTTCATGTGCAAATAAGTCTTCTGATTGCGGAACAGAGGTGTACGTCAACGAACGGCGTTTCACCTAAATGGGTCAATGAGTTTTCAAAGTGGTAAAACATCCAAACAGAAAACAATTAACTCATGAAAATCACTTCATTTGTTTAAACCGGTGCATTTTTGTCCATCTGAGGGATTCTCAGCGCACAAAAGTAAATCTTTGTTTAATGATGGCACCTTAAAAAAACAACAAAAAAAACAAGCCTTCCAGCAAATCTGAGCTATTCATCCAACTGTGTGCACAGAACGGGGGCCAACTCTCCCAAGCACAACCCCATATACCCTTACAGGCTAATCTATGTTTGATGATCTTTTTTGGCCCAAATGAGCATCAAGGCAGGACAGCCATCCCTAAATAAAATGCGGAAAATCTCCTTCCCATTGGGAGCGCATTGCCCGTTGTAGTGAAATGGAAGACATGTTTTCCCCTCCTTTGCTCTCCCCGTCTCTTTTTCCATTGTAAGCCAGTCCTA
This sequence comes from Ladigesia roloffi, assembly GCA_037577295.1. Lineage (NCBI taxonomy): Eukaryota > Metazoa > Chordata > Actinopteri > Characiformes > Alestidae > Ladigesia > Ladigesia roloffi. The sequence continues at coordinate 5,126,915 of JBBKCR010000101.1, read as the reverse complement.
ATGGATCTTTGACCTGCTAGGGAGAAGTCTAGTGGAAAAGGATACGCAATGTGTTCTTAAGAATAAAGACAAGTGCAGCAGACTTCCACTGAAGGATTAATTCAATGTAAACTCTCCTCAAAAAGGCCAATGAGACTCATCCAATACCCTTATCAGATTATAGAGAGACACTCAATTCATCCACAGCTATAAAGAGCCTCTCTACCCCTCTTTGAGCTGTGTGTGGGCTGTGTGTGGCTATTGTTCTGTTTGAATTAGTTTAGACTCAAATAGAAAATCGGCTCTGTTCCTTCTTAAAGGATTCGTCTGGTGATAAAATAAATGCACCCAATTTTCCCCTTAGACCAAATGTACTTTAGCTAAATGTTCTTTAGCAACCAAATGTTATGTTTGGTGTACCAGGCTTTCTTTGAACCATTTAGCAAACAAAATAAATATTTTATTATGGAAATAACAGCATATGACTATTGAACATACTTCTGTCCCACATACGTGTGCAAGTCTTCACGCTTACTCCACTATTTCAGCATGTAGCATGTAGTCTGAAGTCCACTAATACACTTGCAGCTCCAGTGCAAAATAAGAAAGCACACTTCACACCTAACTAGAACTAGAAAATAAAGTTTTTGTCTCACTGAAATATAAGGTGTTTTTTGTGCTCAGTGCTCACAACCATATTCAGGTTTAACAACTTAACAAGACAACGTTCAGTGCAAATTGAACGGCTACGTTCAGGGTAAATACAGCATTGACTAGGGATTCGAATACTGGAATATTCGATATATGTTCGAATATCAAATAGTTATTTCAAATACAGTTATTTCACTTAAGGGACTCCAGGAAAAAAATACACGGAACAGAAATGAGGACGTTTCCTCACCAATATACCATGTAATGCATTAATTCAGCCAGAGGATGTCACTAACACTTACACTCCCCCCTAGGCTACTCCAGAAGAAGAAAACTGAATTCTCGCGGGATTGGGCGGGTTTTAGGTGGGCGGGATAAACATTTTTTTTATTTTTGTTTTTACCAAAATGTCACATCCCTAGTATTGACCAGTACTATATTCAAGCAGCAGAGATGTGCAAAGGATACAAAACAGAGTTTACATGTGCAAAAATGCAGGGCATCAATAAATATGTGCAATTTAGATGGCAATATTATAAATGTGCAGTTTTTTTTACTTATTTTTTGATACAAAATACGTAGTATAAAGAAATGAGTATAAAGAAAAGTGTCCAAGGTGGCAGGGTGAGGGAGGGGTGGTGGTGGTTGGTGGTGTATGTATGTGCTTTTATAATTCAGTTCCAGTTGAGGAGTCCCACTTCGTCATCAGAAATGGAATCTGCCACAATGTGGTTCCTTTTCAGATGCTCATGCATCACCTCCGGAAGACAAGTTCCAATTTGCATTGCATGTTCTTCTCTTTTATTTTCTCAAAATTCTCCCAAACTTTTGAGCTCCGTTGCCGGGTAGCAATGACACCATAGATGGTCTTACAAAGCTTAAAAAAATTACCTCCTCTTCAACTATTCAATGTGTCATTGACGATTTTGATCATTGACGTAGTCTTGACTAGTCGTCCAATCGTGGCAGCCCTACACCAAACACAGCTAGGTTGATCAACCACATTTAAAGAGAGCTCTAGTGTAACAATAAATTATTTATAAAGAAATAGTACAGTAAAAATTAATGTACAAAATATGTACAAATACCATGATATAGTAAGCTAAAACATAAATGGTATTCTTCATTTTTCCTCTTTAATCAAGATGTGGAGCTACAAGCTTAACATTGCTGACAGACTAGAAGCCACCCACATCATTTCTTTAAAAAAACATACCCAAAACCTCTTTCAAAACACTCAAACCTTATCAAGCTCCTAACAAAAGTGGGACCGACAGTTTAGGATACTATGACAGACTGTGAGACAAAAATTTGCTAGAATCCACAAAAACCCACAGCTAGGATTCACAACAAAGCTGAAAGGAGAACTGAGCTCAAATCAGAGTCCAACAAAAGGTTCTATAACAGCACAACTATGATTGTGACAACAGCCCCTGAAACAACAGCCCTAACCGTTGTGATTACAGTCCTGTATCCTGCACCACATTGAAGAGTCTGTGCTGCTTTAATAAAGAGCAGAATGCTGTTTGAGGGGATGTGTTCAGAGGATATATTCATAAATATTTTAAGTGACACCACACCTTGGCAGATCGACTACGTCCAATGTAAATTTGATGTTTCGCCAAACTAAGTCCTCAGAGTCCGAACAATAATGTTTGTAGCACTAAATATTAGAAGCCTTTCGCTCATAAAGTGGCAGGAAATGGTTCCTGCCCCTGTATGAGCGAAAGGCTTCTAATATTTAGTGCTACAAACACTGTACAGCCACCAAGCAAAGTGTCTTATAACACTGTAGCATCCCAGAAGCTCAGCTAATGTAGTTTTGTCCTTGAGTGTCCGGCATGCCTTCAGTATCGCTGCCGTAGTGTCGGCTTTCACCATGGGAAGACACTTCACCCACAGAATGAAGTCGAGATGTGTGCGGCCATTTCGATTAGCATTAGGAGATAAAACACACACAAACTGCTTCATTAACCCTGTTCGAACCCCAGCCCTCTCGTAGAGATAAGCAGAGTATTCTTCTTCTCAGCCCTGAAGATTAGGCACATCTTTAAATACACGTCAGTCACCAAAAGGAACACAATAATGGCTGCCACACAAAGACAGCTCCTTAACTCACATACGTATACACACTCTTACGAACAGTGTGTCTCGTTATAAAGAGTGAAAAACAAGTTTTCCTCTCAAAGAACCCAACAGCATTTACCCAAAAAAGAAAACAAAAACATGTATAGTTTAAGTGTTTTGGACATATTGTTGTTGAAATATTCAGTAAAAGGTTTGACTACATTTACTTTTAAAATGTACTATGAAATAATCCCAGAAGAAGTACTGCTGGTATAAAATGTTCTAAAAATAGTACTCACTAGAACTCACTAGTGAGCAGAATTTCATTTTATCCTTTTGTTTATAAAAATCTGAAAATGACAATCTAAAAAATGCATTTAAAATATATTTTAATATATATTTTTTTTATACATGAAGTTTAGTAACATTTATGTAAACTCTGCTCTAGTGTTTAAAATGGTAGCCCTTCATATGGTTCAGTACTCATGACATTACTCTCAGTTTCAAAAAGGTTGGTGACTCTTGGTATAGACAAATCAACCGGTTTTGTTTAAATATAGACAACACATTTTTTATATCTTATTGTCTAAATACATAAGCTATTTTTGTTTAAACCACACAAATAAACTTTTAAGATCCAAAGGCTTAAATATTTGAGTGCAGATGACTACTGATATCACAACCTTGGGATAAAATGTGTGGTCTTCAGCATTATCGGTAGGTAAAGCTTTTGGGAGTTTGGCCCTTTGGTTTTTTCATATTGTGCCATTTTTTCTTGGTTTCTAATAATACATTGAAGTCGATCTAAAACCAACACACATTGGTAATCGAAAAACAAATAAATAGCGAAGCGTCTCCACACTTTCACAGGCAATGTAGCTATAGTTATCTGTTACTTAAATGAACTGTTACAAAATGTCTCTGTGACACATCTATGAATGCCTCTTCATAAGCATGTTGGCAATAGTCCCAAATGTTTGTGTGAGAAATACATAGGCAATGGCAGTACTAAGAGGAGAAAAAAACTAAAATAACTCAGACGCCATGGGTGCAAATACGTGTCTCATGTCACTTTAATGACGACTGCCTGCAGGCTATGAGGATTATCACATTTAAATGGATTCCACACATTCCTAAGTCATCAGTTGAAGGCTTAACGGATCTCAAAACTTTCCCAGGAGGTACTTCGCGCTCATCTACAAAATTTCCAGCGCTAGCAGTACGCTGCCCTCTACTGTAACCAGCACCACCCACAGCTAGGTGTGGGTAACAGGCGTGTTAAACTAAATTAGCAGTGTCCAGTTTCAAGACTTCTGCATTCATTTTGAAATGTTACAGTTAACTGCAACTCATAAAAATATTCAATAATGTATTATATATAAAAATGTGTTAACATACTATTAATACATGGTTTTGTCTCGGTGTGAACAGTTCCTTCAGACACAATTGTGTCAGTGTATTGTGGTTGGAAGGGGTGGGGAGTGGAATTAAAATGATTTGATGATTTTCTTTCAAAATCCAAATAATCACTGTGAGGTCAAACATTTGCATCCATACTAGCCAATCTATTGAAAACAACCTTTTTGTCTGTGACATGTGAGGTCGCTGTATGACTGTGCTTCTGTTTGTCTGACAAAAGAGTATGACAAAAGAGTATCAAAATGGTCTTCTGTGTGCTTTACTGGTTTTATGAACTTTGTGACCATAATGAGTATTGTTAAGCGCAACAATTGCATTAATGAAGATGTTCTGTTGCACACTATTATTCAAAAGTATGGAAACATGCACAGTGGGTGCAGAAAAAAAAATCTACAAAACATCTGCTGTTTTGGCTTTGCAGCATGAAATGAAGATATATATATACACACTCAATGTAATGTATGACATCAAAGGGACATATATGGCAAAAATGAAAAACAGAAGCACTGAGATAGATAAGGATTCACCCTCCTGTTTCAGTACTGTTGGCATACTCTATCAAATTTTGAACATCTAGTATGAGCCCAGTCTTCTTTACAAAATTATTCAAGCTGCTTGGTAAGTGTTGTTAAGCGGAATCCTTCAAGTCATTCCACAGATTTTCAGTGGGGCAAGTCTTGATTCTGACTGGGCCACACATTTCACATTTTTCTCCCTCAGTCAGTTCTGCTCTGTGCTTTGGTTCATTCTCATGTCGGAAAGTGACATGAGAATGAACCCACTGACAACTTTCTGGAAAAGGTCAGCAGGTGTTTCTCAGGAATTTCTCATTTGACATATATATTTGTTTTGCTTTAAGTTTTTGCTTTAATCCTGACAAGTGCCCCAGTACCTGCTGAAGAGAAACATCACCACAACAAGAGGCAGCCATGTCCATACTTTAATGCAGGTATGGTGGTCTTTGGATGGTGAGGTGTATTTGCTCTCTGCCAGATGTACCTTTTGTGTACAGTTCTTGTCTCACCAGACACCATTTTCCACCTGGCTTCAGCCTTCAACTGAAACATTTCTACAAAGATCAGTTAAGTCTTGATGTGTCCTTTCTTGAATAGTGGCATTTTTTTTTGCAAACCTCCCATACAAGCCACATTTTGTGGAGCTCTTCGATACTGCCACTCGCACACAATTATCACTCTTTGCCAAAAATTCCTGTAACTATGTTGAAGTTGCCAGTTTTCTCCTCATTCTTCCATCTAGTCTGGAGGGAATACTGTTTTTTAATTTTCTTCTGAGCTCTTTCCAAAATATATTTCACTTAAACCTGGATGAAAGTTTTAATAGCTGGAATATTTTTGTTGCACGCGTCTTTATATCAGGTTGCAAAGCAACAAACTGAATATTCTGAAGCTGCTGATTCTTTCCTATTCCAACTGTAGGACCCATTTGCAGATGAATAGGCCTATATAAAATAATTTAATTGGTTCAGATGATCAAATAAATATAATCCTAATATACTAATCTTGTGCAAGTTCTCACATCTGAAATGCCAAGAAACTGTTGTAAATGTTTGCTGTGAATAAAATCAAACTAAATTTCTCATATTTCAAGAGATGATTAAAAAAGGTAGAGAAGTAAGAAACCACTAAACTATTTGAGGTATGTTTTTTATCACCCAAATTGTAAGGTGATTTATTATTATATCTAGCATGTAATTAATGAGTACGATATGAGAAAGGTTTGAACTGTAGTTGAAATTGACTCCAGCCTTTCTATGAACATGACCAGACTTACCAGTCTCTCCTTGAACACCATGTGCCTGAGCCATTTGAAGTCCAGTGATTTGAATGCAGAGAAGACAAACAAGGATCTTTTCTCATAGTGGTCAGGCTTCTGGATGGCCCCCTCTGGGTAGGTGATGCGCATGGTGGTCTTAGAGCCTACATCCTTTTCAAAGCCCCTCACAGGAGCTTCGTTCAACCTGCACATACACATGAATTATACATAAAAACTTAGGGGGTAATATTGGGTGGGTTACTTGTCTACCAGGAACATAATGACACTTCAATACACAACACAAAACAACTAATGGGTCACTCCACTCCAAACCCACCTGCTTTCGTGCTGTAGCTCTGGCAGTATAACTGTAGCCCTTCCATTGAAACAGTTACATGCATTAGTAGTCACCTGATATTTTATTTGCCTAGCTGGCTTTTTTATATTTCAAAGCAGCATGAAAGGCACAGGCCATGTTTAGCTCAGTCAAGTGAAAACGGTAAAAAAAAATAAAAATACTTAAAACACCCCTGTGGAAGGTCACCGGTTGGAATCCATGGTGCGAGTATCCTTTAAAAATATATTATTTATGTAATAGCTGTGCTGTGTTTTGATCAGAATTCAGCAAATTACTGTCATGCATGCCTGGGTTATATAACCACATATTTTAAAATAATAATTCCAAGTTGAATTACATACATAAAAGGAACTTGGATGGCCTACCTTACGACCACATCATACTCATCAATTCTGGATCCCAAGGATTTGTTGGCGAGAATGCCACCATTCCCGACAATGACACACCTTTTACAGCTCAAACTGTGAAGGACAAAAAGAGGATGAGAAGCAAGAAAAAGTGAAATACAAAATAAACTGGCTGACATCTGTTGCTTGACCATTTACAAACCTGTGTGTTTGTTTTAAAGGGACATACTTCTGAGATTTTTCCCCAACTTCATAACGTATTTAAACTTCACAATGAACAGATTAACAGAAATGTCCAAAAATATTTTGAAAAAAATCTTTATTATAAAAGCTCTAGCTCTAGAGGGTTTTGCCTTTGGTAAGTTAGCATTTCAGAGCTAAATTTTTTTGTTTCTGTCTTTGGGCAGCAACAATGTATGAACAGTGGAAACTGAGGAGAGAAAGTTTTGAAACAATCATCGTCTTATTAAGAATAAGGTGCAAAAACTCAGGGCATTTGCTTGTACCTGTCGAATTCAGATCCCAGTCCATAGTTCTTCGTCATGGCTAAAATTACATCAATTACCTTTTCTGTGGACACACAACAATAAATATTTAGATGCATATTTAGACATACAAACACCCAAATGATGCCTGAGAGTTCTTATACTAGTGGTGTAAATTGAAGGGTATAGTGATTTTTCAGCAAAATAATAAATAATTAGATGAATAGACAGATAAACAAATAGATAAATAAATAAATAAGCAAAATCAATCAATCAGATTTAGTGTCTGAAATCTGGTCGTTACTTTTGCCCTGTGGCTATGAGGCTTTATGTATCTAATTTAAAATCTAAGCAATGAAAAAGAATGCCTCATACAGTGGGGAAAAAAAGTATTTAGTCAGCCACCGAATGTGCAAGTTCTCCCACTTAAAATGATGGCAGAGGTCAG
>JBBKCR010000101.1:5090749-5103698 GCA_037577295.1 Ladigesia roloffi | reverse complement strand
CACACACACACACACACACACACACACACACACACACACACACACACACACACACACACACACACACACAATCAAATAAGTTACTTACAGTTTTCCGTCAAGCTTGATGAGGAATCCCTGCTTGTCATACACTGAAGAGAAAACAAATGTAAGAAATCAGCAAACCAAACATTCTTGACAAAGAGAAAATGAAAGTGACACAAAGCATTATTATCAAATTGCCTGGAGATGCTGAGGAAGACACATGAGGACGGTTATTTCCATAGTTCTGGGACCGGAGGTGATGACCAGAGAGAGGCGAAAATTTGGTTATTGCGTAGCTTAACATGCAGATTCATCATGCTTTTCCTATATGATGGCTTTGGCAGTAAAACAATTTTCAATCATGTTTTTCCTAACAGCAAAATAAATATATATTAGGACTGCACCTTATAGTGTTATAGTTGCAATTTTTTGCTTCCCGAATTCAGAGATCACAGAAATCTGCAGCATGTAAATGAACCTTTGAAACAAGAGTGTCAAGCTTGGTTTCTCCCAGTCTATAGCTCTCCATAGATTTTCAGAGATATTTCTCCTATTTCAGCTTGACAAATTCACCTAAAGGAAACTATTGATAATGAGTTCAGGTGTATTTGTTCAAACAGACTGTTAAACCCAAAGATGTGGCTAGAATTTCAAAATTATGATTGCTGATTGTACACACTACATCAATGGTTCACCTCAGTGCTGCACATTTCTTGATGAAATAAGGATCACAATGTTGATTATAACTGACGATTGTTACTCTCAGCAATTTTGTAAAGAATGTGTATACATTTTATGTAATCCTTCTATAGAAAAACTTGCAATGGTTGTTAGCAGCATGAAAGTTTTCATTTATAACCCTAGTACAAGCACAAACATTCATTTGTTAACTGCTTCATAAAGTATTCAAATATATATATAGGATATTATTTATCAATTTATTGATTGTTAGAATGTAATTTACTCAACACCAGTGACAATTCCGTTAACAGGACTACAGCACTGCAGAGGTAGAACTCCAATCACACTGAGCACATCACTGCTGTAACCAGGTGACAACACAGCTAAACGTAGCTCATTTTAAATTAGGAATGGTAACAATAAAGCTTCTGTATCAGAACAGAGCAACAAGCTCAGCAATAAATTGTTCTATGCCACAGTGCAGGTTCATTTTCTGCTTAATGATGCGAGTTGTTTAGAGGATAACGACTATTTCATGCCAAACTGAATGCTGGCACCTGGAGTTAAATGTGTTCTATGGGGTCCTCATTTTTCATGTAGGTGCCTTCATGTACCTCATTAGCATTTATTGCCCAACCTCAATCACATCATGCAGTCATAATATATATATACCCATGGCAAAAAATAAAAGTGTTTCTTCCAGTTTTGACTGTTTAATAACCATTTGCTCCATGAATATTCATAACCAGATGAGCCTGCAAGTTCAAAATAACAATTAAACAGTAAGTTATTGAACAGTTTACACATGCAAAACCCAAACAATTATGGCAACATGGAAATATTAATGTCGTAACAAAAACACTAAACAGGAACGAAAAGAGAACAAATATTGTTTGGGAAAAACAAGCCAAGCTTATATGGCCACTGGTTAGATTGAAATGAAGAAAACCCTGTAAACTGAAGTTAAAACAGACAAAAAGAGGGCTTGTATTAAGCTGCTGTTCCACTGGAAGCAAATATAAATTGACAATCTGAGCAATTTATGCACACCAGTGAGTTAACGCAAGAGAGAGCGAGAGAGAGAGAGAGCGCACATGTGTTTGAGACAGCACTGCGGGCTGTTTTAGCGTCACAGCCAGGATCCACTGCGGGATGCGTGCTGGTTAGTGGCTGGTGTTTGCAGCAGTTTGGGAAGAAGCAGCTCAACCTGCGCAAAAGCTTTTCTTACAAAGATTATTGTGCTTCTGTCAACAGTCGGGCCAATGTGGGGGCGATTTGTCTTAATTATGATTCCTTTGATTCAGTGAATTAGGAAACATACTCATTTCACATCTAGAGATGGTAAATTTGTAAAAAAAAAACTCTGGAATTCAAAGAATGATTTTGTAAAATAAAGTATGTCACATGATAATAGTGTAAACATATTGACAAATGACTTTACTACCACACTTTTAAAAAAACTGCAGTTTTGTATTAGCAATGTTTTCTGTAGGCCGGCTGTTTGAGCGGTCAGAGCACAGCTGTTTCTAGATGGCTGTTAAGTGAAATATTCATATAAATACTTCCTTTAAAATCTTTGATTTTAGAGAAATATCACCAAGAGAAACTACTTCTAGATTATCTAACAACACAATCGATTTTCCATTTCTTGTGAAAATAATACCTACATTAACTACAAACAGAATTATTCAAAGGAGCTGAACTACAACAGATAAATCTACAGCGGGATAAAATAAATTGCGAATGCATTATTTAGAATCTTTACCCGAGAAGCTTCAGTGGCTGCTCTGACTGGGACAGAAGCACTGTTAGTGTCTTTGTAACCGTATCTGTGTGTAGAAGGCCAGAGTTTTGTTTTTGTGGCAATTTGGCAAAGCTTTACAATGTTGGGAGGTTAATAATGTTGGGTGACAAACATTGCGCGCGTGTGTGTGTGTGTGTGTGTGTGTGTGTGTGTGTGTGTGTGTGTGAGAGGGGGAGAGCGAGAGATAGGGATAAGGTCATGGGAAACTGACATTTCCTTTAGTAAAACTCAGATAAATACATACACATCCTTCACATCCTAGTGTAGACCGCTCATATATAGACGTTTAGCTGCAAAAAAATATTGCCATTCTATTTTTGTGCTCTTAAAAAAACAACTAATTTAAACTAGATCCGTCTTGACCAGGCGCTTGACCTGGCCTATTCCAAGTTATTCAAAATCAGATAAAACTCACCAATAAAAGGAGATTTAATTTATGTCCATTTTTCTCAAAAGAATATTGATAAAAAACAGCATATTGCAAATTGTTTGTTTTTGATACATATAGATACATAAAGAATATTAAAATATAAAATTTTTAAAAATATACTATCAAATGCTCTGTAAAAATAAGAAAAGCAAAATGTGTTTAGATCAATGACTGGTTGAAAAGAATATTCTTACTATAATTATTATTGTTATTCTACAGATTTCACTGATAATATCATTTGCTATTAATTTGCATTTAATTTATAGTTGTATGTTTATTAGTTAGACCTAAAATAGTACATGATAAACATTACTGAAAACTTTACTGAAATTTCTAAATTTATCATTATCAACTATTACGACAGAACAATATTAACATTTTGTTCCCTCCACAATAAAAACCCTCAAAAATGTATTAAGTGGATCTTGTTTACAAATAAAACAATACATTTGCCTAAACCTTTGTTGTAAAGAAGTCCGTCAGTACGAAATCTGCTTAGTAACTGCTACAAAGATCTGAAAGTTATAAGCCTGGTTTGAACATTATGGGTTTGCAAACTTCCAATTTGTTCTATTCTCTGCTTTTAGTCTGCCATCAGTTATAACCCAAAGGATTGGCTCTACTCAGTTATTTAATATACCCAACATATCACTGTCCCTTGATAGGGCAAAAGAGTAACCACAGAAATAAGGCTATGTCTGGAAAAAAATTGAATGAATGAATGAAGCTAACGCCACGCCTTTATTTCTGTAATATCCATGACATTAAACACCCATGATATGATAAAACTGCTGAAACAATGTTGGCAGACTGAAAATCCACCGGAAGCTTCCAGAATGTTTAAACCAGGCTAGACTATAGTTAGCAAAATACAAAACCTACTCTACAGAAATGTTAGCTATGTTAACCTCCCAACATTAAAAGTCTGTTTAGCCTAAATGTCTTGAGGTATACAGTGAACCTATACCTTGTCTTACTATAGGTCCCACGTAGAATGACTTATCCACGACCACTTCTGAAACACAAGAGTGAGTTAGGCTTGTGAGAATCATGCCATGTTGCTTGGGATGAGGTGTTAGTTTCTGATATTACACATTTCACCATCACCTCTCGTGAAAACGGCATACGAACACTAACACTCGTTTGGTGTTCGAAGTATGCTTGTTTACATTTGCACTGGAGCTACAAGGATAATGTAGCTAACAGGTCATTATACGCAATTATACGCAATGTTGCTCACAGAGTTGTTAAGTGCAGTGGGTCCTTGAGTTAAGACACAGATCCGTTCATACGACAATGAGGTAACCCGAATTTTGGTACTAGTCGAAACACACCCAAGCCTCGGTCACATACCAATTCTAACACAACTGTAAAATCATATTCTAGAACATAAGAACAAGCTAAGCCACAGATAATGGAAATGGACGAATATATTGTACCTGTTCACTGTACTATAGTAAATATGATACTGCATATTCCCCGAATTGCATATACCATGTATTCTTTTACTTGAAACGTCATATGTTGAGGCTGTCATAACCCGAGGACCCCCTGTAATTTAAAATTGTTTATGTGGCTTCTGTCACCGTATAAAATTAGATATGACAAATTATCAAATGGGAAATTTGCATTGTCACAGCAGAAATTTAACAGTACAAAGATAAAAACAGAAAAAAAAAAAAAACCCCCCCCCCCCCAAAAAAAAAAAAAAAAACACAACAGAATAGAACATGCTATAAAAACAGTATGTCATTCTGCTACTGTTTGTCCATATGCACAAAGCAAACCCAGTCCAGACTTTTCTCATTTGTGGTTCCCCACTGGTGGAATGAGCTATCTAAGCTGACAAGTTCAGCATAATCACTCTCTAACTTTCAAAACCTCTAGACGACTCATCTCCTCTCCTAATGCGCTACTCTTACATGAAGATTTAGCACTTAATACTGTCCTCTGGTTCGCACACCGTCTTGAAATTTGAATGTGTCCTCTAATTGTGAGTCGCTTTGGATAAAGGCATGTGCCAAATGATTGGAACAGATTGGGATGTCACTGTTTTCAATGAACACATTTAGAGACCAGATTCAGTCTTAGAAACAGTATCATATAGTCAAACACCACAAAATCTCTGTATCAGAGGCTGCCTACTACTTAACTGCTCTACTGAGTGTGATATGTTTCAGGCATGAGGTTTTAATGATGTCAACTGGTGCACATAAGCTTTTACTACATTCACACTGCACTACGCTCCATACCTCTAGTGTAAACAAATGAAGCAAAATTCAGACAAAACATGTCTGGATGGGGCAAGATGTTGAATGTGTGAATTCGTTTCTTGCCAATGTTTTGTGAAATTTTCCGAGTGCAAAACCAGTTTTTTGTTTCATGATGAGTAATTAGAGCCCAGTGCACATCCTAAGGTGCACTAAATCTTAATCAAAACATAATGATTTCGTGTCAAGACAATTGTCTACATTGGACAGTTAGAAGACAGGGTATTTGCTTTTCATAGATTACATGATCAGATGTGAATTTAATTAGCTCATGGTTACTGATATCACTGGCTGACCTTAATTAGCCTTTCATGAAGTCATATGAAGCAAAATGGACCTGACAGCTTCCTTTTTCATGCCTCAGCAGTGATGGGCTCCACAGCACATTTTCTTAAGTCTTAAATAACTTTTTCAAAAACACTCAACTCTCTGTGACCTACACTAACTATCAAACTGTCAGACTTCAGAATGATTACGGCACCAGAGCCAAGCATTTCCATAGGCAGGCGGCTAATCTCTGAATGAAAAGAATCGACACTTCGGAGTGTCGACACTTTCATTACACAAAATATTTTTTTAATTTTGGGTGTCAACAAACTTTTGAATATACGGAAAGTGCAATCTTTAACTGAGATTTTTTTTTTTTAAATATTGTACAGTATTATATTTGTTTATATATAAATTTATTTGTTTATATTTTTATATGTGTAAAATATTTTATGGATTCCAGCAATGATTCTAAATGTTTTATCTGCATACTTTTATTCAATTAGGTTATTCCATTTTGTTATAAATCAGTAGTCTTACATAACCAAAAGAATGGATTTAATACCTAAATGTGATTAAATATATCTTCTTTAGCAAAAAAACCTTTGACCAATTCATACAGCAGCAAGACAAGTTCAGAATAAATTAATAAAAGAACAATGGATGTTAACCAGTTAAGGATAACATCATTTAATGACAAAAAGCACAAATGTGCACTTTGTAAACGTCTTGCAGACTATTGGTTTAGGACAGGATTAGAGAGTGTTTTCACCAGCAGCACATCAGATGCAATTCAGGACACTGGAAGTGGGGCAGCTGAACCCCAGGACACCCTGAGGGAAATTTTCCTGTTGCACATCTACGCAAGGGGCTTCACGGTACATGCAGCAGTTGCAGCGGGTGTGGGGGGGCTTACGTTAAAGAGTGTTTATGTCTAAACAAAAAAAATCCACAAGGTTTATTTCCCCTCCATCTCCCAAATGACTTCAAGCTCAGGAAAGAGGTTAACATGCACCAGTCTGTGAACGTTTTGTGCTCCATTTTCATATTGAAGTGAAGTTGGCAGCAGCAAGAATGTCCAGAGGCTACGGCTCCTCAACGCTTTACGAACGCCACAACACAATGCCAACAAACATTACTGTTCTAATTACTGGCAAATGCTGATCGATGAGCCTCAGTTACAGGAATCATTCCCAGCTTAACCGCATTTGTATTTACCAAGTGCTTAAATGGGACAAGGGAAATATTTCTTCTTTGAAACTGATCAAGCTACGAAGTAGATCTCTAAGAGTGCCACCTTAAACACATATTTAGTCTTTTGTACAAGATGAGGTAAAATTTTTTCCCCATTCAGTTAGAATTGTGGAGGTACAAGTGATCTTCTAGCTTGCAACTCTATTAAAATTCACAATTCCACCCACAGCACCATTATGAACACTTGAACAGGTAACTGATGGAGTGAAATACAACATTATTACCAGATAAGTATGTGCATAATTTACTCCATATGAGTAATGTAGCTTAATCTCACCATTTGTATTTTTTCCACATGTTTCATGCATTCAGAAGAATTCAAACAATTTCAAATGATTAATCATGGACACATGAAGCACAGCGGATTGTACAGTCGTATTCAAAAGTCTGGATGTCCCTGGTTATCCTCTACAGAGAACACATATCCAGCAAAAGGGATGTGATTATAAAAGATAAAAGACCTGACAGGCTCAATGGATATTAGTCAACGGGAGAACTTATAGATTTTGAAATGTGACATATTTGCAGTGCAATTCTTATAGATTATGTAAAGGTATTGTCATGTGCAAACCATGCCAAGTAAAATATGTTTCGATGAATTTCTTAAGTGAAAAGGTGTGACATTTTCTGCCAAAAAAAAAAAAAAAATCAGCTTAACATAATTAAAAATGATCAGAATTTATGCTTCTACTTTTTATATATAAAACAAAGATGTCAAAATTCAAATCATGTATAATTAATCGCATTTTCAATTGACAAATATCCAATGATCCTGCCCGGTCTTTGAGTGCAAGATTGTAAAATATTATTGCCTACCAATGCTTACTGTGAGTATCTGGATTAAGCATTTTGGACTATTCATAGCTCCCTTTTAAACTACTTCGGTTTGAAGACTTGTAGCCAGCCAGCAACACTGCTATTACTGACGGCTGGTGCCGCCCCAACCAGGAAGACATAAATTATTACATTATTTCTTATACATGGTCACATGACAGAACAATAACACAATCATTAAATTGGCAAGATTGACTGACGGTAAAACAGACCTTAATAAATGAAAAACAATATACCATCATTTCCAACTCGCTACAAGGTACACATCTATGCTATGGCCTTTGCCCAAAACCCACAAACACATTATGTTACTGTTACATAGCTAAAAGCCTGTAATTTGCCCATCACTTGAAATTATTTCCTGGCTAAACCACTGGTGCTACTAACAGTAATCAACAATAGCAGGTACATTTTATAACCCAGTACTGTACCAAATCTATTACAAGGCTTAATATTTTAAAAAGTATTTTTATGACAACAGGAGTAACGTAACTGTGGTGCTGAGTGTGAAATGAGCCACAATGCAAAATACCAAAACTTCCAGGATTTTCAATCCTGCCTCAAATGACCCCTGATACATCCTAACAGGGACTTAGCGTGGATTAGAGTGCATTAGACCATCCATTAAGGATTTGAACAGACATCTGATGAATTCAGTCTTACAATAAAAAAAAAAAAAAAGTTTCCAGATGTACACTAGCACAATATTGGCAGAACAGTTTAGGCCTCTCACCATAAACAATAAATCAATGAATTGCACGATAATTAAAATGATGTCGATAATTTTCTGCCCACGATAATTTTCATTTGCACGCTCATTTGCTTTCCTCTACCAAAAAGTCTATTGACAACAGACTTCACTGTGGTGCACTGGTCTCTACCGCCCCTTCTCGTTTCCTTAAGATAATGAGGCATGAACTCTCCTGTCACTCAGCTAGCCGCTTGGTGAGAGAACGCTAACGTTAGTTGAGAATCGGAGATGGAATCGGTTTCAAAGCCGAACACGACAGCTTCAGTGTGGAAGCATTTAAACCGAATGGACATGGTGAACCACTTTGCTAGCCGGCATGTCGCATTTGTGGTAAAACAGTAGCAAGAGCAGGGGTGAACAAACTGAAACTAAGCCCCACGGGACACGTGCAGCCTTTTTAATGTGTTGGTCTTTTTAATCTGGCCCGACAATGACCGGTATCACATCTCTAGCCGTTAAGTCGCGGTGCGAGGCCTGGTACGCAGAATGAAGTTACTCAAATTAGTTACGCATTTAAGCTGAGAAAACCACTTACGCCACTGCGTAGGCCGTCCCACTTACAGGACGGGAAGTTGTTTTTTTTTCCAGAGATCGGGCGAGAAGAGACCATCTCTGATAAAAACGAACAAAAAAAAACCTGCGTGCTCGGCTCTCTCAGCTCCCACACGGCTCTTCAATTATTATCATCTGTAGAATAATAATTTAGCCAAACATGGCAAATATTAATGCTTTGTGTGTTGATAAGCCCATAGATTGTTTTACAGTTGATTTTATGTAAAACATATTTGAATTAATTATATATATATATTTTTTTGTTGTTGTTGTTATTGTGTTTGTTTGTTTTTTGTTTATTACAATGTTTGTGATTGACACAATCCAGGTCTCACACCGAGTGTTTCCTGCCATGCCGGTCTTCAACAAATCTAAATCTAAATTTAAAAAAAAAAACTTTTATAGATCAATTTACATTTACATAAATTATTTACTTAACATTTTTATTCTTCTGATTATCAATAGCAGCTTTTCAAAAAATATAATTTACTGCTTTTTTGCACAGAATTAATTTCAGATTCAGATTTTCATGTGGCCCCCTGTAGAAATGTTTTGCCCAGCACTGAGCAAAAGGATTTTTGCACAGCTGGACACATTGCTACTCCTGAGAGATCCTGCCTTAAGCCACACAAAGTCAATGCACGATGACTGTCTAACAATATCTTCCAGTCTCAGTGTTACATGTTCTTTAGAAGTCAATGTTTATGTATCTTTGAAAGGTTGCATTTGAATTATTATATCCTTATCACTACATAAGTTGAAAATGGAGACAATGACAATATCATTTATCGCAATAACATCTGGGACAATTTATCATCCTGCAAAATTTGTTATTGTTACAGGCCTAGAACAGTTCAGACAAACAACAAAACATACATACTTTTACACACTGAAACCCAGAGTAACATGACAGAAAATACATTTTAGGTGGAGGCATGGCTCCCTCTTCTGGTTAACATTTTAACATTTTAGTTAACATTTCCAGGTCTTTCACAGGCAAATTGTCAAACACAAAAGAAATATATCAAAATGGATACATAATATGCCATGAACGAGGATTATGTTGGTAAAAAATACTGTATGCATTATTTATTAGAAACAAGGTACAGTAAATATAGGAACACTGACAAGTTGAAGGAAAACACATGACAAGTGATGAGGTATACTTACGTGTTTTTTGCACCCAGAACCGCAGGATTAATCTTCGAGATGAGTAGTAAAGGAAGCCCAGCACCAGAGTGGGACAAAGAAGGAGCATAAGGTTCCTTGAGGGCTTCATCGCTCTCATCTCTGACAGGCCATCTTCACGAAACCACCTGTGAGACACACAGACACACAAACATACACACATGTATACACACATATACTTCGATATATATACATTGTGTAAATACAAACGCATAAACAATTATACATTCATACATGCATAAACGAAAATATAATTTTTACTTCTATATTATTGTGACATTGTTTAAGATCACAACATTGTGTTTGAAGCCTTGATCTCATTATGTGTATATATATACACACACACACACAAAGCCCACTGTTCATTAAATGAAGGTCATTTAACGACACATTCGAAACTTAATGTAGATCAGTTTTGTTCCCTAAAAACTATTATATGCCATCTACATACAGTACTTTTAAACAATTCATCCTTCACTAATCACTCCTGGCAAAGATTTGCAGACTAGACCACTCATTCTTAACCTCACATTAAGATACGAAAGGCACATTCAGTCCAAATATATTATCTTTTTTGCATTTAGCAGGGTGGTTTCTGCTGTGTTATACTGCCAGCCTACAAGAGAACGACCCCTAACTACAAGCTAACTAGCCACCTTAGCAAACAAGCTGAGAAAAAGGCACTCTCTGTGTTATGAACAGGCAGAGAAAAAAAGGCCGATAATTTAAATACATCCACCATCCAACATACTATAATAAATATAAATATAATGATAAAACATCAATTCTGCTTGTAAAACCGTTAACTTTTGATAGCTAGCTGGTTAGCTCGTGGCACTGCAGCCAGAGATTCGTTACCTTGTATCTCATGAGGCTGAGCTCTTTCCTCAAAAAAACCCGCAGTTATTTCAAAAACACGGCTCCACTGCAGGACAACATGGCACACAGCATGCTGTTATCTCCCCCTTACGCATTCGTGGGCTCTGCAAGCCACGAACCCCATCTTCGTTCTATTTAAGACTGGTAGCACAGAGAAGCTTCGACCAGACCGCTATTGGAACCACAACAAGGGTTTTCTCTCGCTCGCTCGCTCGCTCGCTCTCATAAACACACGCACGCACAGACCTCCACAAACCTCACTGACTTCGCCAGATTAGATGCACACACACCCACGCACACACAGCTCTCCACGCACTGCACTGACATCTTCTGGATTCACATTTTCACACAAACACGTACACAGTCACTCTGACTGACTTCACCAGGGTTCATACACAGGGCAAACCGTTTTGACATTTAGCCAGAGTGAATATGTGCGTCAGATATTAGTTATCCAAAACGACGATCGTCCTAACTACAATTAACATTACATATATCTCTCAAGCGTCATTCTTCCTAGTACAAACGTTCCACATTCATGTCTTTTGGTTTGTCACGTAACGACATTTTATCATCTGAAATACTAAATGAAGAGAAACTTTCGTTTCAGATATCTTCAGTACAGTTGTTATAAGTCACAATGCTCATTTCGGATATCCAAAACCTTTTTTTTGGAGATTTTTTGGGAGATAATATTTAATTATATATTTTGTAAGCTTTGTTTATTATTGTAGTTTGAGTTATTTAAAGAGATACTGGTGTTGTGTGGTATAATGTGATATTACGTGTATAGTGCTGCACAGTGTGGAATAGTGAGGAAAGTTAATTACCAAAAGCCACTTATCTGTCAAACATTACCAGTATTTTACTCCAAAGCTGAGTGGTTTTGAAGGCTCTTCCCTGGCGCTGGAGCTCACATAATAGTGGTGTGGCATGTTATGGTCTGTTATTAAGTGGTGTAATGTTGTGTAGTGTTGTATAGTGCCAGGCATCTCAACCACTGGGCCAGGGACCACTGATGGCCTGTGAAGGTTTCTGAATCTAAAATTTTGACAGGCCATTGGTCCACAATTGGTCACTTAAGATAATTTAATGTGGCCAAGTTGGCCTAGCCAACATGCTGTGATAGATAGGTGGGCCTTAATATTGAAAAGGTTGAGAACCACTGGTATAATGTGTAGGTGCTGGGGTAAACACAGCAGATTGTGGGTGAAAATCAAGTCCAGTTTGGCACTGTCTCCCAGGACAAACCCGTATCGGATATGTTTATAGTTTTTAGGAGCTGGTAGTCAGCTGTTGGTACCCATTGTCAACCCTTAAGGAGTCATTGATTTACCCTGTCTCCAAGCCTCACATCTTTGAAAGAGTGGTCAATTCCCCTAAACTCCAACCTCTAACAGTGGTTTGCCCTGTAATCAAAAGATTGTGGGTTTTAATCCCAGGACTACTAGTGGCACATCTGAGGTACCCTGAGAAAGTTACCATCCTCACACACTTCACCTCATATTCTGTGTTAATGGCTACCGAATGTTTCACTTGGCTAGATTCAGAGAATGCACTAAAAGCTGTTCACTGTGTGCTGTGGTGTTTATGTATGACAAATGGTCACTTTACACTAACCTAGGATTCCCAGTCAAATATTCTTCAAGTCTTGGTCTCTACTAGAATAGCTCTGGTAAATAGCTCTAGCTAAATTATTTTGAATAACTTTTTCTCTTACTCATGTGTGGACTTGTTACTGAAACTTGGTTGGGTACCAGCAGGCACGTGTACACGTAGGGCTCAACCTGTGCAGAGCACATGCCCTTTTTGTATTTACACTCCGAAGTGTTTTTTTTTTTTCAAATAAATCAATGCTATTGGTCACCCTTTACGACTGTTTGTCTTTTTGTCAAATATTTAAGCAATTAAAGTAATTAAAAAACATCCAAGACAGAGACTCATTCCTGATCCTATCTATCCTCGTCACTCTCAAAGAGAACCTCAACATCTTGAGCTCTGCCACCTCCAGTTCT
>JBBKCR010000101.1:5076544-5087403 GCA_037577295.1 Ladigesia roloffi | reverse complement strand
CAAAACATTAGTTTGCATTAGTTAATCATATTAAAGTTGTTATATATTTACTTTAAATATTATGAAATAAATAAGGGAAAACCATAGCAACATTAATGTAATGCAGTTTGATATAAGATGCAAAATGTACTTTTGGCCCACGGCACCTCAGTCAAGTTTGATTTTTGGCCCTTCATAGGAAAAAGTTTGGGCACCCCTGATCTAAGAGATACGCTTTTTAATGCCTTTCAAGCTGTCAGTAAAACGTCACAACTCCGACCCCTTAGCGCCGCGAACTTACCTTTCAGCACAACAGTCAGAGTCATAGAGCAGAAGCAGACGAACGTCTTCGTCTTGTAACGGTAAAATATCTTGTTGTTTGAATAAGTGCAACGGTGTCTTTATTAAATAAACACTAGAATGTCTAAAAAGGTTCATATAGCTAAACTAGTATTAGCACATAGAAATCTGTAAATAAATTTATATGAATCGAATCGGATCGAGAATCGAATGGATCATGACTATGTGAATCGGAATCGGATAGATTCAGGAAATCGGCAACAAAACCCAGCCCTAATGAGAATCATCAGGTCACTGTGCAATCTATATATTTTATTGTGCAGAATGTAATCTGCATGTATGCAAAATAAAGAAAAAAAGAAAATGAACATCTTACAAAACTAAATAAGAGATTGCACAACCAGTTCACAAGCATGGGACAAATAATACACAGCCAACCACCCAGGGCACCCCTAACCCACTCTCTTTAATTTAATTGGTAAAGCTAACTTTACTTTCAGAAGGCCAGGTGTATTTGCACTGTATAATGCCAAACTATCAAAAAATATATTATAGAAAGTAAATGGTCTTTAAATGCTTTCGTCATATATCATTATAATGGTGTGTAACGTGTAACCTGTAGTTCAATCAACAATGCATTGCTGCTCTCCAGTGACCTCTACATATCAATCACATCAGCTTTAAAGATCAAAACCTTTTTTTGTACTGATGGGAATTTTGATTACTTGATGGTTGCAGGGCAAGGCCTCGTAAAGAGAGAATAAGAACAAGAAGGAGAGGGAACGACAGCAGGCAGCCAATGATAGCAGCTCACCATCTTCATGGATACAGCCACTTTGTAGCAGGGAAGAAGAAAAGGAAGGAAATAGTCATTCAGATTTAGAAAGAGAAGTGACAAATGATGTGCAAGAATTTTCTGGTGAACAAGATCAAGGAGTTACTGCAGGACAGTTGTAAGAAGGAAATGCAAATATAGCCAGTATAGAACGAATTAGTTTTAAATATACCCTCTATATGTATATATTATCTGTATAAAAGTTATTAATACAAAATATTTGAATTGTTATTCTTACTAATTAAATATAAGAATATTATTGTGTGTGTTTTTTTGGGGGGGTGGGGGGGTTCATGGAGGGCTTGAGGGGGTGTCCATTTTTCAGTTTCAGCACATGCCCCTCAAATGGTCTGTGCACAGACCTGGGTACCAGCCACTCTTCGCTTTTATCGGAAATATTACCGCTCAAATTTCTGCCGCCTGAGAATTACTGTTAGAGGTGGAGGAGTAGATTCTAAGTCTGTGTTGTAAACAACTGTCAGCCATATTTTATTCCAGATTTGAACTGATTAGGCTCAAGCTTACCTGGCACTGTAATATATAATACACCTAAATACAATTTCTAATATATAATTTCTATATATATAATTTCTTAGATGCCAAACCAGGACAGAGTACTTACTTCTGTAGATTTTAATAGTCATGTCTACAGTCCCACGAAGCCTCTGGTAGAGAGTATTTAAATCTCTTTGGTTCATTTAATCTAGCCCAGTTTGTGACAGGTCATTCCAAAAGAAATCACCATTTATTAGGTACTGTTTTGTCTTATGGTCTTTTAGTCTTTGGTCTTGAGATGTGATGCACTTGTCTCAGAGCATATGCTTGTGTTGTAGATCTCTTTGGCCAATGCAGTGAACCACACACTCCATATTAAAATTTCATGTTTAATCCAGGCCTGTAAAAATTATATGGATAAGCAGAATCCTTCCTCTGTTCAGACAGAATGCATAAGAGCTGAAAGATTCATGGCAGGCGTCTTTTTGTACACCGGAATAGCCAGTGTAGGTATCAGAAAACTGTTAAAAAAAACACTTTTTGAATATTGATTTAGACAGTTATTTTTCATACTATTGTCCTTAATATTCTGCAGTTCGCTTCTCTCTGTTAAGTACCAGAGCTTTCTTTTTATCCCCAGGGTAAAACCTTGACATTTCCTGTGCTCACCCTACTCTCTTTAATATGTTTGAAACTGTGTCTCTTTCCTCTCTTAAGGAAATGATTGATAGCATGAAGCTGTCAGCTAGCTTGGTTGACGTTATCCCCCTCACATTTTTAAAGAAGCTTTTGAGATTATTGGACAGACTATCAAAGCTATTATTTACAACAATCCTGAATCAGGGATAGTGCCACTACCTTTGAGCAAGCAGTTGTGCAAACACTGATTAAAAAACACAAATCTAGTCTTATCTAATGTAATCTCTAAAATACAATTTCTTTTTCAGGGTTTAGAGGAAGGTATTTTAGACACACTCTATTTGAGCCATTTCAGTCTGGCTCCAAAGCGTCACATAGCTTGAAAACGGCAATGAGAAAAGTTGACTTTTATCTGTGATACATTTTTTAATTGTCTACTGAACCTGGGGATTCCACTATTTTTGTGGCTTCAGACATTTCAGCAGCTTCTGAAATAGTTGATCACAGTTTTTGTAAAGGTTGGATTTCAAAATTCAACCTGAGTAAAACTGAGGTGCTTCTACTGGGGTCTATCAAGACAAAACTGGGCTCAGCAAAGGCCTTTTTGAAATCCAAGATTAATAAAGGCAGCATGATAGACAATGATTTTTAGTTGGATAAAGAGATTATCC
The DNA here is from genome assembly GCA_037577295.1 of Ladigesia roloffi. NCBI lineage: Eukaryota > Metazoa > Chordata > Actinopteri > Characiformes > Alestidae > Ladigesia > Ladigesia roloffi. Next base: position 5,084,484 of record JBBKCR010000101.1, on the reverse strand, counting down.
CATTTTTTGTCCAAGAGGTTTGTCCAATTGAGGAAATTGTAAACAAATGTTATCATTCGCGGACCTGGAGAAATTGACACATGCTTTCATTTTGTCCCATTTCTTCAATGCCCTGTATCAGCCAGGCCTCACTGTCACACCTACAGACCAACCAAAACGCTACAGGGCATCTTCCTATAGCCACACACAAATGAAAATGTAGATGTTTTTGTCAACAAAGTTCTGACCGACACTGTTCTCGACTCTGCTGCTGGAAAAAGGAAACAATGCCCCCCCCCCCGTGTTTTTCCCTTTGACTCACCTCACACCATGGACCTAGAGGAAGAATGTGTAGTTGAAATAATAAACTGCTGATTATGAATATGGTCAAGTTTAGGCTTTGTGTTATAAAGACAGTTCAAACAGTTCTTGAAAAGTACATAAGCAGAAAGAGAAAGTCCCACATCATGTTGTGGGTTGGAGTGTGAAAAGAAGAATGAAAAAAAATGAATGGAAGCACTGTGTTGGCCCACATCATTTTAATGACACACACTGATGATCTTTACAAAAGACATGAATCGAAGTCTGAGCCTCTGCATTCATGAAGCGCAGTGTGGATGGAGGCTCATGTTTCTTTAAGAAAAGCTGGAAAACAAAAGGCAGCCCAAACGCACTGGCAGCTCAATGTCATTAAATTAACTACATACAACTCTATCTCACAGTATATGAACATTGAACACAGATTATAAAACAAAGCAATAAAATAAGCTTCTTAATAAAAAAACATTTCCTTTTATAAGTCATTTCTTTTAAAGTGGTGTTATATGTCCCTTCCTGTTTAATGAAAGAGAGAGACTTTTAATTTTGAAGAAGGCTGTCGACTACATGGCCCTAACAGACACAGACTTCACATTGTACACAGGCAAGCAAAAAGGGCGTCGAAAGGCCATCGTTAACCTTCTTGAGTGTGTGTGACTGTTTCTGGAACTCGGTTACAGAAAGTACCAAGCTTGGAAGTGCAAAAATAGCTTATTTAAAGCATGGGGATTGTATAAGATTGCAACAGCAGTAAGTTATTATAAAAAGGCAGAAAGCTTTGAACACACTAATGAAAAAGCTCAGGGCACTATGGAGGAGATCCGTGGCTTAAAAGAAAAAAAAAAGGAAAAAGAAAGAGTCACCTCTATAAACACCTTTCAGTCAAAAGAGAAACCACATCATCCATCCAGAACCTTGTACATCACTGTAACTCACTCAATTATATTGCAAAAAGGCTACTTTCATAAAGCACCATCTAATAAATAGGCTTGTAAAAAAACAAAGAAAGGAAACGACTCCAGAAATGCAAAATTCATTATGTTCCAAATAGTCTACAACATTCAGGAATGCAATTGTACAATTGATGACAGTGAAGATCCATTAAAAAAAGGAGGCATTGATTTGAAGATAATGGCAATGATTCCTCCGTTCTGTAAAAGATGGGCAGAAATAGCACCCAGAATATGTTGAAAATAAATTAATGCAACGTGAACGACGAAAAGAAATGGAGAAAAGTCTTCAGTCAATTTAATCTCCATTAGTTAATGCTTTAACAGATAAGGTTTACCACAAACTATTTGCATTCCAGAAAGTGTGCAAACCAGACCCTTTCTGCACTGATATGGTATAGATGTGTGTCCTTCTAAATGAACTTCACTCTATAAAAGAAGCCTTTAGGAAAACAGTCAGCTTTTCAAAGATCAGGTCGTGAAGTTGTTGGGCCAATTAAAAACACTTGTAGAAGTACATAAGCAGAAGGAGAAAGTCCCAGTTCCACATTGTGAGTTGGAGTGTGACAGAGCTTGGTGTGTGTGTATGTGTGTGTGTGTGTGTGTGTGCGTGTGTCCATTGACTGAATCAGTGCTGGTGGTGTGAGGGAAGAAGGCTCTAGCTTTCTTCTGGCTACTCCATGATGGCTCTGTAGATGACCGGCTCAATATAATCTCCCCGATACCTGGAATTGATAACTCTCTGCCTCTTGCTGTGCTGAACTTTCTTCTCTCCAAAAATTCCATCAAAGCGCATGTCTGACGCTTTTGACTGCGCGCACACACAGACAGACACACAGACACAGACAGACACACAGACACACACACACACAGACAGACACACACACACACAGACACACAGACACACAGACACACAGACAGACACACACACAGACAGACACACACAAATACTGAAAGCGGCGGTATGTATACGAAGTAAACTTACACATTTTTTCTTTACTAAGTTATGATTAAAAAATATGGACCTGCCCAAAAGTCTCCATGTACACACACACACACACATACAAACACACACACACACACACACACCTGGACAGGGTTGAGAAGGGTGCGAAACTCCCCCAGCAGCACTTCCCCCATGTTGTTCCCGCTGCGCGTGTTGGCCAGCACCAGCAGGGGGCTCCACCCCTTCCCACAGGCTGCGGCGAGCTGCAGGGAAAACAGAACACTGACTACAGCCACACTTTTGCCCCTGTGGTAAATTATTTAGCCCCAGAGCATTACACTGAACCCCCAGTATTGTATTTACTCCCGCTTCCAGCTGTTCTGAGCCCTTCGGGGACAAAGCAGTGATCCTCAGATTCGTTTTCAAGGACTCTGCTAGTAAGAGTCCGCATGAAATTTAATACCGAACATGCGGTTGACGTGACTAATATTATATTAATATAAACATTACAATAATCTTGTGATTATATCTAAAAGCTCTCATGCTGACTGAAAGCACCTTCATCTCACTGCACTCAGTCTTAAACACACACAACATGATTTTTCAGGAGTTTTGTAAAGTGTCAAATCGTAAATCGTCCAAATATCGGAGCATCAAAACTAAACACACCCACAGCACGAACCCACAGCTGCCTCAGTGACTCCAGGCCTAAACACAGGTCCTGGATCAGCTGGTGGCGAACGCAAACCCTTCCCTATGAGGGTCTAAAGCAGATCTCAGATCAGTTACCTTGCAGTACTCGTCCGGGTGCCGGCGCCGCAGCTTGTTCACCTGGTGCAGGTACTGAGGAGGGATGATGATGGAGTGGAACTCTCCCAGGTCGCACTGCTCTCCTCCACTCAGACCAGGCTTACAGTCATCATGTACTGTGGTCTGACACCACACACACCTGCCACACGCACACACACGTTACATTTTATATATTATAAAGTGAAGGGCCTGTCCATGTTTTTCCAGTTCCGATCTGATTCTAACACACAATATAATAAATCATTTTAACTTTAATATTTGCATTATTTTTGTTGAAAAATGTGCGGTCTGTTAGTAAGGTTACATCACAGAATAAATAAACCGCTAGCAAAGAATTTACACAACTACACTACATTTAAAGGGATTCCAAAGGAATTTATTTACACTTCAAAAAATATAGCATCAACAGCTTTAAAATCAAAAACACAATCTTGACTGAATCATTTACATAGTTTACATCATTTACAAAGTATTATGTCCACTTTAGCAGCAATAATTGTTTAAAAGAAGTGTGAAACGAATACATCGTAATTAATTCAATTCAGAGACACGACAGGGGCAGACTGTTATCGCACTGCTTCTGTATTTAAGGTGGAGCGGCCGAGACGCCTAGCTTTAGCCTCGTCGTGTTTTCAGAGATAGAGTGAGGGGGAGAGGGCAAAACAGACAACAAAATACAGTAAACAGCCCCTAAAGAACCACAAAAAAGGGACGGAGGGAAAGCTAAGAGTCTTCTTTGATGTTCCTGTCGCTTTTGGGTTGTCTATTGTAACTTCTTTGCGTCTTTGGAAAATATCGACAGGCGTCTGACACCGACGGCGTCTCATTACAGCGTCCAGTTTAAGGTCCCGCGAGCTGCGAAGTGATATCAGATCAACGGATATAACGGAGCCCAATACCAGTATCATATCGGATCAGGCCCGTCTCAAATTAAGAACTGCACAATCTTGACAAAACATGAATAATATGAATACTGTATATTCCAATATGTAAAAGGGCTTTTTTCCTAATCCGATAGTGTGAAGTTTTCATCCTAAGGGATAAACTGAGGCTGGAAAATGTTCATAAGATTTATGAATTAAATTTGTGGTATAAAAGTTTGTGTTACACAAAACTCCACAAACCTCAGTGGAAAAATAAAGAAGGAGAATGTAGAATACAGGTCTTCAGTGCTTAAATATTAAAATAACGATTTTTTTAGTGTCATGAATTCCTCAATTCATAGAAACACCCAATAACTCACCTGGAGCCGAGATTGGTCACTCCGTCAGAAACTCTGTGATTGGTTAGAGGCTCATTTGCTTATAGCAGCCTTTTGTGATTTAAGTATTACAGAGACTGCGATATCTTTTAACAGACGATCTGTTGTTTTTTGTTTGTGTGTGTTTCTTTGAAGAAAATTTTACTCCTTTTCTTGTAACTCCATTTTATGTAGCCCCTCCAATTTTTTAAGCCCCTCCCCTTCACTGGGTCACTCTACAGTAGTTTACTGAGTCCCTCCCCTTTTCGTATCCCCTCCCTTTACTTAGCCGCCTCCATAATTTCCTTAGTTTCACTTCTAAATTTAAAGTTTTGCGAACTGTTTCCTAAATTCTACTTATTTCTACTTAACTTGTACTCATTTCTTTGCTTTAATTGTTTTAGAAGTGTTCAGATTTGTGGTAAATTTTAATTTGTACTTTTTTTATACTTATTTCTTCTTAAAAATTTGTTTTTATTTGTGTTTTAGAGATTTTCAGATTTGTGGTAAATTTTTAATTGTACTTAGCAGTTTGGGAACATTTCAGTGCCTGTTGTACAGTGTTTAACTATTCATGCGAAAAATAAAGAATATTGAAATCTGGAGGAAATATTAGAGGTCATTACAGGCCAAAACGACCAGTTAGAACCAACACAGTCCCCTTTTAAGGTAGAGGTAACACTGCTGCTTACTTTATAGTGTGTGTTAAAAGTGCCTGAAAAATCAGCTTACTACCACCCACGCACCCCCCCCCCACACACACACACACCCAGCAAATCTGCTTTTTAATCAAATAAGGAGTAATCAGGTCATTAATAAGCAGATTACTTTAAACTGGGTTGAGTGTTTTATTCCTGACCCGCTCAGTTTAACAGCATTACAGTCACAATCTACCTTACCGTTATTTTTATCTATTGTTTTTTCTTGGTGAATTTCGGCACCGCTTCTCCTCAAAGGCTGCTTGAGATATTAGCACTACTCCAAATCTGACACATGCGTTTAACCATAGAATACACGCATTGTTCTTGATACTGGCATTCTTAAATGGCTTGAATTCTACATTTTCCTCAATGTTTGTGAACCAAAAACATAACTTTACCTAAATCTGCATATAGCACATATTCGTCCTCTCTCATTAAATTGAAAGCTCCTAGATTTAAGACCTCTGTTGGTCGTAAATGATTCCAATTTACAGCTGCAACTGATTGGAATTCATTACAATTATCACAAAAATTTAACAATTTTATAGATATTTCTGCTTTTACAAAACACCTCACAGACATTTCTTAAGATGCATGTAAAGGTTTTAAAACAGTTTAAATGTCTCACGTCTATGTAATGTTATTGTCCGTCATTGTATACAATTTGTTTGTTGTCTCTGTTCTATGTTATTCATCAAGTGCTCTTGGGCACATGCCAGGCTGGCACTGTAAATAAGAATGAGTTTTAACGCTTTGCCTAGTAAAATAAAGGCTAAAATAAAAGAAATACTAATAAATAATGCATTGCTCTCCAACCTATTCCTTAGAACTAATACTCAGGGAAAAATCCTGATACTCTATGTACCATTTGCACTGTAGGTACTTTCTGCTTTGCTGCATTGTATGAGGTTTTTAAATGTAATATATTAGCTGAAAATTGTGATGGTTGGAAGAGTGATCGGGCATGTCTGAGAGTGTCATTTGACTTATTCGGTCTGGCAGCTGCCCTTGAAGTTTAGCATAAGAGTTTTCACCTTAATAAAAAGTAGTAAAAACGTTTTTTTGGACCACACCACCCTGGCCCACCTGGGCGTGGGACTGACCTGTAGTCGCAGAGTTTGGGCTGCGTGCCGCACTGCTGCTTGCAGACGGTGCAGTAACTGGCCAGGGGGACGTTGCCCCGGACCCAGCGGTGCAGGAGGGTCCCGTCCGCCTGTGCGGGGGCCATGATCTCCTTGCAGGACAGGGTGTGGTCGGCGGTCCGCACGCAGAGCTCGTCAGCGCAGACCCCGCAGCACTCGCAGAAGGCGCCCTGCAGGATGGGCTGTGTGCACACGCAGCAGTAGGTGGGCTTGTTGAACAGGTCTGTGTAACGCCAGCCATGCTTGCTCTTGCGGAAGAGGTCTTTCAGCTGCACCTTCCGCTTCGGCCGTTGGAAACTGCACCAGAGGGTCAGGAGAACTGGGAGCAGCACGGCGAGGCCGGTCCAGACCAGCAGGGTCCAGTCCTCCCTCCACTTCTCCATAGTCAGGGATGGCCCGAGTGCGGGGTAATCCTGAATAAAACAAATGTGACAGAATAGAGAATGCAATGTAAAAGACTGTGTACTGCTGGCTGTTTATGCATATAGAATTAATTAACAGATAGCAGGTGAGGTACAGTGAGGTAGAGAGTAAGGTGAGGTACAATGAGGTAGAGTGTCAGGTGAGGTACAGTAAGGTAGATGGGCAAGTGAGGTAGAGTGAGGTAGAGAGGAGGATGAGGTACAATGAAGTAGATAGGCAGGTGAGGTAGATAGGCGGGTGCTGTACAGCGAGACAGAGTCAGGTGAGGTACAGTGAGGTAGAGAGTCAGGAGACACAGTGAGGTAGAGAGGCAGGTGTGGTAGAAAGGCAGGTGCTGTGCAGTGAGACAGAGTCAGGTGAGATACAGTGAGGTAGAGAGTCAGGTGAGATACAGTGAGGTAGAGAGTCAGGTGAGATACAGTGAGGAAGTGAGTCAGGTGAGATACAGTGAGGTAGAGTGTGAGGTGAGGTACAGTAAGGTAGATAATCAGGAGATACGGTGAGGCAGAAAGTCAGGTGAGGTACAGTGAGGTAGAGAGGCAGGTGAGATACAGTGAGGTAGAGAGGCAGGTGATGTAGAGCGAGGTAGAGAGAAGGGTGATGTACAATGAGGTAGAGAGGCAGATGAGGTACACTGAGGTAGAAAGGCAGGTGATGTGCAGTGAGACAGAGTCAGGTGAGGTACAATGAGGTAAAGAGGCAGGTGAGATACGGTGAGATAGAGAGGCAGGTGAGATACAGTGAGATAGAAAGGCAGGTGATGTAGAGTGAGGTAGAGAGGAGGGTGAGGTACAATGAGGTAGAGAGGCAGATGAGGTACACTGTGGTAGAAAGGCAGGTGATGTGCAGTGAGACAGAGTCAGGTGAGGTAGAGAGACAGACTGTTTTGAACACTCACCGGTGCAGATCTACAGTGGACTCAGATCTTCTGCATGAGCTCCACGCATGAAAGTTCTTAAAGTTCCTGAGGCTCGATTAGCAGAGAACCCCTCGGAGCCCCGAGCTCGGTCCTCCTCCCGGTAGTCTTTAACTAATCAGCTCCAACATCCCAGAAGATCTTTTGCCTCTCCACAGCTGCAGGAGAAGATTGAGCTCCGGCCGAGGGCTAAACGTCAAGGAGCGTGATTCACATCCCACCACAAACCGAGGAACACGGCGAGGAACCCGAGACCTGCCCGCTTTACACACCAGAAGGATCTTCTACCTGCTCTCCTCCATCAGACCTCACATCAGGAAGACATGACGCACACAAGAGCCAGCACCGGACCAACCAATCAGTAGCGCCGATACTGGAGAGGGGCGTGGCCGACCAGCAGCGGTAACCCGTTCGTGTCCAAAATAACACTTTCCTCTCTATTATTATTATTATTATTATTATTATTATTATTATTATTATTATTATTATTATTAGTATTATTATTATTATTATTA
>JBBKCR010000101.1:5050629-5073371 GCA_037577295.1 Ladigesia roloffi | reverse complement strand
CACACACACACACACACACACACACACACACACACACACACACACACACACACACACACACACACACACAGCATTCTGAAAATGTTTCATGCTGCTTTTGTCTGGCTCTAATGCCCTCACTGAAGCACAGATGGAGATTAACCAAGACATCAGATTACCATGCAATCAAATGCATCAAGGGCTGGTTAAGTACATAAACAAATTCCTTTTCCCTTGCTCTGTATTCTGTTTCTGTGAATGTGTTGTAATTGGTTCATACTGTGCAGGGCTACCTGGTACATTTGGGTGATGTGAGCTGCCACAAACTTGGCTCCATAAATGAGTCCGTCAGTCCACCGCACCTGTACCACTTCTCCAGAGGGTGGCGGACCCAGCTGGCTGCAGTCACGGCTCTGTATTTACACAAAAGCACGGATTACCAACAAGCCAGGGAATTCCGAACAAAAAAACATGAGAAATTGAGTGAAAGCCTTCTTGAAAATGCTTTTCAAATGTGGGTAACCAGTTAATAATATATTACGACCAGGAACAAAATGCTTTTCACTTTGGCTTTTCCTTAAGACATTTCTGACAAGTGGTACCCAGTCGGAAAATAACCTTGAGAAATAATACGGAAGCAAATAATATTATTGTCGTGGTTGTCCGATTACACTTGATTTCTATTAACCCACTGTCATCTGACCATTTAAAGTGGTTCAAAGAAAAACTGTAGCTATGTAGAAAAAAACCTATACATTATCTAACACACATAATCCTCAACCACTACATAAGTTAAAAGAAATGGAAATCAAATGCACAGGACAAACTGACATATAAGCAGGCAATATAACACTGGCATAAACCTCTTCTAATATTGTCTCCTTTATTTAGGGAATGGAAGTCGCTCTTGATAAAAATGTCTTCTAAATGCCATACATGTAAATGTAAATGTTTATATGGACATTGGTGTTTCTCAGTGAGTCAATCCAATCAATCATTATAGGTGAAAAAATACACCTTTAGCACTGTATACCGGTATATTATTGCAAATACATGGAATCTAAATTTTCTACCTGTAAGAAACCATGAGAAAGGGCTATAAAAATTTGTCTCTAATAACTACTTTGGTAGTTCGAGCAAAGAGTGTTTACAACCTACACTAACATTCCAAAGCTAGAACACCCCAAGTTTTCTGGGTTTTTTTTTTTTATTTCAATTAAAAATTTTCACTGTCTCATTGTTCACTCTGCAGAAAGTGAACTATGTTTTACAAGTTCCCATAGCTGTGCGGCATTTAAAGTTTGCTTTGCTTTCACTCTTCTGTCCAGTTAATCCTAAAGCAGCTCTGTGGAGTTTAAGTCTGGAGACTTTTGGCCACTCCATCTTCTCCAGCTTACCATCTTGTTCTGTTTTCTAAGGTAGTTCTGCCAGACCTTGGACTAATGTTTTGGGACACTATCTTGCTATAGGGCAAACCTCACCAACAAGGCACATCCTGCATGGAGCTACAAAATTATTTCCCACTTCTGGGTATCCTTTACCCTTTTTAAAACCCCTTGCAGTTACCATTTCATGCTAATCACTAAACTTGAAATGTTTGACTTTCAATATAAAAAAGCTTGAAACATTGGGTCGTTCTAAAAATTTGACCAATACTGTATGTGTCAATGAATAATATTTTCAAGAGCAAGATTCAATTCATATCCCATTATTTGTTCCTATAATTAATTATAATTTTAATTAGATAAAACACATATCACTGAGGTGATTATATGGAGAACGCCAGGGCTAAAGTCCTCCTACCACAATGTCCTCCGGGAAAAGGTTGTCGCTGAAGGAGCCATCATCAAAGTTGACCTCGTAAAACGTCTCTTTGGAAAGTTGGACCACATCACACTGGTAGTAACGGCCATTTTTGTGCTTACAGATGACTTTCTGGCCCACACTGAGTTCTCTCATGGCTTCTTTGTTCCGCTGAGAGTGAAAGAGATCACATTTAACCAGAAAAACTTAGCTCCCATATCATATATCCCTGATTAACCTTAGGCACAAAAGACATTAGGCAAAACACTCCTGCTGTTTTTAGTTAGGGAGTGGCCTTTTTTGAGCGACCAGTATGATAACATCTGCTCACATAAAGAACATGGAAACAAATGAGGATAAACAAGGGTTGTTTCAATTTGACACAAAAAATACTAATAAACTGCAGTCTTGAGTGGGTATCCAAAGAAAGGTCAGATTTTAGTCCTTAAAATATATTTATAACAATAATTTAAAAACACTGAATCTAAGAGAACATGCATAAACTACTCTCAGAAAAAATATCACCTTTTCTCTTTTAAACGCCGTCCCTTTCTGTGTGAACTAAAGAATTTAATATGAACTAACAGGGTTGAGTTTTATTTGAATAAAATTACAAAATTCACAAAGCGAGTCTAACTAATGCTAAAGCTCGAGGACACTATGAAAATGCTCATGATATACTTACAGTTATACTTGTTCAACATGTTTGCCTGAAAATACACTATATGGACAAAAGTATAGGGACCACCACAGGGACAGGGTATTTAAAGACATTTCCATTAATAATATACAGGGAAGGTGCTGTTGCTGCAAAGGGGGACCAGATCCATGTTAAAGTCTACTGGGTGGGCCATTTATATGGATATACCTTAATAAAATGGGAATGGTTGGTGATATTAACTTCCTGTTTGTGGCACATTAGTATATGTGAGGGGGACATTTTTCAAGTCGAAAGAATAAATTTACATTAAAACCAAGCACATCATTGTTTTTCTTGTGAAATTCCCAATAAGTTTGATGTGTCACATTACCCTCTTCCTATTGAAAAAACAAAAGTTGGACCCAAAATGACCGATTTCAAAACGGCCACCCTGGTCACCACCCATCTTGAAAAGTTTTCCCTCACATATACTAATGTGCCACAAACAGGAAGTTAATATCACCAACCATTCCCATTTTTTTCAGGTGTATCCATATAAATGGCCCATCCTGTAGACTTTTACATGGATCTGGTCCCCCTTTGCAGCAACAGCACCTTCCACTCTTCTTGGAAGGCTTTCCACAATTTTTTTTTCAGTGGGAATTCGAGCCCATTTATTCTGTAGAACCTTTATGAGGTCATTCAAATTACAAGAAGGACAAGGAGGACATCGGCAGTCTCCTCCTTCCAAAGTAGGACTTATCATATAGGGCAGTTAAAAACAGTACAAATATTTACCTGAAGGAAACAAAGGTTAAGACAACAGGGAAGATTGCTAAATTGACAATTGATGGTAAAGATGGTCAAAGTGGTGGACAGCTTTGGTGTATTTAGATCAACTACTTACAATGGATCCATCAGTCAAGAAACACCACAGTTTGTCATTTGTGAGAGTGTGTGTGAACACTTAAAAGATCACAGAACATAATGACTTGTCAAAGATCAGAACTGTCAGACTGTACAGGTCTTTTCTTTGATTTTTTATAGCTGGGCAAGAAAACATTATTGACAAGCAAAAGACAGGAAAAGTCAGTTATTGGATAGGCTTGTGACTGCTGTTGCATCACTTGTGAGGAACTGGAAGCTGCATCATACCAGACTTAGACAAGGGACTTTTCAATAATGTAGAATGGGACTTTTGTGAGAAGCTCTGAAGGACCTAAAGAGCTCAGTGGTTTTAAGGTCTTGTCCAGATGGACGTTTGAATCTGAATGCCACAGTAGGCCCGTCATGATAAACAATAAATCACTTAATTGCCCAATAATTAAAATGAGGTCGATAATTGTTCGGCCGCGATAATTTTCATTTGTTTGCTTTCCAACGGTTGCATTTTATATCTGTACTTGATTAACTTTAGTTCGTCTGATAGATACTGTTTAACGCCACCCTGCGCCCTAATGTGTAGTTTCATGTATTCACCTGTGGGGGCAGTAATAAATTGTGGTACATTTCCCCTCAGATTATTTACATGGTCAACACTGAAAACATTGTAGTTCTATATTGAAAATAAATTTCTATTATCTGTTAAAACTTACAATTGACATTATTGTTTTAAAAATCCTCCTGAAATGGTGCCATAGGCCGGAGAGGATGTCGGCAGTAATTGACACAATGAAGACATTGTTTTTTTTGCTGGTGCTGAACGCATGTGTCGGGGCTGTGATTTGCTCCAATGAGCAGAAAAACAGTCAGGGCTCAGTCTGCACTCACCTGGCACCAGGAAAAAAAATGAGACGTCTGTGTGAACAAGGCCTAAGGGGGCCAAACTATCTCTTTAAGGCTGTTCTACACTGATGGAACAAACCCCACCAAGATTGGCAGATAGGATTAGAACTGAAAAATATAAAAAAGTGTGACACTCCCATTAGTCACATACTTATTTTGTTTGTTGTCTGTTGTTTGAAACTGTGATGTGAAACAGCCTTTGCACCAGAAAACAGAAACCAAAACTGCTGTTATTTATTTTAAACAGAGCAGAAGTTCTTACAGCACTTGCAACACCAGAGCCACTGCCCTGAAGCTCTGGAGTTTTTGGCTTCTTTATCTTAAGCAATGGATTTTCTCCACTGTTTTCTGACATTTTTTGGCTACTATTAGTGAATGAGACACTGAATGTGAATGTTGTACTAAACGCTGTGGAATTATTAACTCCTTACTATGAAATCTGGCATCGTAGACAAGCATCGGGAACCAGCATGCACCCTGTAGTCAGTCAATGTTTAAGCGATCTGCTGAAACCATAATGTTAATTTTTACTTTTAGGAAGAATAATTCAATTGTAACTAAACCAAAGAAAAAGCTAGCCTTTCCAGAACTTTGTCTACTAAAGTTTTTTAACCATTAGTGCACTCAGTTGACGGAAATCTGTCATAGCAGCGGACATATTTAATTCATGTGTGTGTGTGTGCGCACGCGTGTGTGTGTGTAGTCGTACGTGTATCCAAGACTTTACCTCTGACTGGACAGGTCCTTTGTGGCGGCAGCAGGTGACATACACCACAAAGGGCCAGTCATCTGGATGCATGAGGACGCCGGCAGCCTGGGCACAAGTGGGGTGGTACGATGTGGGGCAGCGGCCGTGAGAACACTGCACACAGCAACCTGACGGCTTCTTCATTCTCCGCTTACAATAATAACATTTCTGTTGAACACACAATGTGCCAAAACAGGCAGTTAGTCTCACACGAAACCCTGGCCTTGGAATAGTCCTGTCCAGCAACACACACTTAGCGGAATTCATTTTATATTTAAACTAACACTACATGTCTGAACTCCTAATTACATTTACAAATACTAATGAAACATGTAATTTAAATGAGGCATTTAAACTTTTGCACATGACAATGCATGGTCATTCCTAAGCAAACCCCACAACATACAGGGCTGGTTTATTCTGAAGTGTTATGAATATATTTAAATATTTCACCACACAATATGATTGCCTCATGGTTGACAGTTGCTGCGTTATAATTCGATGCTGGAACTTCTCTTCTGGTATGAAAATATTCATTTTAACATTTATTTGTTTTTAAAATGTTTGGGAGTTTTATATTATCATGATTTTGTGAAACTACTGTGGCCAAACCCCAAATTATGATACAACACTACAGTCTGTCATGGCAACAGCTTCAACTGTGTGAAAAGCAAACTCTAAGAAATACAGAGGAACTGAGCAAATGGAAATGTGACTTCCTGTACAGAAAACTGCCATATAACATGAACTCCGGAGAAGAGCAGCAATGTTCAAACTTCAAATGTACACTAACTGAGCAAGATTTAAATTGCAAATAATTTTAAACCTTTTCTATTGGGATGGTCATCATGCACTGACCACACAGGGCAGGTGGTGTTTTCAAATAACATGAAATGTAGAAATACAATTCTGCTCATTAGGTCTGATATGGCAGTACATGCATTGTATAATATGCCAGGGAATTTTTTACACACATTTATGTAGCAATCTCTGGGGAATAGGTTGTAATTACCAGCTTGAATCTCTGTAAGGGAATTCCACTAAGGTCTACCGGTGATCTCTCTGCAATGTTCACAAAACGTGCCTCCAGCACTGCCACTGCACATAACACATGTACCCACCTAAAAGATCCAAACAGACACACACACACACAGAGCCACTTTTTAAAAAATATGACCAAGAATCAGAAACAGAAAAAAGAAGCTAGTGTTAGGGTTAGTGTTAGGGTTATGGTTAGAGGTGAACTCCAGGTTGGTTGGGAAGTTCAGTGTAGACCAAGGTGGTAAGTGAAGAATGGAACTCACTTATCATTGTTGGCTCTGTGTAAGGCTCCACCTCTTAATGAGCAAAGACAGCAACTCTGTAGAACAAAATGAAACAACCTAGTGAAATTTTCAGACAGAACACAGATAACAATATGAGATCTCAGATTATAAGTTAAGAGACAAAAACACAGTTTGAGTCTTGGACTACATAAAAGTGCTGTATAAATAAAATGTATTATTATTATTATATGACCGGTTGATGTGTAATTTCACAATTTTTTTACTGTCTTCCAGTAAGAGCTACACATACTGGAGATTTATACAAAACTACAATCACACAATCCTGCCTGTACTACATACATTGTAGATTCACACAATAATAAAAATAATAAAAAATGTTGGCAAAACTTTCATTGTGAACGTGTGTTTCAGGTGTGGCACATACACACTAACCTCAGTCAAGGCGTTGGCTTTACACCGAGCACATTTCCAGTCTTTGGTGACTCTCTCAGGCGCCACACCATAGCAGCCTAGCAAAACACACAAGCCTGCATTATACCCAGCGATACCTCAATCCACACAAGTGTGGTAAACATGCCACTGAATGGTACATAATACCTGAAATTGAAGGGCATTGTTTTAGGGACTACAATTCATGTTATTGTTCCTGTATAGTGTAAATATTAAAATACAGACCCTGTTTCATTTGTCATATGGCCGTGCATAGGGGTACATGATGACTAAGCAGGATACAATTCACCAAAAGATACCAAATAAGCTACATCAATTTTAGAAAACAAATATGATCTCTGTCCCATTATTTTTTCCCTTAGCTTTTTCAGTTCAAGAACAAAAAGGGCCAAGGGTATTGCTTTTAGTTTCCATACTGAAGTGCATTTATATATCTATAAAATATTTACAATTTCAAAGACAAATTTACTTAGTTAAGAATGAAATTACGTTGGGGTATGGCCGAGTAATAGGATGACATATATAAATAGTGGGAGACTGTAAAAATGTATTTACATTTTGTAGTTCTACCACATTGCCCTCCCCTATTTTGAGCTCTTGTATTTAAATCTGAAAGTGCAACAGTGCATACAATAGGACTTGCACAGTAAAGTGGCCTTGCACAGTAAATAACGTTTGGTTCCACAGTGAAAAAGATTGTCCAGTCACAGCTGGGTGCCATGTTAGGGAAAGTGGTGCTCACTGGTGTGGACGCGAACACAGCACTGAGAGCAGCTAACGAGCAGGCTGGTGCCGTCCTGCTCCAGATGTGGAGTGGACAAGTGGAGTTCTGCATTTTCCTCTGTTGTGGTGCTGAAGCACATCTCAGGGATCAGCGGTTTTGTCCGCATTTGACCGGCCACCCGGATCACTTCGATATCGGCACCTTCAGACTGGACAGAACACAGACAGATCAAATTAAATATTATTGGCCACAATATCAGTTTGTGACTGACATTTATCCCAGCCCAATTACCTAATTATTTAATAAATATATAACTACTATTCACAAATTCCTATTATGTTTAACTATGTATTATCCAGTGAGAAAATTGAAATTTCTGCCCCATCATTGCCAGACAGATTTGACCCCTAATTTATCCTTCTGACATATTATTAATCAGTTATCCGTATCAAGTTCTAAATGATAAACTATTGACAGCAAGAACGGTAAACACCTAATTTCATTTTCCAATTAGGTGCAATGCTGGAACAGTGGAGATTCAAGGCGTAGCCCAGGAGCCCACTCACATACTCACTCAATGGCATTTAAATGCCTTTAGACATGTTTAGAATAATAAAAACCTCACACAGCAGAATTTAACATGTATAGTGAGCTCAGCCTTCCTCTTAGTTCACTTCCCCTTTGTTTTTTTTAATGTTTATCAGTCTGTTTGTAATGCCTGGCAAGTGATTTAAATATCACAAGAGTTCACATATCACAGCATCTAGCTGGGAGGCAAGCTGATGCTGACCTTAGCATCAGTGGCAGCCAATAGCTAAAATAATAATCTAAATATAAGATTGAAGTCCCTTTGGGACTGATATAATTCACCAAACATAACGGATAAACATGCAAGGCTTTGAGCAAAACATATGTGAACTTAACCCTATAAACCCCACCATGGTGACGCCCACAATTTTTATAAAAACACCTGTGTCCAGCAGTATGAAATTATTAACAGCTCAACTGTGCGACTCAGGACAATAAAAGGGGGAACATGTCACATGAGCAGTTAACCAAGAAGAGGGGGAAACTGCTTGATGAATAACGGCAAACTATTTTCAACACTCAGAATGTGTACTACACCCTCAGAGGTAGTGTTTCATACCCGCTGGTATGTGTGAAAGAGCATGCAGACGGCACAGTACGGTGGTTGAAGGCCCATCTCTCTGTTATATTCTCTCTCCCTCTCTTCATTATATGGCCTATTTTGCCACAGCTGCGTCAGAGGTTTTGCCCAGGTTTCACCATCTAGCCAGTCCTCTTCAAATCCAGCCTGTTCCTGAAGCTCTGTAAACACACACAAACACAAACGTGCACACACACACAAACACCGAATAGAAGTAAAGAGGCCCTTATAGTCATGTGTGAAGAAACCACATCAAAGCACGGTGTGAACAATTTGAAATTATTTCTCTGTATTTAACCCATTCACCAAGTGAAGTAGTGTGCAGTCAAGCGACGCAGAACCTGAGGGAGCAGTGTGTGGGGATCTTGTTCAAGCGTACCTTAGGAGGTGCCACTGGCAGTGCTAGGATTTGAACCCACAACCTTTCAATTGCAAAGGCAACTCCCCAACCACCAAGCAACCATCTGCCCCATAGATATTTTTTGATATTATTTGTTTTTGTCAAAAGAAAAAGGTCCAGAATAACAACTCCGAATGTAAATGTAATTTCTTTAATGCAATTACATGGTTGCATGTATTTAATGTTACCAAGTTATGTTACAAAATGATACACTATGATGGACTTTCCTACCATTGTCAATCAGATCACACATAAACATAAATGTCATGTAAGCGGGAAATTCCTCACCTTCATCACTGATGCTCTCCTTCATGAGAGGATGATGCCTGGGCAGTTTCACCAGACTATTCAGAGCAAACTCAAAATCTTCTTCTGCCCCCTGCTGGACACAAAATATATGCATTACCTCACAAAGCCACATAACCACAAACTAGATTCCCACTGAGATGAGAGAAGCTGCTTTTTACACTATGTACAGTTTATTTATTTATTTTTGTTCAATAATATAAAACTAATTCTCTATAACTTTACAGGTTTAAAATAACTGATCTAACGTTTTTCCAAAGACGTTTTAAAAGGGTGACCTGGCTGTCCTCCAGAGTTTCTGTGTCTGTGTCGCTGTCTCTATGCTGCTCTCGGCTGTATGTGTCCAGGTCACTGTAATCTCCTTTAGCGTAGCTGTGGACGTGCAGCACCTCAGCAGGACTAAGAGTACGCTGGATGAGCCGCTGAACTGAGCGCTCCCTACTGCCCTATAGTCAGGGACAATGATCATTATTAGATTTCAGGGGTTCTACTGGGAAAGGATGAAATCATGATACACGACATGCACCGGAAATCATATTCTTTTGTTGGAGGTTAGCAAGCAAGCTGTAATGGACAAAATACTTCCAGCAAACTAGCAATGCCACATCTAGCACATGCTATGTACAATTTCAGAAGAAACATCCTATAGTCCTATAGTAACTTAATAATCTACTATGCACCGCTAGCATTCTTAGCAATACTTTACTAAGATTGGGCACCTTACAGTAGATGATGTGTAGAGGCATCCCTACCTGAAGTGACACAGAACCGCCTTGACTCTCTCTGATTTTGGGTTCAGATTTAGGGCTGGTTTTGCTGTGTTTGGGTGTATATTCACCTCGGTGCCTGGTGTTATTGGTGTGCTTTGCTCGAATGCTGAGGTCACTTGGGTCAGGCTTTGTGGTGAGGTCACCAGACTGAGGTTTAGCTGTTATTTTACTGGGTCTGGACATGACAGAACTACGAGTAGAAGCGATGATTCTTGTCTGCCTGATGGCATTAACAGGTCTGGCTTTGAGGTCATAACGTGGAGTGGCTATGCTGGGCTGGGAAGTAATACAAGCTGGTCGAGAGATGATGTCACTCAGCCGTGATTCAACTGTGGAAGAAGTAGTGACATGTAAAGAATTGGTATGGCTTGGGCTGTCTGTGATGTCACTAGGCTGTGAGGTAATGTCATTAGGATGAGAGATGACATCACTTGACTGCGAGGTGGTGATGTCATCTATATTGCTCGGCTGAGACGTGGTCAGATCAGCTGCCTGGGGCAGGAGGGTGTCACTTGGCTGTGTTATAATCTTGCCACCTGGCTGAATAGTTAGGTCACTTGTCTTAGTGCTGTTACACTCTGAGGTGATTATGTCGTTCAGCTTGCAAATGACCTCACTCGGCTGGTAAGAGTTTTCATCCGGCTGAGAAGTGACTTCACTTAGCTGGGAGGTGAGGAGATCGCTTGGCTGGCAGATGACATCATTTGGCTGGGAGGTGATGATGTCACTTTGTTTACAACTGACATCACTCAGAGGAGAGATGATGACAGCACCCATCTGAGATGTGTCGATGTTGCTGGATTGGGATGTTGTTACATCAGCCAGCTGCGAGGTGACGCTATTAGACTGAGAGTTGACTTCACTCAGCTGACAGGTCATATCATTGGACTGGGAGCTGATTTCACTCAGCTGGGAGGTGATGTCACTTGGCAGGAAAATGATGTCAGTCTGCTTTGAGGTGACATCGCTTGACTGCAAGGAGATGTTACATGGGTGAGATGTGATGATGTCAGTTGACTGGGAGGTGATGTCACACAGTCGAGAAGGGCTACTGCTTGACTGGGAGGTGATGTCACACAGCTGAGAAGGGCTACTGCTTAATTGGGAGGTGATGTCACACAGCTGAGAAGGGTTACTGCTTAACTGGGAGGTGATGTCACACAGCTGAGAAGGGTTACTGCTTGACTGGGAGGTGATGTCACACAGCTGAGAAGGGCTACTGCTTGACTGGGAGGTGACATGTGTCTGTTTGGGAGTGATGTCACTTGGCTCAGAGGTGATAATGCTTGATTGGCAGGTGACATGTGCTGGCTGGAGGGTGAAGTCACATGGATGGGAGTTGTTGATGTCACTGGGTTGAGAGAGGATGTCGTTAGGTAGGTTAGCGACATCACTAGCTGTGAAAGAAGTAGCAAAAGTAGAGGACAGAGCAGTGTTATGGCTTATGTTAATGTTGCCAGTGTGTGCGGCATCATTAGGTTCAGAAGAAATGAGTTCAGCATTCTGCAGAGGTGAGGCGGTGATGTCTGACAGACAAACTGGAGTTTCTAGGTGAGGATGGCGAAGGGGTTTCTTTCCTTCCTGTTTTGATGGAGTGTCAGTTTCCATCCTCTCTTCTTCTTCTCTTTCATCTATACATAAAACATTGCCAGTTAAAAGTTTGGATACACCTGACTGAATGCAGTTAAAAACCTTAACAATTAATGTGATGCTTAATTGTACAAACATGCTAATAAACAATGAAATGTATTACATCGTCATGTGATTACTAGCTCATATTTATATTACAATTAAACAATATTGAAAACTATTTTAATAACTCACATGAACCTGGCTTTTCTTTCTCTTCGGTTGCTTCAAGCTGGTTAAGCCTTGCCCTCTTCAGCTGGACCACAGCAGAAACAGAACCAGCTCTGGTTGTTCTTTGTCGCTTCTGTCCTTTCTGCTTACAACTGCTAAGTTAACACAAACAAGAAATAATATATACTAATGTACATACTTGACATTTAGACATGTAAAGACATTATTAGATTGAAATAGAAAAAAAAATCTCATTTATACAATTTTCCAATTACCCTAAACATTTGGATGTCTTTAGTGTCCAAATTGATCTTCTTTAGGCCTGTAGCTGCGAGGCTAAAATTACTAAAACACACTAGGACAAGTCAGCCAAATATTTACACTGTCGTAGAAATACATCACTAAAACCACTCTCATCTGGCTCAAACCACATTCAGTTGTTCATTAATGTGGCACAGACATGCCTGAGAGCTTCAGGATAGGAACATTTTGGGCCATTTGGTGCAATTTCAGACTCACAGCTCTTTTTCTTAACTAAAGAATTAAAATTTGCACCCCAAATATTATGGCTCATCTATCACATCCAGGGCAAATGGCAAACTGTGAAATGTTTACATTTTTGCCAATGTATTACTTTAATGTGAGGAGTTACAGAACAAACAATACTTAACAATACTTACAATTACTGATGTACTTTGATTGTACTAAGTGTCCTAAAGTGTACTAATGCTCTTAAGCACTGTAATCGGTTCAAAATGGGTGTTTTAAACCGAGATCTGCTTTAAACCAAAGAGAAAAGCTGTAGAAAGTCTGAAACTCATTGATACTGAAAAGGTCTATGCAATGGAATACAGTCATTTTAACAGTTTCGTATCTACATCAATCGTGTAAGACACATGACTTACACCTGTCAGAACTTCTGCTCTACCATGCTTTTTATGCATCAAGTCAATTTTAGTGCAAACTATATTAGAGATCATTCTCTCCTAAAGTGCCTCACTTCAGTGGGGCACAATCTCTGTACAGCACTGAAGAGGACTGCCTGACTGGTCTTTCAATGTACAACGGCACTGGTAACATTTTATAATGGTGACTCACAATGACCAGTTTCCCTGTTACGCTGTCATGTTTAAAATCTGCTGAGGTAAAAGGTGATACTCCAGCCAGAAAAGTGATCTGATGCCTGATCACTTGTGCTTTGCTTACGAATCTGCTGTGAACTGGGGTCACGAAAACGATATGGCCTAGGCATTGATATCCATTGTGTGTGTGCGTGTGTTTATTTTATGTAATTTTGATCTTGTGCAAACCTTTTCTCCTGCACTGTAGAGCTGCTTGACTTTTCATCACTTCTGCTTTTCTCCTCCTCTTTCTCACTCTCCCCTGCATCATCTCGGTCTTTCATTTCCGTCTCAGAGTCCATCTCTTCGTTTTCAGTTTCCATTCCCCCCGCCTCTACACTCTCAGGCTTTTCTCTTACCACCTCTCCCCTCAAGTTCTCTTCTTTTTTAAAGTCCTTGTCTTCTTTCTCCGGTTTGACATCTTCTATTACTCTTGTGCTTCCCTCAGTTTCATTCGCTATCTCTCCACCATCGCTCTCTTGTTCTCTCTTCATCTTTTCTGTGTCTGTTTCTTGCTTTTTTGTCTCATGTTCTTCTTTGCCTCCTGTCTTTGTCATGGCTCTCAATGCCTCTGCATTTGCAACATCCAGCTCTCCTCCATTAGTCTCTACTCGTTTGGTTTTTCCATCCATCTCTTGATTTGCTAGATCCGCCTCTATTCTCTCTGCAAAGGCTTCACTCTTTACCTCTATTCCATCAATCTCCATTTTTACAGATCCTATCTCACATTTTTCTCTTTCTCCTGTCTCCATTTCTTCAGTGTCTATTTCTAAAGTATACTCTTGTTTTTCTTCTATCCTCTCTGTTTTGTAGCTCTCTATCTCTCCCTTTTCTTCTTCTTTCTTATCTAGTTCTCCACTCCTGTCGCTCAGTATTTCTTCTTTTTCTCCTTCTTTCTCATTGGCTTCCCCATTCTGATCATGTTCCATCTCTCCTTTTTCTCCTTCTAGCGTCACTGCCTCTGCACTCACTACCTCTTCCTGTTTTTCGCTTTCTCTCATCTCTGCTTCTCCACTCTCTGCCTGTTCCATCTCTCCTTTTTTTCCTTCTTTCTCCTCTGCTTCTCTGCTCTCTACCTCTTCCATTTCTCCCTTTCCTCTTTCTTTATCTGTTTTTCCATTCGCATCATGCTCTTCCTCTCCTTTTTCTCCTTTTCTCATCTCTGCTTCTGCATTCTCTATCTGTTCAATCTCCACTTTTTCTCCTTCTTTTTTTGTTTCTCCATACTCTACAGGTTCCATCTCTCCTTTTACTTTTTCTTTCTCCTCTGTTTCTTCACTCTCCATCTCTCCTTTAGTCGCCATTTTGTCATGCTCTATTTCTTCTCCTTTCTTCTGTGTTTCTCTGCTCCCCTCATTCTTTATCTCTACATTTTCTCCTTCATTCAAACACATTTTTTCACTGTCTTCAGTCTCCGTCATTACTGTCTCTGTCTCCTCTTTTCCTTCCTCTTTCTTTCCTCTGTTCTCTGTTTCAGTCTCTTTTTCACCCCTCTCCGTTTCCATTTCTTCTCTTTCAGACTGTGTATCACCTTTCTTTGGATCAACTTTATCCTTCTCCGTCTCTTCATCGACCTTTTTTGTGTTTTCCTCTATTTCAGCCTCTTCTTTCTCTTTATCAGATTGTTTCTGTTTCTCTGTGCTCTCTGCATCTGTTTTTACCATTTCTTTCTCTCCTGTTTCTTCATCTGCCTTCTCTGTTTCTGGCCCTCCTCTCTTTTTACAAGCTGTTTCTGTCTCTTTCTCCTTTGCTTCTCTCATTGGAACTGTCTTTTCCACCTCTTTCTCTCCTCTCTCTCTTTCTTCTCCCCCTTTTTCAGTCCTGCTGCTGTTACTCAGCTCTCCTCTCTCTCCCCCTGGTTTTCCATCCTGCAGGAACTCAGCTGCCTCCGGCGTGGGTTTGGAGTGGTCGATGGGGGCATTGTCCTTCCCTGCTTTCCACAGCCTATATCGCTCTGGCTGGAACTTTCGCACAAATAACTCCATGGAGATCTTCACCATATCCTTACGGCATGAGCACTGAGACAAAAAAAAAGAGAAAAACTAAATCTCAGCAACATCATACTGCAAAATTTGAAGCTGATGGCTAGGAATGATCAACTAGTGTTTATTAGTATCAAGTCAAGTTTATTGTTACATGGCTTCATTCCAAAGGAAGATATGATGTAATTATTTAACCAGAATAGAATTCATCACATAACCATGAAGGATGTAGAGAAGAAGACCAAAAGCAACAAAATAAATAAAATAAAAAATAAATGTCTGTAATGAGCAGACATGAGAGGAAATGTAGGGTGGATATTGGAAGGGAAAAAACAATTAAAGGGATCTTATCCCCTAACAAATCTGAAATTGCATTTTTCATGACTAACATGGGGCCTCCATGGATTGGACTAGCTTGTCCAGCACATTCCTTGGATGCTTGATTGGATTGAGATCTGGGGAATTTAGGCCAAGTCAAGACCTTGGCCTAATCATGTTCCTCAAACCATTTCTGAACCATTTTTAAGTTTGGCAGGGCATAGTTTCCTACTGAGAGAAGCCACTGTCATTAGGCTATTTGACCTTTAAGGGCATACCTGGTCTGAAACAACATTTAGGTAGGTGGTACATATCAAATTAATATGCATCCAAGGTTTCCCAGCAGAACATTTTCCAAACCCTCACACTACCTTCACACTTTCTTCCAATAGTGCTTCCAACAATGTAATAGTGCAGCCTGCTCCTTGTTACTCGATTTTCCTTCCTTGGACCCCTTTTAGCACTTACTAAGTAGGGGTGCGTCAATCTCATACTCAGTATTGCACCTGGGGCAATATGGGCCGAAACTACTAGATCTGCTAGTGAAAAAAAGTATCAAGAGGTCAAAGTATGAACTATCAAGCTTAACTAAACTATGAAAAGAGATGTGACATTATATGAGCAACACAGATGTCATATATGCAGAACTCCATAATGAACAAACTGCATACCACATGGAAGTAGAAACTTTATATCTTACATAGTGAACTATGTTGGAATTCTCAAATTCCATTTCAAATTCTAAATTTGACTATAAACAGCTTGGGTAGTTAAGTGTGCGAATGGTATCAGTACTAGCTTGCAGTATCAGTATTGGTACTGAATATAAAAGTGTTATCATTCCACCCCTAGAAAAAAAAAACCCTTCATACCACAAACACCTGACTTTGGTGATGCTCAGAGGCTCTGTCTAGCCATCACAAACTGACCATTGTCAGAGTGACTCAAATCTTTGCTCTTGTCACATGTCAACTTCAAAATCTGACTGCTCACCTGCTGCCCCACTGCTCTGTAGGTGTCGTCATCATCAGTGTTATTCACTTCAATTTGAATGTTTTAATGATGTGGCTGATTGTTGTAACTTTCGTTTATAAAACAGACGCCTCTATATTTATTATTTTTATGTGATGTATTTTTATACAAACAGTCTGAGTCCTTACTAATGCTGCCTGCTTGCCATAGTCGATCCAGCGCTGAGTGGCGAAGTTGGTGGATTCTGCACAGTTGAAGCCGTGGTTGAACCCAGCATGATATGCAAATGGGAAAGTCACAATGAACTGGCCTGCTTCCTGTGTGACCTGAGTAGGTAAAAAAAGCTGATTTAATTATATACAAATATTACAAGCACAGGAATAAACATATTGTAACATAAAATAGTACTTCTTATAAGTTGTTAATGCAGCTTGCCTTTTTAACCTTGTAAAAATAAAAAACAAACAGTAAAAAATTTATCACTATGACAACTGAGATAAATGAGAAATTCATAAATAAACAAGATAAGCAAAAACAAACCTTTTCAAGCAGGACACCATACTTTCTGAGAATTGATGGAGAAATCAAGGTCATTTTGTGTCGCAAGAAGGCTTCACAACTTTGAGCACTTCCAGGAAAAAATCCTGCAAAGTCCAGACAACACTACAGTCAGATAACGGATTTCCATAATAGAAGTTCTTACACAACAGCACCCCCCAAAAAAAGAAAAAACAACAAATTTAAAATCTAAACAAACACAAAAAATCCCCAATCACTCCTACCTTTAGCGACGCGCTCCAACCGCTTTCCATTTTCTGGAGGCACAACATACCTAAACAGAAATTAGCAAGTTAGCTCTAATGTAGTCGTTTAGACAATTATCATACATATTTGATTAAAATAATTATATGCATTCCAATAAATAAAAACTGTAGAACTATGTAATAGCCTAGTTTATAAAAAACGGCAGTACCAGGATTTGGGTTCTCCGAAGTGCAGGTAGTTGATGCTGTAGAGATCCATGTCCTCTGTGTGCCAAGCAAATGTGCTCTTCCACATTCCAAAGTAAAGATACGGTGTGTTCACTCCTTTAATTTTAATCCCACTCTCCCTCTCTACTGAGTCTAGAATGGTGTTCAGATGCCCCACGTTCCATTCAGTCACATCCTGCACAGAAATGTAATAGGATGCATAAACAGTTATGCATATGGGGCTACGACACACTCGACATGTGATGTTTTGCGTTTACGACCCTCACTCCTTTGTTGAAACTAGTTTGGTTGAATGTGGTGGAAGAATATGCAGTATAGGCAAAATAGGCAGTAATGTGGTGTATGAGTGAGGGAGCTGGCTTTATGTTTTTATACTCAGTTTTGGTATTTTGTTCTGTTACTGCACTACTGTGAACAGTAGAGGGAATTTATGTCCTTTTCATTTTTCATGTTCTAGATTACGATTTTACAGTTGTGTTAAGGTAAGTGACTCAGGCTACTGTGTCATAGAAACAGATCTGTGTCGTAACTCAAAGACCCCCCTGTAAACCCCCTACGTCCACAAAAGTGACCATGCAGTGGGACTGAGAGGGGCTGACAAATTGTGTAGTAACAGATGTGTCACAGTGTGTAATTGTACACCAGTACAGAAGATATATAAGTTACTCTAAGGTATACACACTCCTGATCCAGGTTCATATAACAAGCTGGACGCTCTAGAGCAGCCACATGTGAGCCTAGGATCAACATATCCATTGTCAGTCATCAGCTAAATGTAGGAGTGCTTGATAAACGCTTTTTAATCTATAATTAATTGATGACAAATTAATTGTTTTATTTGGTACAAATTAAAGTTAAAGAAACATGGTTATTTAAGGTTTGACAAACAAATCCATCCTTATTTGTAGACATATACACCAGCTACACCAGCACACTAATTACACATAATTAATTACATTTCAGGACTAGCATAAATCATATTCAATTAAAAAAAAAAAAATCCTGTACAGACACCCAGTTGTGTACCACATCACTACATCATCGTCAGACAGATAAATATTTTGATTTTTTAAGTATTTAGTAATATGGGATTTGTACATTTCAGTAAGTTCACTAACATTGGTCTTATTGATTTTGATATTTTATGTTATGAATAATATATTTGTATATTTAAACATAATTATGATACTACTTGTAATAGTACAAAAGTTATTATAATTTATTGTAATTATGATACTATAATTTCTTTCCCTCTATTTATGCATTTTGTGGGTTTTTTTTTAACTGTTTAAATTTTTTTTTTTTTTAAGTTGCATGATGTTTCCTAATTAAATTGGTAAATTAGTTAAATAATCATGATCTCTGTAATGACTACAATTGTGATTAAGGGCTATAAATTCCCCCTGTACTGGGCCTTGTAGCTCCAGTATGATCGACCAACATACCTGAACATGTTAATGCACTGAATCATGGCTGAATGCAATAAAATTCTCACAGCTATGTTCCTACACCTAGCATACAGCCTCCCAGAAGAGTAGAGGCTGTCACAAAACATCAATGGGTCAAAGTCTCTGCTATACCCTTGATTTTAGAAGAAGTGTTATATATTCAGTTGTCTAACATTTTTTTGAAAATACTAATATAATAGAAAATAGGAAGAATATTATATTCTAGTGGATGTAGTTTCATGCAGGTCTTGATTGGTGTTTCCAGTATGCTACCCCAGTTCCAAACAAATCTGCTATTTAAAAATGTCGCTGATGTTGGTTGTAACTGTACCTTGGGTCATCAAAGCAAAATACATTTATCACATACATAATATGACGTTATTTGTGCTTGTGACCTGCAGATAAGTGTTAAGAAGAGTAAAAAAAAAAAAAAAATTAGTGACTTACAGGATCATAGAGAGTTCCACACACATCTGCCCCATAAAGTGGAGGATTGAAGGTCAGATTTTTCCAGTACTTTCTCTCCAGCTCTTCAAAGTCTGCAAACTTGGGGTGGGAAAACCTGCAATGGAAGAGTCAATAAACTATAGCAAAATATCAAGAATAACATCTGTCTAACTTATTTGAAGTATGATAAAGACTTTACAGCAGCCCAGTTACTTACTGCCTTAAGTTAAAATGACATTTTATGCCATGTGATTACAAAATAATACACCTCTCAATTTACAGTGATCTGGAAAATGTAAATGATGAGTAAACATTGGTGAAGAATGGCTATTGGTGTAACCATGAAGCTTTTGAGAACTTGTCTGTATAAAAAGAAAACATCCCTAGTATTCTTCTTAAATCTGTTGAGAGTACATTTAGCTCATCATTTTGCAACCTCAAGAGGGGTGGTACTCACTTATCAGTGTTAGAGACTTTGCGGAACTCACGGACACTCATTGGCTTCTTCTGGATATTGTACTGTGTGAAAAGCCCAGACTGACCCGTTACCACTTGCTGAATTGGAGCAGGAATGACAAGGTCATCTACGTCATCATATGTACGTCGGGCCTTCCAGTCTTTAGGAGGTATGACCTGCATCAGAAATTGGCCACAAGCTCAAAACAATGCAGTGTGACACTTTGCCTGTCACCTTCTAAAAAAAGCTATTATATAGCGAACATGCTTCTATGTATACCATCTGTTTAAAACAATTAATAATTATAGAAATAGTCATGCCTTGAGTCTGAATGGTTTAAAAGTACAGAATGTATCACTCTTTTTTAAAGACAAAAAATATTGGGGCACTGCTCTGTGTCTAACACATTAATAAAAATACAAACCTATGGTTTTGTACACTATGAATTGGACACAGTGAAATTAACATGACATAACAATGAGTTCATCTGTCAGGGAGTATCTTTTCTCATTAAATAAGACATATATGAAATCAGTGAAATTTTTAAAACTAAGGTTAATGAGGTTGCATCTTCCACTCTGGACACTGCTTTGGTGACTTCCACAGAGCCGGAACAACCATCTAAACGCATGAATGTCTAGTGAGTTAAGAGAAGCATATTAGAGCACAAAAACACTACATCTACACCACATTGTAGGGCTTAAAAGCGAACCAAAAACAGTGAAATGGTGATGACAGTGAAGTAAAATTTGTGTCTCCACAATCTGGAAGATATCTAACCTTTGCAATCCCTGCTCTGTGAGCCCCCCGTGACTCCATATAGGCGATGTAGCGGCTGAAATCTCTGAACTCTTCCTTGGTTGGGTAGAAAGTCATGATCCTGAATACGGGATTTTGGGCTACTGAGTCTGAAGCCATTTCTGCTACTAGACCTGACAGCACAAATCAGTACAGATGAAAGAGATTTTGAACAACATAGCAGTAAAGACAGAAGAAAAAAATGACTGGGCTGTCTCCTACTGTACACAAACATCAGAGGTCATATCACAAATACTGAGACACCTGGTGGTCTGGTAATAAGGGAGATGGTTGTGGGTTCAAATACTAGGACTGCTAACGCTTTACCATGTTTTGTATTTACTTATGACACACTAAATTATCAGAAGGAATCTGAAGGACAAATGCAGAAAATAAAAGAGGGGTGAGTATGTGATAACAATACTAAGAATAAAAGAAAGTATCTCTGGATTGATCCTTCTTACACCAAAGTAAGTACGCAGTAATTACACAGAACAAGTAAACGAGACTGTTTAGAGTTATACTTACTTTTTAGTACAGTAAAACAAGGAAACACTTTACAGAAAGTGTCAAAATGAGACAGCAGTGTATAGAAGTGCAGTCTAAGCAATTTTCGCTCAGGTAGTATTGGTACTGCTGGTCCCCATTTGTGAAAACAGATTTTATAATTATAATAAAAAGCTTCCAAATTTAGCTTACTCTGTGTACAAGTGTATTTATAGTGCAGTGGTATGATTAAACTACTAAAAGCAGTGAGATATTTCCTTGCAGAATAAGTAATAAACACACTATTGAGCCAGAAAGCTAACTGACGTTAGCATGCTAATATAGCTGTCCGAATAGGCCCCGCCCCCAAGAAACCGATTAGTTCGAGCGCCAGGCAGCGCTCAATTCTGCGTTTCTGGTTGGTGGAAATCCATTTCCATCAGAATAATAGCCAACCAGATTCCAGTCCCGCAAAAACACATCATGGTTAGCAGGTTGTTTTCAAAAGCAACAAACTTTGGCTTGTGTGAAGTGATCAAGTGTAAAACAGTATGTTAACATCCACCTACACGGTTCAGTGTTACAAGACTTGATGAAGGATGGTTAAATGTGTTATAATTAATAGGAATAAGTGAAGTTCACGTTTGTTTTTGTCCCTAAATCTGACGTTTGGCGACGGTTAGCACGTTAGCATAACATTGAAGCGCCCCAATTTCACAAACAGCTCACAATACCCAGACTCTGTCAGAGGGGTGAAACAGGAGTAAAGTCTTACGGCTCTCTGATGAGAATCTGCGGCCGGATCTTCTTCAGATTGTGCAGAGAAACTTAGCGCTCAGAGCGGGTTTCAGCGCAGAGAGAGAAGATCCTCCATTATTGTGACACACGAACACGCATGCGTAGTCGGACTGTTTATAGAGCTATAAGAAGGCGTTCCCTCTGACAACAACAATAATAATATACTACAAATATAATATACTACAAATACAATACAAATATAATACAAACTGTAATAAAAATTAGATTGCTTATAGAGATGGACGAAGGCGTCCGTCGTTCCCTCTGACACTAACAATATTAATAACACGAATTATAATATTACTATTTAAAATATTAATAACAATTACAGCAGTAAGTACTACTACTACTACGACTGCTACTACTACTACTACTACTAAAAAAAAAAAAAGAATGAAAAAAAAAACGAATAACAAAAAAAAAAAAAACAAAAATAAGAATAACAACAACAACAACAACAACAACAACAACAATAATAATAATAATAATAATAATAATAATAATAATAAAATAAGAATAATAATACAATTATGTATGATAATTACATGAGTAGTAGCAAATACCGCATCTTTAACAGTATAATAACAGTATATTACTTCAACAACTACTACCACTACTGGTAATAATTAACATTATTATCATAATAAAAATAATCATCCTAATAACATTAACAATAAAAATCTGTATAAAAATTATAATAGCGCTAGCAACTACTAAAGTACTAATTATAACTTGGTAACTCTTTAAATTTATTTTATATTCAAAGTAGTTTTTATTTATTCCTACATTACTCTCTTCAGTAAATTCGCTCTTGTTGTCTTTAGTGTTTTTATGACTTTATACCATGTATGGCATTGTAAGGTGTAAATAAATATATGGAAATGCACACAATTCTAACTACAATGATAGCTCACAATATAATTAAAGTTGTTTATGATTAACTCATTTATACCTATTCACAATTGTTGTACAACTGTACAACAGTGTATATATATGCTATATGTATTGAAATATATGTACGTGTGTTTGTGTGTATTTATGTGTAGATGTATATATGTATATAC
>JBBKCR010000101.1:4982602-4993066 GCA_037577295.1 Ladigesia roloffi | reverse complement strand
GAGGGTGGGTTAGAGGAGAGAGAGAGAGAGAGAGAGAGAGACAGACAGACAGAGAGAAAGAGAGAGAGAAACAGAGAGAGAGAGAGAGAGAGAGAGAGAGAGAGAGAGAGAGAATTCATAATAAATATTTAATGCCAATAAAAGTATCTTTTAAAAAATGAAAATGAAGACAAGACAGAGATCATGTATAGCTATTACAGAGATAGAGATCACACAGAGAGAGGATAGTATACATATATTAGAGTGCACAATGGGAGCTCATATACAGCTATTAGAGGATATTACATGTTATCAGTGCTCCCTGCATGCCGGTAGTGTTGTCTGTACCTTATCTCCGGAGTCAGCCTCCCAGTATGTGAGTTCATATTTAGTAATCTGATCCTGGACGGGCCACAGCCAGGTGAGCATAATCCGAGTGTCCAGCTCTGCTTCGGCTTCAAAATCAGTGGGCTGGGCTGGAACTATAAGGGAGGAAAACACGCAGTTGGTACCCAGCACTCAGGTGCTATTTAATGTTTTAGGTCCAAGAATGTGCACCGAATTGGCAGTGAAGATGAAGATGAGCACGTATTCTCTTTCTTCTCTCAAATACATTCACACACACAAACACTTTTTACTTCATAACTGAATTTAAATGCTTTTAAGAAACAGTAATAAGAATAATATGTCCTATGCAAACGTTTTGAGCCTCATTTTCCCATATTTTGCCTCCAATGTGACTTTCACAGTCTTGTTTTCAGTCCAGTTTCAAAGTCTCATGACTGGACCAAGTTCAGAGAAATGTTTCTTGTTTGTTAAGTCACTGCCTGTCTCCGTAAAACATTTGCTCCCGTTTCTTTAATTAAGTCTACTCAATGTGGCAGATTCTTTTACTTTAGTCTACTCAGTGTGGAAACAGTGTTAAGCACTTTTCTACATAGTTAGGACACACATAGACACAAAAGAAAACACACACACACTCTCTCACTTTTTCACACACCCCTCTCACCTCCTTGCTGTGTTTTAACCTGCAGCACCTCTGAAGGTGGCCCGTCCCCTACTGAGGTGAAGCCCAGCACCCTCAGGCTGTAGGTGATGTCTGGCACCAGGCCTGAAATGGTGGTGAGGCGGCTGTCATCTGTGTTGTGTTTCTGCCAGGTACTGAGAGGAGTGTGTAGTTCAGGTGTGTAATACACTCTGTAGCCCCTGATGTGGCCGTTGGGTTCCTCGGGGGGCTCCCACTGCACAAGCATGGTGGTGGCGCTCAGCATGCGGGCCTGGACGCTCAGGGGTGGCGATGATGGCGCCTGTTCGCTTGTTCGCGTCTCGACGGTTCCACTAGGGGGCCCACGGCCAATATTGTTCACCGCCATCACTCTAAACTCGTACTCCGAATATGGACTGAGGCCTCCGATGCTGTAGCGAGTGGACGCCACTCCATCCACCTCCTGGAAACCGTTGTCTGAGTTTTTCGCCCGATATTGGATCACGTAATAGGAAACTGGCTCAGGATTTCCAGAATCCCACGTCAAAGTCACACTGGTTGCTGTTGTCTCTGTGACGATCAGAGAGGTCGGGGGCCGAGGTAGAGCTGGAAAAGACACATTGGATGACATTTGTTTGGATTACTCATTACTCATTTTGGTTTATTCGTGTCATTTTGCTTAATATATGAAATAATTTTGCTATGTAGTCCTGGTTCTGTACAATGGCATGCTAAAAACCTGTGGGATTCTTATCCAGCTATTTATCTAGGAGCTTCTTAGTAACGTATATAAGTTATTCAGTCTCTAGCATGAAACTACACATCTGTAGGTGAGGAACTAAAGTAGGGACACATGTGGGAATTGAGAAGCACACTATGAGTCACTGGGGCATAAAACATTAGGCAAATACACACAAGCAGCTCCTTTATGTCAATTTCAGTCATCGTGATTACTGTGCTGTGAACAGTACAACCACAAAGGGGTGACATATAGCGCAGACTCACTACAATGAAACATATTCCAGGAAATATAATATGAACAGCTCTTGCTAAAATGATTATTAGTGGAAAAGTAACAACACAAACTGATGTAGTACTGTAGTACTTTAAAAATGATCCAGCACTGTGTCCTTGCAAAAAAGCCTTCCGCCCTCCGGTAGTCCTCTAAATGCACAGGGGCAACAAAGTCCTTTCATTTACTACATTTCAGAGGTTTCAAATCAGTTTAATTGCTGTGTTTCAAGGACAACATTGAAAAAGAACAACTATAGGTCATCCAGAATGGCTGTGACAGTGACCTGGTATTTGACACTGCAAGAATGCAGATACACTGCAGTAAAATGTGCCTTTTCCAATATAAAGCGCATTATTATCATCACTTCGGCTCCATGTAATGGACTGGCGCTCCCAGGCTGCTCTGTTTCCATGGGCAAACAGCAAAGTGCCGGCATTGTAATAAAATTGCAGCAGAAAATGACTCTAAACCACTTTTGTGTTGCATGTGATTGTGCTTGCTGTCAGAGTCCAAATGGATCTGTGAGAGTATGAGGCAGTGGCGTGGAAAAAAGGCTGGAAAAAAAGACACGAGAAGCTCCGGCTTTGTGCCGCTTTACGGAGCTTAAACATCCCTGCCTGCTACACAGAGAGGCGAAGCGTCCAAGTCCCGCAAAACCCACTTCGATTCCCCTCTGCCTGTGTGAATAGTAAGAGTGTAATGGCTGAGGGAGGCAGGGGAAGCTGAGGGGTGAGCAGAGAGGATATATGATAGCTTTGAGCATACAAAAACTCTGTAGAATGGATTATCACTCCGCTAAATAATTCTTAGCCAAACTTACGATATCCTTTAGAGCCCACATTCTCCATTCCCTCTTTTCCAGGCTACAGTTCAACATCAAATTCTCACTTAGTATTTTCAATCTAACCGAATACTTTGTACTGTCATGATGACTTGCACATAACCAAGAACCAGAGATAGCTTTGATTCAAACTCCTTATGTCATTCTATGTTTGAAAATGACCCTTTAAAGAGGTTCAGATCATTCTAAATCCTGTAATCCTCCAAGTATATGTGACACATAAAGCAGGATTTGGTAAAACCTCTAATCAAGAGTTTGAGGTCTTTTTAAAACCTTTTTCTGTCAAAGACAGTAATGCCTTTCCAGCTTTTGCACATTTTTCTGTTTTTGCAGAGTCAGATAATCAGAGGAACTTCTGACACAAACATCGTGTATTATATCCCTCTCCCTGGATTCAGAGCCATCAATAAACACTACAGATTACTTTATAGATTACTAGCAGATCGATTCATGAACACCCTCAGCAAACACTAGAATCTATAAAATTATATAAACATCTTTAATAGTCCTATATTCTAGCATGTGAGATATAAGTCTGTAACCTCTAAAAATATTAACTATTCCACTTAAATGACAAAAGTATTGGGACAGCTGTCCATTACACTAACAAGGATGTTAATGATATTATGTTCAGATATATTGACATTCATATGAAGGGCTATTGTTGGAATATTTCTGTGGGAATTTGTGTAGATACATTCAGTAGAGTGTTTGAGGTCAGGCACTAATTTTGGCTTGCAATCTCCAGTCCAGTTCATCCCAAAGGTGGTGGGTGGAGTTGAGGTCAAGGCTCTGTGCAGTCAGTCAATTTATTTCACCCTGAACTCATCCAGTCACATCTTTATGGATTTTGCTTTGTGCACTGGGACACAGTCATTCTAGAACAGAAAAGGTTCTTCCCCAAATTGTCATCCAAAATGTCGTGTTATGTTGAAGAATTAAAATGAAGCCCTTCACTGGAAGTAAGGGGTGTAGCCCAAACCATGAAAACCAGGTGTGTCCCAATACTTTTTTCTATATAGTGTATATACATTTAATAAGCCCTCATAGAGTTTATGTTAGTTCATAAACAACTAAGTAAACTCATGAAACACTACAATAAGAGACAGTAAACAGACAAACATAATTACAACAAGCTAGATAGAATATGAGTATATATACAAACAGACGAACCAAGAGCACCATGGATTTTCACATCATTTACTCAAATGATGTAATCAGGAATAAGATGCAGATGGAGAGAGGAGACTCATTTAGAGACTTGATAAAGCATATTCCGAACAAGAAGCACAAATAGCACAGCTTTAAACTTCTTATGGGACTCTGGAATTGAACTTGATTGACATCATAATCTGAGGTAGGATAATTATGACTACAAAATTAGAAGTGATAAATCCAACCCACTCTCCTGTGTAGGATTCCTCAGAGAGCGGATTTCTCTTTTTGTCGCTTGAATAACCTTCAAAGTCTGGTTTTGATAAGCAATCAACAGATTGAAAGAATATTGAGGTAAGAAAACATATTTCCACTCATCCTGAATAGGTCTGATCAGAAAAGACACATCAGTACCGTCTAAACTACACATCACATCCGCTTGTGTTTAACTGCATGTTCAGGATTCTAAATTAAAAATACTAACTTGCTTAAAAGACTTGATAACACTGAATAATATAGTTTTATGTATAACATACTGTAGATATAAACTATGCAAAATAAACCTCAGGCACCGAACATGCCTTGGCTGAACAGTTTGGGATCGAGGGAAAATGTTTGGGAAATTTGAATTTGTAGAACTATTCCATGCAGAGTGCAAAGGAAGTGATGGAGCTGAGCATGTTCTTATCAAGCCCCAGCTCTGAAAGTAATCTTGATTTATTTGCGTGACAGTCCCTCATTTGGATTTGCGAGGGGAAAAAAAACAAAACAAAACAAAAAACAAAACAAAAAGCAGAAGAGCTCTGCGGCAGCAGTGAGAGGGAGCAGAGAGTTATTCATCACATTTCAACAGTAATGAAAGTTTGATGAGTTGATTGCAGGCCATGTGAGGCAGGGGCCGTGGGAATACCCCCGCCTTCATTATTAAAGAGACCTCCTTCAGCAGATGGGGTTTTCAGGCTTATGGCCTGATGAGAACGACATCAGAGCTTCCGGAGCAGATCAGAGACCCGCTATCAGATCATCACAGGCAAAAGAGTACGCAGCTAACCAGACGTCACATCCAGTCTGTCACAGATCTGTCTGAAATCTGACCTCTCTTGACATTTCATCTATTTCGCACGGTAAAAAAAACACGAGCTGAATAATTTGATGGGATACCATATTACCGTAGGTTTCCCCTCGACTCAGAAGAAGTCAGAAAAGTTCCTTTCTTTAGTTTTACAGTGAAACTAGGAGCTAAAGTAGCTTGCAAGCAATCAAAGCTTATGCAGCCCCAAATGTTTTAAACAAATCTAATTTTTGGCATTATTTACTGATAATGACTAATAAACTATATGAGAAAAAGTATTGCAACACTCCAATATATAAGTGTATTATGGACTTGTGTTGATGTCAGGGCTCTGTGAGGGTCAGTCATGTTCTTACTCAGCAAACTCATCCAACCATGTCTTTATGGAGCTTTATGGATGCACTAGGGTACAGTGGTGCTGTAATAGAAAAGATTCTGCCCCAAACTGTATCCACAAAGCTGAAAGAGTGGCTTTGTCCAAAATGTCTTTGCATGTTGAATCATTAAGACTGTCCTTCAACTGGAAGTAAGGGGCCTAGCCTAAACTAGGCATGTCCCAATACTTTTGTCCAGATAGTGTATTTCAGGTTCTAATATACACATATGTATTTTGGTTGATTATAGACAAACATCTCCTAATCTTATAAATTCTACTAATGTCTCTTATTCTAGTACACAGAAGTGTTCATTGTGGTTGATTGTGGCCTAATGTCTCACATTTTATTGTACAGGAGTGAATATTTAAGTTATTCATTTGAGGTTATTGGTATATAGGAGTGTTTGTTAAGGGTGTTCTTACAGCAGCTTACCTTTTACTGTTATCTGAGCGGTGGTTTCAATCATGCCCAGAGAAGAAATGGCCACGCAGGTGTAATTGGCCGACTGGCGGATGTTGGTCAGTTCCAGGACGTTCCGTCCAATGGGCATCTCCTCCTCCTTCGTTAGCTCCATGTCTCCAGTCATCCACTTGACGTAGGGCATGGGGGCACCCACCGCTACACAGGTGAGGTTTAAACTGCCCCCTGGCATCACCTCGTGGCTGGTCGGGGGGATAGAGAAGCGCGGAGGAACGCGCCGGACTGTTGGAGGACCACAAAAGGGCATTAAAGGCAGAAGTGGAGACAGAAAACAGGATGAGAATGTCTAGCAAGTCAGGCTCTGGCTTCACAAAACTGCAAAAAAATTCCCCCTGACTGTGAAGCCTGCGGCAGTCGCTGGCAGTAACAAACTCAGTAAAGTGTAGATTCTAAACTCTGATTTCACACCCTGTTTGTTTTTTCACAAGTAGTTTTGTGTTGGATTTGAACTACATTTGATGAAAAGGTTGCCAGTTATTTTCTAATGGCTAAACACACAGCTTGATACCACTGAAATCAAAGGTGTTAGTAATAAAGAAGTGTAATGTAACTCATCATATAACTACAGTTGCGTGCAAAATTTTGGCTCCCTTGACTATGCTACAGATTTTCTCAGCAAACGTCCTCTACAGAAATCCCCCGTCTGCATTTTAATGCCCAATTACTGTTTATCTGCTGAATTAAACACATGGGACAAAGTCATAAAAGGCAGCCTATGCGAACACATTTGACATTTTAATGTTTTTGTTGCCCCCCCAATATATTAAACTCAGCAAATACAAAGACACTGAACTTAAACTGCAAGAAAAGCTTTATTTCAGTTTGTTATATGTAGAGGGAGTGTGTTTATTTTTACTTAGAAACAGCGTTACAACTGACACAGCACTTAATGTTCCAATTTGTCTAGACTTTATCCCATTAGAAGCTGCCTCACTAAAGACTATGAACATGCAAATTAAGAAGCCAGGAAAAAAAAGGCACGTCACAAGCAGCAATGCTCAATGGACTGTGTGATAATACAAAATGTGCCGTTCTGGCGTAAACACATTTGCGGCCTCCCCTGCTGCGAGGCTGCAGGTATGGAATTTGCTGCACGGGATTTCTATTGTTATCTCACTCGAGTTCCTCTGAAGTGCATTCAGTCTTTCTGTGCTGGATCTAAATAAACACTACCGCACTCTCCCTGCATTAATAATGCATGCGGCGCAGAGTTAAGCTGCCTTAGCTACACATGGTCGCCAATGGGAGACTTCGAGAACAATTCAAGCTTCAAGACTCCGGTCGTACAGAGCCGCTGCCATGACATGTGCAGCCCAGCATTCATCTAATGCCTTGTTCTCTTTCCCTACAGCTTACAGCAAATAATGTGATTTGTTACAAATTTAATGTCAACTTTTGCAGAAAAATCAGCATTTTTCAGCCTGTAAATTATTATTTTTTGAATGATTTAAGGTTTATTCTGTAACCATTTGATTCACTGTTTTGATTATTTGTGATTATGTAGTTACACTGGGATTTCTTAGTTATAAATCCTTAGGTAAGGTTAAAATCAAATAATATGCTATTATGTGGGTTTAAAGTTAAATGTAAGAAATCAGTTTAAAAACAGCACATATGTTGTTTAGTTTAGCTTAGTTGATTAGATGTTCTAACATTGTGGTTTGACTCAAGGACACCTAGCTTCGAAGGTCGGATGTGACCTCCATTTGTTCATAACAATGTATGTTTAGACTAGAGTAACTCCGAAGAAGTCAGTAAGCAAGGTCGAATCTTACGTAATTTTGGGTATAAGAACCTGAGGGAAAATCTGACTAACTGGGGAGCAGAACAGACTTTGAGCGACGTAGTGACCAAGGGGTCACTATCGATCTGTGTTTTGACCTTCTGTTTCTCCATTCTGTCAGAATTAAATTAAAATCTTTTCTTATGATTATTTGAGCAAAGTAAAAGACTCTGTTTGTTCATTCCGTGAATCTCTGACACCTGGGCGATTTTCCCTGGCTAAATGGCAAATTGCCATAACACAACACTTCGAGGATCTATCAGAATTA
Organism: Ladigesia roloffi; assembly: GCA_037577295.1. Taxonomy (NCBI): domain Eukaryota; kingdom Metazoa; phylum Chordata; class Actinopteri; order Characiformes; family Alestidae; genus Ladigesia; species Ladigesia roloffi. The sequence goes on along the minus strand of JBBKCR010000101.1, from coordinate 4,985,111 downwards.
AACATACCAGACAAAAAAGAATACAATTAATATGAAATGTGGCAAAACCTTTCTGCACACCAGGTGTGGTGGTAGCCTAGTTGGTAAAAAAACTTACTTGTGAACCCCAAAGTCACAGGTTCAGACACCTGTTTTATACAACTGTGTCCTTGCGCAAGACACTTAACCCTCAATGTCTCCGGGGGGCTTTCACTGTCACTAATGAATGTAAGAGGCTCTGGATAAGAGTGTCAGTCAAATATCCTCTATGCACCACTTTTTTTTTCTATTACGTTACAGTTAGTGAATACACAGTAATTGTGCATTGATGTGTGCAGGAGGGGTTCACTGTAATTTGACCAGGGTATGCAAACGTCTGCACTGGGCAGGAAAAGGTTCAGCTTGGTAGACATAAACTGGTCATTACATTAAAACCCCTGCCTTTACAGTTAGTGATTGATGATGTGAAAATTCATGCTCATCAGTGGTCATTTTCTGACCACAGGGCCAGCACATGTCATGTCAGAGATCCTGTGGTCAGAAACCCCTTAATCAGGAGAACTGTGCTTCAATAGATGGGCTGAAGCCTGTAGTTGTAGAGCTAGCACTCTGGGATATAAATATCATAAAATGGAGAAAGAGCAGGCCTGCATAATAATGCTCCAAGTCCTTTCATAATCTTATCATCCACTTATCATTTGACAAAAACCTACTAAGCTTCTGCTTGGATCCTAGATCATGGACGTATCTAGAACATTCAGAAGACCTAAAGTGACATTTTCTTCTTGGTGTCATTGGTCCCATCCACTGATCTGATCATCAAAATGTGAATGGTTACTTCCTGATTATGCTGGTGGTTAATCTGACACAGCAGGTCTTCTTGAAGGCCTTACAAAAGTGTGTGTATGTGTGTGTGGGGGGGTGTCACTTAAATATATCTACGTAGATACCACAGGAATTCAAACTCTGATCAGATCATTTTCCATTGGGTGTTTCAACTGAATTCTTTCGTTTCCAAGCAGTAATTGTCACATTTGAATGCCTATATAATCCTACACTATAAAAATGAACACTTTAGCCTTCAGAAAAGGTACATAAGTCCCTGAGGGTTCTCCTATGCTACACTGTGGACTATGAGATGGGTGGTGCTGCCAGATTGGACTTTGGGAGTACAAGGTAGAGGCTTCCAATAAAGAGACCAGTAAGTAGAAGTACAAAGAAGTGGTTTCTAATAAACTGTAAAGTCATTGTGGTTAGTAAGCAACTTCTTGTTCTGTTGTTTTTTTTGTTAAGCTGTCTTTTTCATTAGAAAACCCTACGAGGCAGATAAGGAATCGCTCCAGATTATTACGTTAACTCTGTTCGGGCCCTCCAGGATTTGGGTTTATGAGCCCTGCAGTAAGGAGCACAAATCGGACCTAATTTATTCCTTTATTCAAACACTGTTATTTGGAGAGTCCTTAAGGTAGCAGGGTGGGAATACCGAAATGCTCAAGGGCCTTTTATACTCAGTGCAAAACTTTCGACCAGAAACCCAACGAGCTCAAAGAGTTCCAGCCCAGATTTAAAAACATCTGCGCTCCAGGCGGGAGAAATAAACGTTCTGGCTCTAAAGTTTCCTGGCTCAGGGTATTGAGCCGTAATTGTGAAAGGTAGTACGAAATGGTACGTCATTATTGATACATGCTCTACCGCAGTTAACGCAAAGCCAAAGCCAAGTCGCTCTCGCCATTTTATTCTCCCACAGGAGTCTTGAGACACACCATCAATCTGCAGAGCTTTTATAAACCTGCAAAGCTGCCTGTTCTTGCACTTCTCTGTGATTTTCAATCGCAGCTAAGCAGCCGTTTGATAGCATCTGGTGAGAGATCTATGAATAACCCGGATTTTATTGCAGCTGTGTGTGTGTATGTGTGTGTTTGTGTGTGTGTGTGCAGATGTGTCCACCTCTCCTGGGCACTAACACTGAGTTTAATATGGAAGGCTCTGCAGATGTGTTGTCTGGGTTTGTTAAAAAAAAAAAAAGAAATCCACAAGTGCTGGGTTTTTCATGATGTTGATTAGTAGTCAGAACTTCAGACACACCTCTTGTTTAATTTTATAGTTTAATCATTCAGCGTATTAATAAACAGCCTTTTTAGAGGACTGTTGTGAAAGTGACCATTCTGTCATATGTGACCATATTACAGAATGTGAACTGTGTGAAACCCTAATCAGTAGGCTACCAGGTAAAAGCTCTAATGGTCTGTAATAAAAAATCGATGCAATGAATGATATAACTGTCCTATTTTGTTGACTATATTCAGCTATTCAATTTCATTTCTAATGAACTGGTAAGCTATTTTGCTTTCCAACAGTCAGTACTACATACCAACAAACATGAAATAAGCAAAGTTCATTCAATGCTTTTGAGAAGCAATCCTTATATTTTGCTTATTTTTTCTGTATTTTTTTTTCTCGTAACAATTAATATCTGCGATCAGACATTTAATCCGTTCACCAAGAGAAGCAATGGGCAATTCTATTGATA
>JBBKCR010000101.1:4954973-4966698 GCA_037577295.1 Ladigesia roloffi | reverse complement strand
TAATAATAATAATAATAATAATAATAATAATAATAATAATAATAATAATAATAATAATAATAATAATAATAATGTGTAGTAGAGCAATTACCTATGTGGTGCTATGTTGTGCTGTTTAAGACTAGGTTGTTATATTTTGGTGATGTAAGTAATTTGAACCCATAATAAATACTGCACTTAAAAATTGTAAAAACACTTAGCAGTTCTAGCATAATTAGCTGGCTGTCTTCAAACTTATCACTAAACTCTCTAGTGAGTAAGTAAGTAACCAAGCCCTTTGTAACAGTTGGTTTGAATTCGAATTCGTTTCATACTTTTGTTTTCTCAAGTCCAGGTTATGGAAACCTGTTATTCACTGGATTAAGAAAAGCCACAATTAACAGAGTACAGCTTCTTCAGAACGTTGCAGCCAAACTGCTAACACATACAAGAGAGCACATACAATACCTGCTTTAGCCGTTTCATTCAGGCTCGATTTTAAAATTCTTTGAGTAGTTTTTAAAGCTCTTAACAGACCTCACACCTCTATGATTAATAAATGCTACTTCACCGAATTATGCATAAAAAGTCTGCTTATGGTTGGAAAATAAATTAGCATGGATTATTAAATCATAGTCATCAAGTGTCAATTGTTTTAAAATTGCTGCATAGCCTAGCTTTCTGAGTAGCATAGCTTTCTATTTTTCTGTTTGTACACTAAGTATAACTTATGTACGTCCCACGTTCATAAGGTTGGTCCGGACCAATCTTTAGCTGTCTCTTAGCGTAGTTTCAGCTGAAGATGCTAGTGACCGCCACTGAGCAGCAGTCTTTAGAAATCAGCAGTGCATGCAAGTCAAATAATGGCACAAACTATGACACCGTACACCGTCAGGCGGGTTTCAAACCCCAGTCCTTGGATAACAGGGCCAACACCCTTACCACTAGGCTATCTGGCTGCACGTTTTTCAATGTACATGCAAATGACCTGGGAATCGATTTCTGAGCAATCGATCGCTCCTTCTTCATCGCACGTGAGGGCCAGCGACTTAAGAGACTTCCGAAGGGATGGTTCGAGAAACACTTAGGTAAGATATATCTTAGAAAATCTTCTTAGCGCACTAAGACTGTGTTCGTTATCGAGAAACCTGGCCCTGCTTTTTAACTACTACTGTGCTGTCTTGTCTTTCAGTCATATCTTATTATTGATGTATTACTGATTAAATGAAATTATTTTTTTATGAATTCTTTGACATTGTTTTCACTTGTATTTGTTGTTTACTTGTTTATTCTTGTTCTATAAGCATGCATATGTCTCTAAGCATAGCATCCCACAATAAAGCAACATTACTCAAAATAAAAATGAGATTGTTTTCTACACCCTTAGAAGAGAAACAAAAAATGCCACAGGTTATTTCTTGTTGCCACAGAATAACTACTCCCCCACCCCATAAAGTACCATGCTTGAAAAAGAGATTTATGAGTGTAAAATATTTAATACCTGAGGAAACAGGCCCTGATAAAGACAGGCTTACAGGGAAATAAGAAAAACTACATGCTACGGCAGCAAAATGGCATACAGTGACCACATTTTGTGCTTTTTTAAAGAGAACACCTGAAGAAATATTTGTCAGTAATCAGGAACGATACATTCATTTGAATTTATTTTGCTGTACAATAGATCGATGTGTGTGTGTGTGTTATGATTGTATGTGTATTTGTTTTACAGTACAGTAGATCGGTGTGTGTGTTATAAGTGTATATGTATTTTGTTATTGTAGGCTACAGTAGATCAGTGTGTGTGTTATGAGTGTATGTGTATCAGTTTTATTGTACAGTAGATCAGTGTGTTTGTGTTATCAGTGTGTGTGAAATTTGTTTTCATTTACAGTGTGTGTGTGTGTGTGTGTGTGTTTGTGTTGTGTTAGAACAGTACTCACTGTCTGCATGTGTGTGTGTGATCAGCAGGAGCAGCAGCAGCAGCGGTCCAGCCACTCGGGGCAGACGAGTCATCCGTGTGTGACACGGCAGCATGGCCTGAGGCGCAAACTCCATACACCCAGCGCACACTTCACCTACCAGCTCACACTACCATCTACAGGAACCTGCGGACGAAGAGAGAAGGAGATTTACACCAGAGAACCAGAATCAGAACTTTTTACCAGCCACGTATACACACATGCGCACACACACATACACACACACACACACACACATACACACACACACACACACATGCACGCTTAAGCCCAGATGTGCACGAGCCCCCACCAGTGTTTAAACACTCTCCAGGGAACTGTTCCACAGCTGACTTCAGTGACACTTAGACCCCCAAAAGCTCTTCATTTAATTAACAGGCTCGCATCATTCAATCCTGGCACTAAAGGATGAGTGTGGGTATGAGTAATGTAATGAGCCTAAATGACTTCATCTGATAACACGGGTTACTGTGACTGCACATACATGTGACGTAAAGTTGTTCTTGTTTATGTTTCAAGCATTTAAAGAAATAAAAACTCTATTAAAGGAATGAAAATGCTAAAACTCTATTCAGTCGCCTACAATTTGTAACCCAAAACCAATCAGAGCATAAGCCATCTGCATATATCCGTCTTAAACAATCATTAAGTCATCCGTAAGTGAAACTCGACAGACACTAACATTATTAAAATTATATTGTGCTGGCCGGCGATTCCTAGCAACATTATGATGTGCGGTATTCCACAGTTTTCCAACCAATCCACAGCAACATGGATCGAAAAACAGTTTATACCGAAGAGATCCAACGTTCACTAAGATATACAGAAATTCAAGACGTTTTAATATGTAAGAGATACAGATAATCACTTAAAAAAAGAAATGAATTTGATTTATTATATACTCGCTGTCTGGCAGAAAACTTGTAGGGTTTTTTATAAATCGACCCTATTGGTCAGTCTTAATGTGGGTCTGTAAAATTTTCAAACCAATGAAAAGTGTTGAAAATATTCATACCAGTTTTGATGACACAGTATTCATTTATTTAGAATCGTTTTTTGAGTTTCCTGAAAATTAGCCATTTTGGACATACGAGGTTTCGGCCCGAAAGAGACGATATGAATCCACATGAGTAGATCTCTGTTAAAAAATAAATAGTGCAACAATTACAGTGTGGGGCATGTGTCTGATCATTTATGGATGTGGTTTGCAAACGCGCTAGTGTATTTATTTGTTAACAACATTAGCTTTATATGGTGCAAATCATCAGGGACCAAATCTTGCCTTGACTGAAGACCACATCAGTGTTAAAGGGAAAGGGTTTGTTAAAGTTTGATTTAAGTTTAGCTGTGTGTATTTATTTCCTCTGTTGAAATTAAGGCTCATTACATTACTTGCTCTCACGCTCATTCTTTTGCACAACAATGCCATGACCGAATGATGTCACTGTGCTAATTAGATAAAGTGGTTTATGTGGGCCTGTGTGCAGCTAAATGAGCTGGTCATGGAAAAGATCCCAAGAGAGTATATCTAACTTGGCTGACAGGAGCCCTTGCTTCTGGGGCCCTGAGACCGCTCTTTGTGTGTGTGTGTGTGTGTGTGTGTGTGTGTGTTTGAGTCTCCAGGGACTTGTTTGGCTAATAGGCCATTTGGTGAGGGATGTGACCCCCCGAGGGATTCCTCTGTCCCTGCCTTTTGGGCACATGGCTGATGATTAAGTTGCCTCTCATACCTATTAACCAGCGGCTCTAATCGCCTAAGTGCCAAACCCACAGCCTACGCTGAATTAATCACACTTACACACTAACGTAGAGCAGACAGCCGGCGTCTGACCAGAGAAAAACTCAGACAAAGCTTTGACACATTGTTTTGCATTCTAATTCCCCCACCGACCCTAAAGACCACGCTGAACCTTATTGGGGTGCCTTCACTGAAAACAAAAGTGTTGAAAATAATAAAATGTTCAGAGAAACTACATAAAGTATATTCAAGCGTAAAGACGTACTTGCAGTTTTATAACCCATGACTGATTTTATGAATGCACGTCATATCAACAAGCCAGTTGGAAAGCGGAGTATTTCAGCCTTGTTTGTGATTTGTTACTTTGCCTAGTTTTTGGTTTTCATCAGTATTTGTTAAGTAAAAGCAGCCTGGGTTACATCCTGTTATCTTCATGCTAAAAGTGAGGTTTGGATGCATATTACTGGTATGTAGTGCCTTACTTCGACAGTGATGTAGCCTGAAATTTGGTGTTTATCAAAACACGCCCTACTTTAAGTCTTACTGGTCCTCACACAGCTGTAAAATCCTAATAACACAACCAAGCCACAGAAATGGGAAAAGGAAAACTGCCTCACTCAGATGCCGCGTTACTGCATATTCTTCTGCTAACGGTGTAAGCAGAGTGGGAGTGGGAGTGAACGTTGTAAACTCAAAACATCGTATTTCAAGACCGTTGGTCCAGCTTGGTCCTTCAAGTAAATTTGAGGTTGAGCTGCCACAGCAGAAGACCACCTAGGATCAGCTTCTGATTAGTCACACCAGACCAGAATGCTCATCTGAAATCAGTGTGCATTTATTGTTTTTACAGTCATAGAGCCAACAGTTATCTATAATAAATATAACAATTAAAAAAAAAAGTGTTGTCTTCTTTGCAAAACTGGATGAAACAATCCCTGTTTCATTAAATCCTAATTCAGTATTTCCTCTTCTGCAAACCGAAGTGGTAGCAATTAAAACCCTGTACAATAACAATTACAGCCTGATTTTGCTATTGCTGGTATGAAATGGGCCTTCCACTGGTTCACTTCCCTTGTCTGGATGTTTTGATTACTTTGGGAACTCATACACCTGGAACGACCTACCTTAGATAAGACCATGAGCTTCACGACAGACATACACGCGCTTCAGCAAACACTGAGGCCCACAGCTCACAGCTGCTAAACGTAAGGACACACACTTATTCACCCCACACACACACACTCCAGTCTGCTCGGGAACACAATGCACTCACAGAGCCCTGCCTGCTCTCTGCTTTGCTAAAGAAAACACGACTTTCTGCCTCAGATTCACGGTGTGATTCAGCCGGCCCTGCTAAATCGAGCAGTGTGAAGAGGGAGAGGGAAATGACATCCAGTTTATCACAGAGCTGTTCTACCTTCCTCTGCGAATTAAACTCCAGCATTATTATTCACTACCTTATGATCCATTATTCCAAGTGTTGCAGCTGCTGTAGTAATGCAGATTCAACTTTTAACCACATTACAGCCTTTTTGCTTCTGTTCACCATTGTGTTTTACATGGTTATGTAACGTTTGACGGGAAAATCAGTTACATATTAAAATAAACATGAAGAAAATGTGAGCGCAATGTAGTAGCAAGTAATAAACAACTGTTTTAAATAAAAAAGCTCTCATATCAGATTATTTAAATCATTTTAGACATGTTTTGAAGCTTATTTCACTAAAAAATCAGCTACAACCTTCCCATCTAGAAAGAAATTAATGTGTCCCCAAACTTTTGACTCGCAGCAAAGGATCTCGGATAAGAATGCAATAGCAGTGCAAAGGTTGAAGGAGACATCACAGCTGTGGAGAACAACATAACACCCTCCTCATTTCCCTGTAAAGCCGCGTTTAAGCCGCACCTTAGCAGCTCCCGGTCTCATGAGAAGAGCAAACAGAAGAGAGAGAGTGAGAAAGAGAGAGAAAAAGAGCGACAGGCAGAAAAGGAGAGCAGCTGCTGAGTGGATAAAGAAGGAGAGCACAAGTCTGAGAGAGTGTGTGTGTCGAACACAGCCCCAAATCCCTGCTAATGTCTCCCGGCAGGCCTGGGATGCGAGCAGCCACTCTGAGAGGAAAAAACAAGTGAACTATTAAAGAACTGCTTCATCTGTGCAGCTTTACGCGTCCGCCTCCACACTCCGTCCATCCTGCTGAAGTCTCCAGCTCCAGCATGAAATGCCGAATTGCATCCCCAGCAGCCAAGCCTTTGTAAAATGCAATAAATGGGTCAATGTCAGACCACTTTAGAGCTTATTAACCTTTTATGACCAAACATCATCCACGCCAAGGCATCTTGAATAACTTTGCAGTCGCTCGATATAAGCCAGTGGTCTTAGAGGGCAGCTGCTCAGCCCCCTTCAGTGGTTTCTCTGTGCAAACACATTGGATTCTGCTTGTTTGTTGACTGCTAGGTTGTCTAAGATGTAAGCTGTGCATCCTGAATATAAGCTGTAGCTAAAATTTCTGCGCCTTAGTCTGAACTATTTCTAACTGATAGTCAGTCCAGACTATGGCCACACGTTTGGGCAGGGATGGAATGTGCATTGGGATTTCAAGGAATATCCCTGGAGATCTTCTCCGGTATTCGACCCAGACACAGTTTCTATCCAATGGCAACAACAACTGGCAACACTTGCTACAAAAGGAAAAAAACAATGTACATAATATTGCAGATAATTTTTTAAATTGTTTTTCTTACAAATAATCAATAAAAAAATTTTTTTTTTAATTGTGACAATGACAAATAAAGATCTAATTAAGTACAAGGTCTTGAGTAAAATAACAGTAAATAACCAGTCAGTCTACCTATGTTACATTCTAATACCACACTTTTAGCAAGAGTTTCTACATTGTACCTATATTAGCCATTTAAAGGCTTAGAAACAAAGTTAGTCCACTGATAATCTTTCCTTATTGTTATTAACCAGTTAAATAGTGTACTTAGTTGTGTATATGGACATTGTTAGTTTCACATCTAAACTACCTTGTGACGAAGGACACTAACAAGCATTGTAGTCAATTTTAGCAAATTCAATTAAAACTATTCCCACATGTGTCTCCATTATTTATCATTGTACTACAAGCTGCTACTAAGCAACTGGGGTTAGGTTCCACGAGCACCAGCGTATAGTAAACCCTAAATATGCCCTTGAATAGGCTACAAAAGCACTTTCATTTCTTTTAAAACTCACAGTGCAGGACTCAATCATCTGCAAGGAGAAATAAATAACATTCTTGGATTGGCTACTTTCAAACATTCCCGCATCTGAGTACAGGTGACTGTGAGGTCCGGGCCTCTTTCACCCCTCGTCCTCAGGCTGTTTATTCCCACACGTTAACAATCAGCATGAGGACGAGGGGGTGTGTCGGACCAGGCCTGGACGTCACAAAAGCAAAAAATGCAGATGACATCTGCAAATGATATGTGAAATAATCCTTGAGGGACTGAAATTGTGATGCCTGAACTGTGATTAAGGGGGTTTATGCTTTGTTTACAATATAACATTTTTTTTCGAGTACGGTATTCAAATACGGTACTCATGGGTCATGGGTTGATCCCTAAGATCACTAGGAACCTCTGAGGTTCCCTGAGCAAAGTAGCATCCCCACACATCGCTCCCCCACACACTGCTCCCCCCCACACTGCTCTCCGGGCGTCGTTTTCACGGCTGCCTACATCCCTTGGTGAATGCGTCACACTGTGTGCTGTGGTGTTTTCTAATCGACCTGTAGAAATGGCAGTAGAAGGTTTTGCTGCAATAGTATAACATAAACACATTATTTATTAGGTTTTGTTTGAAATGTACTTCCATTTTAGGTTCTAAGGCGTAACAGGAAAAAGGTGCAAACAGATCTGACCTTTTGACCGCTGACCTCAGGTGTTCTAAGATGTGTTCAAATTATTCTCTTGTTGTAATCCAAATATAGCACACTATGATTTACTGGAGTGTGGCTTTCAGAGTGATGACGGCTCAGAAAAGAACGGTCAGCTGTGCTCCATTCATTACTGAAGGATTGATGGATAATCTTACATAATCCGCAAAATGAAAAACTGATTGCTAAACACATCAGCCTCTTCTCAGCTTTGGCTGAAAATAATTCACTGAGGGCAAAATCAGCCAAGACACAATAAGAGACGAAATGAAATGCTAGAAGAAAAAGACATTTTAGAAGAAATGCTAACAAAATGTATACGTTTCATTTTTGCTCACTATATGCATATGTGCCGCAGTCTATACATATATCTATATATATATATATATATAAATATCTCGATATATATATATATTCTTTTTTTTCTTCAAAAGCCTTTTCTTAATTATGGCAGATATTCAATTAAGTCAATGAAATCAAATCAGAGCCAAGAGGAGTGGGAGGAGAGTCCTTCTGCTTATTTAATCCTGTCAACATTATTCCTCCGATATAGTCACTCACTCGCTTCATTTAAATCCCTCAGAATGTGGGTAATGCCCATGCCAGAAATTACCATCTTACTCGGCTTTAGGCAAACTGAACAAAACATTTACCTCAAATGAAAGCCAAGGCCGAAGACGGAGACGGGGGGTAGAAGCTACTACTCCATAAAATTGCCTGGAAAGCTTTTGTGTAATTCACAGCGTCCTACAGTCAGTCTAGATTAGGCCCTGACCTCGGAAGGATTGGGCAATAGTGAAAAATGTCTAGTGTGAACTAATAGCATAGCAGAATCCAGCTCAAAATGTCACGCAATAGAGAAGGATTCACACCATTGTACAGTTAAGTATATTCTACGGCAGCTTAGTCAGAGGCTACCTAGGTTTGGAACACATGCATACACATTAAACCCTGTATTTAAAGAGCAATGCTTGAGTAAAAAAAAATATATTGAAACACAACACCATGAAATGCGACATTTTGTGAAGAGTTAGGACGGGCGATTTGGCAAATACATCGAACAATCAAGAGAACGTAACTGGCTTTGATCTCTCCATGGTGCTCCCTCTAGTGGTGTGTGGAGGAATCCCCAAAATAGTTTGAAATATTACACAATACCAGGAAACAGTTACCACACATGAAAATGCACTATTAAATCATTGAAACGGGATGAAAATATGGAAGTATATTTATATTTAAATATGTTTACCCTTCTTTGTAATTCTTTTGTCTCTGTACTACCTGTTTACACACTGAACCTTTCCATGTATTATAAGCTGAATTGTGGTGCTCTGTGTTTTTTAGTATAAGGGGTAATGCCTGAGGGCCTGGTAGTGAGGGAGTTGCCCCTGCAATCAGAAGGTCATGGGTTTGAATTCCGCTAGCAGCACCACTGAGATATCCCATAGGATTCCCACACACTGTCCCCTCGACGTTCTGTTCCTGGTACACCTGGGTGAAGGATTAAACGCAGAGAACCATTTTGTGCTGTTGACACTCAGTGGTGTGTTCACATATGACAAATGTACACTTGACCATGCCTTTGGCAGACAACAGTCACTAAGGAATTTTTAGTATGTAAAATTAGTATGATAAAAAGCAGGGCTGTGCAGTTTACTGCTTTCCTGCACCTCTGACTCCACTGTCCAGGCGATGGATGAGTTAAACTGCGAGTGTTAGTACAGAGGGAATATTTAGACCTTGTCATGCTTCAGGATCCGGAGGGTTCAGTAAGAGTAAAGTGCTATAAATGTTTTCTATACTGTTTCTGGGTGTGTTCAAAGTGAAACATGTTCTTGCTGGATGAGAGAGACTGATATCTCCTCCCTGCAGACGAACCGGCAGGGGGGATGAGTTTCGCATCCTGAAGGGGATTCACTCTGCCGCAGCAGGATCCCTTTCTATCTCTTAACTCTTTGCCCCCTAGTCCTTGCATGAAGGAGACATGGGACATTGCAAAAATATAACCCGGGTCCTGGAGTATCCACTATTGCACAAGCTTTTGCATTTTCCTCCACTTACACATAGACTGAACATTAAATGCTTAGTTGCATCAGTTGTGAACCCTCCCACTATTACCGCTAGAGCAGCCGATAGAAGCCACCATGTTGGGCATATATTTTGAAACGAGTATGTGTGTTCCTCAACCAAAACCAAACATCACTTGTTATTCGGTATTTGGGCCAGCTTATCATTACGGGTTCACAATCGGCCGGGGTTAAGTGATGCTGAAATTGTGGCTATATATCAGTTCCCATGCTCTCTATGTTGGCATCGTCAGACATATTTGGGTACAAGTCTTCTGTGTTTTGGTTGTGTTAGTGTTTTCGCCCTCGAGCCTTTTTTGTGTTTTGAAGTTCTGAAATGTAAATCTGCACTTGCGCCCAACATGACACTCTTCCTTTGCAGATGACCGAAGATCAGTAGACAGAAAGTAGGCCAATGTTCCATCTTACTTACTGTTCATTTTACTCCTTCAAGTTGCAATAAATTCACATTTCTTGTTTCCTGTATCATATTACAATCTATTACAGTAGAATCACTAGGGTGATGTAATATTTCATAATATTGTTTTCAATTCTTTTTTTCCATAGTCGATGTGCTTGTTTGTTAATCACTGCTATCCTGGTTATTTTTCTTTAAACAATACAAATAAGCAAAACTGACATAAAACTCTTCAAATACTGACAAATGAACACAAGAACAAGTGAAAAGCACATCAAAGACACAGCAGAGATACATGCAGCAATCTGCAAACAAGTGAGAGAACATAGCAATACTGGCTACAAGCTAGAGGCTAAGGGTAGATCCTGCTTAGCCAAAAGCAACTACAGGAATGTGTATTTGATGTTGAAACCGTATTTATTTCGAGCTGCAATACACATACACACACACACACACACACACACAGATTCTCCTGAAGACTAATAGTGCTCATCACTAGCAGCCAGGTGCACCATTCAACTCCACTTGCCCCCTCCAGCTACACAATCCAGCCAGATTTGTGGCTTTCAAGTGCAGTGCAATAGAGTGAGATTTGTGGCTGCAGCAGGAATGTGTGTGTGTGTGGCTGTAGGGGTAAAGGCTGAAACAGTTGGACATTGATTGCATAGGGAGAACTGCTACATTAAAGTGGGCCTCAATCTTACCAACTAAAGAGTGCTAAAGTGTCTTCTACTGGTTTATAATAGAAATAACACACACACACACACACACACACACACACACACACACACTATGGTCTTTCTGGGCTCTGGAGGATGCCTGTCTTTGACAGAATGGGTAGATGTGTGAGTGTTTGAGTGTGTGGTGTATGTAAATGCTGCTGTGTTAGTGTGTTAGTCTGGCGTTTTTCGTTCTATGTGGGAAAAAGTCCCCAGTGTCAGGAACAACAGAACATCAGTAGAATTGAGCACAATTTGCTGGTCCTCAAAGGGAAACATGTTGTTTACACCAAAACTTAACTGAACCATCCTGGAGACATTTGGTCCACACACACACACACACACACACACACACAAACCAAACTCATGACTTTTTGTCCTCTGTATCCTATCTATAGCACATTTCTATAATAAATCCCAGTAGTGAGTGAGAGCAGAGCGTGGTGTTTTTCTGCAGAAGCAGACAGAAAGTAGGCCACTTACACTGTTAAACACTCCGCCGCTCTCAGTTCACACTCTGTTTACCCTGCCACGGGAAAAGCTACCCAGTACAGTGACACCAAACCAACACACTTTTTTTATAACTTCATCTTCTTATACAAGAAGTTAAGGAACAGCTCATAAAAGCCTCAGGGCTGCACAAGCGTATGTAGCACTGAGAGGGACACATGGGTGACATTGGGATGATTAAAAGGAAAACAAGACATTTTCTCTGTCCACTTGATGAAAGTGATGAAACGTAATGTATTTTAATTCTGTTGCTTTTATATTTCAACATATTAATGAGTTTGTGAGCTTCTGACAAACCTGACAAGGAGCGAGAGAGAGAGTGAGGAGAAGAAAACAGAGATATGGAAGAGAGAGAGAGAGAGAGAGAGAGAGGAGAGAGAGAGAGGGAGCATGATAAAG
>JBBKCR010000101.1:4938690-4954873 GCA_037577295.1 Ladigesia roloffi | reverse complement strand
GATAGATAGATAGATAGATAGATAGATAGATAGATAGATAGATAGATAGATAGATAGATAGATAGATAGATAGACACCATCAACATCTCAGTCTCTCAACATTTAAATTCACTGAACTTGATGTAATTTTAAGATTTATACCAAATTAACAATTTCTAACTGTTTCTGATCTATGGTTATTTGGGTGTGAAACCCAGCAGTGACATTGATTGTGTATTGGTAGTCTTTGTCACTGAGTGTGTTAGGCATTACAACATCAAGCCAGGAAAGTCTGTAGTCTCAAACTTTACACCAGGGAAAGGGTTTCCAATAAACTGGCCACTCGGTCTAACTGGACAGAGAAACCAACTGTGCCCTTGAAAAGCACTTAAACCAGTAGAATGTGATTTGGAACTGACACCACTGCTCTCCAGCCACATCACTCATCTCATTACTGTCCACGCTCTGACATCAACATCCTAATCAATTACAGTGAGCAATGGCTGTGCCTGGCTTAATTAATTCATAACAGAAAAATGACTCAGGCAGGAATAAAATTAAACTTGGTGCAGCCATCAACACACTCCTGAACTAATCTGACAACTTAAAGAAGTGGAATCTGACAACAATCAAACATCCTGCCAACCCCCCCATCCTCTATAATCCCTTCTTTGATAGAAAGCTTTTTTAAAATTTGTATCTGGGCGCATCTCAGTTTGTTTACTTGAGTCCTTTTCCTGATTGGATGACAAAGCATGAACAGAATTGGTGTGAATGGCAGATTTGAAAGCGTGGGACAATGACTTTAATAATAATAGCTATAATAACATTTACAATAGCTGCAATCATATTTTCATGATCCATTTCTACATTCTATATGTTCTATTTTATTTGCTTTAACAGTGAGGGGAAATACGTATTCAGACACATATATACTTCTAGGGCATACACACACTTCGCGTTTACATGCATGATGGACGTTGACTTTGTACTGACAAAAACATGCAGGACACATGATTAAGGTGAAGGGGAGCTTCCCAAAGTTCTCACAGACAGCATCATTAAACAAGACTTGAAAGGAAAAGGCTACAGAGCACTGGAAAAGATCTAAAACCCTTTAATCAGTCCAGGGGCTTCAAGAATATGCAAGGGGGAAGTTCATGGAACAACATGTATCGACCTTGGAAAGGTGTGCCAGGTCAAATTTTTGAAACAGTGAGCTGATAAAACAGATTATAATGGCAAAATATATTATGTGTATAAAACTGAAGCGGGCATATGCTTCGGAAGTACATTAATGATCCAATATGATGAAAATGTGTCAATAAAAGATGTGGATGTGGCTCATAGACACCTCAAAACCTACCATTTACTTGTCAGTCCATGTGATCCAAATTCAGTGTACAAACAGCTTTATCTGCATTCATATTTATATCACTATACAAATATTTATATAAAAAAACAACAGTTCATCATGACCCAATTACAAAACATATTCTGGTTGGTTTAACTATCTTTTTGTTTAATGCATAATTCCATATGTTCCTATTTGTTTGTTTTCAATATTAATCCACAATGTAGAAAATAATAAATCAGAGAAAAAAAAAAATTGAATGAGAATCCAAACTTGAATTGAAATGAATGGAATGAGTGTCCAAACACTATATATAAAGCTGTCTGAGTGCCATATATATAAAATATATACTGTAAATATACACAATATATAACAAATTAATATATACACAGATATCAATTTTCTATAATATATAAACCTTAAAAGCACAGTAACAAACAACATCCTGGGTAACTGTCAGTAATAAAGGGAGGTGATCATGTTAAAAGGGACATCAAACTAAAATGCATAGGATGCAGATTTTAAATAACAAAAGTGTCTGAAAACTTGTTTTCCCCTGAAAATATATTATGTATATTGATGTTAACAACTTCAACTTCTCTGACACAACACAAATATATCACTGCAAACAACACGCTGTTAACTTTTCATTCAGGACTCAAGCAACAGTGCATCATTCTTAGAAATAAATCCACTCCTATTTTTCTGCGGATGTAAAAAATGTTCCGTTATTTATTTAGTGTGTTTGCGTGTGTTGTAGCTTGGATGTAGCTTCTGACGTTTTAACCAGAAAAGAACATTTATTGCGGGTCCAAATTAAATGTGATATTTTTCTGTTTTGGTTCTTTATTTATTTATTTACAGTCTGCTCATTAAAGCCCGAACAGTGACAGTCACAGATAGCTCTGTATGATAACTAAGGAAAGCAATTATTCTACAATAGCACGGTGGTCCCAGCATGAGACTCTCCAGAGAAAGAAACAGCTTTTAATCTAAACCTACCGCTGTGTGCAAGGGCTGAGTGTGTGCATGTATGTGTGTGTGTGTGTGTGTGTGTGTGTGTGTGTGTGTGTGTGTGCAAGCTCCCTTCTGTGAGGCCCCACAAGTCAAAAGGAAAAAAAATTTACAGAAAAAAAAATACGGCATATCTGAAATGGCTGTTTTGCATGTGGCAATGGTCATCCAGTGAGCGAAGTGTCAGCGAATGAATATGGATTAGATTCTTGTTACTTTCTCAAGTGTTTTTGACTGAAGGAAGACGAGTTCCTACCTGCAGAGCGAGTCTGTCTAATAAATGACATGCTGTCCCATATTTAAACCTAATTGTCACATTAGATTCAGTGTTGGTTTCCTACAAACAAGCCCTGCGGTGGAAAAAAAACAAGCTGGAACCTGAGGGAAGGTTTGAATAGGAAATTCTCTCCAGGGGACTGAGAGTTTCTTTTGGCTACAGTTGCTCTCGGTTTATTAGGTTTATTAGGATTAAAATGACATGAAGTGCATACATGCCACTTCACATCCTACATTGGTGCCACAGTGGTATTTTCCATTTAAAGACCAGGACGACTCCATTCTAATGAGGGATATTGAAGCTTTTGGGGTGGATTTTCAGGAGCAGGATTGGTCTTCGTTACATTTAATATACAATACATTTATTTTGTCTCAATCAGCTCTTTTCACTTTGAGCACTGCAATAGAAGAACCGCTGTGGCTTTTCTAAAAAACTATGCGTACTAAATCTGTAACTGTGAAGAAGCTTTCAAAGCCCTTAAAATGGTTCTTTGCCACTTTAATGGTTCTTCCTAGACTCCTTGGAGGAGGTCAAAGAACCCATTCTCTCACATTTATCTTTACACACCTGACCAAATCAGCCCCTAAACGGAGTGGCCAGTTTACAAATCCAGTGGTTTGAATTGGGTAGCAATCTAAATGCACTGCAAATTTAACTACATTACTATCCAACATTATACACTTATAAGCTATTAAAACTCACTCCTGCATGTAAACCAACTGAAATCCCATATAGGTGTGTTTAGATGACATTTGCAGTGACACTGCTGAAGAATTTAGCACATTTCACACACACAAATAACAACAGGGGAGCATGTGTTAACAATCCATCTCAAACTCATCCAGAGAGATGGAGGGACAGACACAGATCAGGACAAATAATCATTAAATGGTGATACTAATGTAGTCGTGTACTAATGGCGTTTGTACTGTACATCTGTAGGACTGTAAATCAGAGGCTTTGTGAATCGGGCACACCTTTCACTTTAAAGCATTGGGATAATTAGCAGAATGTGGTTGTGAGCAAGATAAAATGCAACACTTTTATGTATACTATGAACTTTTAAAAACTCACTAAAAAACGAAAAATTCGAAAAACTCAGTGGACAATCAAACAATATGTAAAACATAGGCACAATAAAATGTTCACTGGATGCTGTTACAGGCCTTATATTTTGTTGTGATTTTTTAAATAGCAAATTCCATGATGCACTAATGAAACTGTATCATGGCCTAATGCATCACAATAAAGATATTTTGTTATATCAGTCACCCCTGACTACAACCTTAATAATGAACCCATTGGAGCTTCACACAAGTGCATGAGGTGTCAAGAGACGGTATTTAGGCAGGAACATAAAAACCGTCTCCAGGCATGATGTCTGGACGAGAAAAGAATTCACAACCCCACCACCCATCAGGCTACTGGGCAAGCCAGCACTTGTGTGAAGAAAAGTGCACGCATACACATACACACACATACACACACACACACACACCAACACACACAAAAGGATGATACGACCAAAGGTGAAAAAGAGAAAAAGCAGCACTACTGACAGTCAAATTAGTCTTTGCTACCTTGCTATCTTGCTACCTTGATACCAATTAATATATATTTACTGTTTATGTACAATAACAATCAAAATCTTAAAAATAGCCAACCTGGCAGATGGTCTATTTTACTTCACAGCTACACTTAGTAACTTCTGACGGAGAAACTAAGTAAAAAAAATAATCTGTTTCTCACCAGTGGATTCTAAAGGTGTTGGCATTGAGCCAGAATCTAGCACTCATATTCCCATTGTGTTGTCATTCAAATTATTTTCAGCTTTGCTTTCATTTTCTTGAAATGATGAATAAACAGACAATTTACATTCTAATAGTTGTGACACAGCAATGTAATAACAACCAAGATAAATAACTGCCATTAGTTTAAACAAGTGCAACCAGGTGACTCCCAAGCAAACAACTAGAAGTAGGAGTGATTAAATGTGTGTTTTACTAAGGACTTCTTAACAATAAATGACTATTGTCTTTTAAGAATGGCCCAAAGATTAGTTTTAGCGCCCAAACAGGTTTCATTCACTTCTTCAAGCCTGATGGTAATGTTTCCAGTTGGATTCACCCAAAACTGTTTGTAAAAATGTTTTGTTTTTTTTTTGGCCACGCCATTAACTAAAACCCACTAGCGCTGTCTCAGAGTTTGATATCTCCACGATTATCCTAAAATACGTAAAGTGTGTCTAAACCTAACTGGAGGTCAAACAATTCCTCGCTTGTTTTTATGAGACCCTTCATGCACTTTGCTAAAAAAGTGAGCCTGGTCATTTAAAATCAGCAGCCTTCTACAGGCAGCTGACATCACTGCCTACATTGCATGTGTTATGACAGAAAAACAAGAAGGATGAAAGGCTACAAAAAAAAGATCAAGTTCAAAGTTTGCCCTTCGGAAGCCCAGAGTTTTATGTTTTGCTCTACAGTGGGAAACATCAGGCTCATTTTCAGATTGGGCCAAAAGGTTTAAACTAACAAACAGAATGCTGAGGTTTGGAATAAAGCTGTTAAAGGCTGAACTGCATTCTGAACTCCTGCTCCAGAGATAAAGGCTCAATGACACACACAAAACTTTCACTCCCAAACCGGAGAGGACATCCGAATGGATAATTAAATTCAGTTTATTTTGAACTTCTCTTAAGTAGTGGGTGGTAGAAGTGTGGTCTCCAAATCCTCCATCAAAGAGGAAATAAGCAGCCAAGCAAATCACTGGGTTTGAGCCCCGTCCAAGTGTAGCCTGTTCTGAGGATTCTGCTCGGTCACATGTGTGTATATGGTGCGTGTGCAAACACCGCCCATAACAGAAAGCCTGATTGTAAAGAAATTAGCAAACGTAACAAATTAGCAAAGATACAATATTTTTGCTAATACTTTGAATATTTTACTTACCAGTGTGTTTGGACTTTCAGAAGATTTTCCACTTTTTGTGTAGGAGCCAAAAATTACAACATTTAAGACATGAAGAGACCATTTGTCATACAAGAACACACCACAACAAACAGTGTAAAAAATGTTCAATTCCGTCTCTGTATTTAACCCATCAATCAAGTGAAGCCGAAGGCTGCCACGAACACAGTGCCCAGGACGCAGTGTCTCACTCTAGTTAACATAGAGTTACTCCTAAAACTACCGAACCACTTGGCCACCAACTGCCCTCGAATGTGAAACACCAAAAAAGCCAACATTTCTTTGACATAAAGAGTTAATCAAAATAATACAAATACAAAATGTAGTATTTATGTAAGCATATATAAACGTTATTTACAAACAGACAAAAATCATGCCTTGCATTAAGACATTTCATTTAGAAAAGCTAGGAGTCCCGAACTAGTCAACAGGAGGAGCTGGTGTGGGCCAGTCTTCATCACGCTGTGCGGGAACACATCCGATAAACCAACACAAGCTAAAGAGCTGCATTTCAACAGTAATCAATTAAAGCCTTGGGGTGAACAATGAAGAATGCAAACAACACAGAGCCGAAGGGTAAACAGCTCAAAGCCTGGATCAGTGGTGTTAGAGCAGTTAAATGCTTAGAAGTCCTTTTTCAGACTTTACCCTGCTCTTTGTGGTAAATGAGAAGATTTTGTAATAATCTCATATTCGTTTAGACAGGTTAAAACCATATTTACAAAATGTTGCTAAATATATACTTTACAAAGTAGTCTCCTTTTACTGCTATTCTTTAAAAAATCAATAGTAAGCATTTTTTCATACTGAGTTACCACAGCCCATAATATCCAACAAGTCATCCAACAATAAGGGCAGCAGAGTGCTTATTTTAAACAATAGAAAGCACAGCAGGACACAGAAAGCAATTCAATTAAATGTTTAAATTTAAAAATTGAGTTTTTTTTATGTGTGTGGAGTGTGACAGGTGGCATGATTGGTTTGATAAGCCGGTGGTTCAAGTCTCCAAGATTAAATAGAACATTTGTGGACCATTTCATTTTATAGCATCATGAATTTAGCCTGATAATTTCAATAAAAACAACTAAGTGTGCAGGAACTTGACTGATTAGATAAAGAAACTGGCTTTATGGAAATAGAAATAAAAAATGGAAACAAATCAATAATCTTTATGCATAGGATTGTTTTCTCCACTTTAAAACTTAAGTGTAGTAACAAAGTACACTTACTTATATATTCTAAAAAAATGTCTTTTACTTCTACCAATTATCAACATGAAAATCAAAACACAGAAGCACTATTTAAGTACAATTTTCCTTCAAGGGTTGTTTAGTAAAGGCAGTGGTTACATAGCATCCAAAGATTTATGTGGACAGTGATACTGGATAAATAGTTCTCTGTGTTTGAAATCCTGATGTAAAAGATTATTAAAAAGTCCTTATAGCACTAAAACAGGTTTCACTAGTAACAAGTCAAAGTATTCTTTCTTAATACAACATAAACTACTTTGTGTTCAGGGTTTATCAAACAAAGTAATGACATTTAGAGGGTGTATAAAAACAACAGTAATTACTGACGAGCTCTAAGAGTTAATCTGCAGGTTCTCAGATTCCACCCTCCTGGCGCCGCGCTGGGGTCAGCGCTGAAAGAGCCGTGACCAACGCCGCTTTAACACACAGGCTGGACGTGAGCAAACACACACCCCATAAAACTCTCCGGCCAGCTGGAGACCGGACATATGCGGGAGAATTGCTGGGGTTCCAAAAAGGTCAGCACCTTCACAACCGCCTCGAGAGCTAAATTAAATATATCGTTTGTTTCTGTTCAATTCTCTTTTTTTCCTTTTTACATCTGTTTGAAAATGCCACCTGCCATTTTTATTGTCTGTGCGTTTCACAATGAACCGACCAATATATTTAGTACAATATGTTCTTTCTATGTTTTAGGACACTTAGAATGTTCTAATTTTTCTCAGATTTTTTTTCTCGTCCCTCAAACGGGTTTTCTATTCAAACTTTATCCAAATTCGTAACAATTTTTAAATGAATGGAAAGGCATTTCATTTCAACATATCAGAAATCAACATACCTTTTTTTTACACAAGTGTAGAAACTTCCTTTGCAACACTTTGGCCTTTTTTATTCCTGACATTTCCAAGCATTCCACGACCATTTTGAGAAAAATAATAGTTTATTCATTTCAGATGATCAGGAATGGTCTCACATACTGCACTGCTACCACTGTTAAGAGTTGTAATACCAGGCAGGTGAATTACAATCAGATTAAACTATTTAAATAGAGGATATTTTACTCGTGTTGAAATTGAAAAGGGACGCAAGTGTCAGTCTTTGTTCCTGGAGAACCTTCAGTTCTAAAGATGCATGAAATAGTCAGACTGGAAGTAGGAAGCAGGCTAGAAACGAAACTGACTCTAGTTACTTGATCTGTGGTATGAGCTGTGACTTTCAAGTGGGCCAGTGGAAGGTGACTGTGATTTCTGATACAGGAGGAAGAGAATCCACCTTTGTTGCGTGATGGATCATCTAACAAGCTACACGTTTCCATATTTGAAATATGGTAGATCACCAAAGCGGTTAATCTTGGTACCAAGCGAGCTGAGTGTCTAAACCATCAGATACGTTCCTCATAGCAAGCCGAGTTGTTGAGTGATCTCAGACAGACTAGCTTATGTGGTTTCTGACACTATTTGACATCGTTATATATAGAAACGGAGGAAAGTTACAGCAGTAGCTGTAGATATCTTGATATTTTGTCTGTACTTTTGTAAGCTTTAGCTCCAGAGCGACACACAAGGAGCAAAGTTCACACCCCAAACATGTCTTGGTTGATTGACCACATTTGTATCGGGTGAGTCTGAGTATTGGTGGAACAATTTCTTTAATGTTCAGAACTTCGAAAGGAGACAGGAAAACACGGCTAATCCCAACAACTATGTCCACCCTGACCACACTAAGACCCTTCTCTTCTCTTTTCTTCTCCCTCGCTCTCTTTGGCTCTCACCCTCCCGGGGCATGAATGAAAGCATCCTGAATGTGGCCCTCCCTCAGAGAGAGAGGTGCAGGGACATGCAGGATGAGTGGAGAGAGAGAAAATGGGTAAACAGTGAGTTTTCAGAGCTGGATGGCAGGATTAGCGGAGACAAAAGCAAGCTGAAAGACATCAAGCCTGACTGGAACAGAATCACTTCTCATGGACAGAGTCAGACACACCGGCCCGATCACGCTGACTTCTCACCAATAGATCCGTTCTTCTTTTTTTCTTTACTCCGGCAGTGGAACAGCTTTTCTGGTTCACAGTACCTGGCCTTAGTCTGCTTAACCTGAAGTCCTCTAGACGTACTGCTGTTGTGCTATTCACTTTAAATGCAATTAAGTCATTATACAATTAATGACAAGACAGGTACGTAATTAGCTGCATTCATATTCAGTCTGCATTCTGCGCGAGCCCCAGAATTATTTTTTTAACATCGACAAAAATGGCGAAAAAGAAAAGGACATCCCCACAAACCAAGCAAAAATCATCCGAATAAAACCCCAGCACGTTTTTGTTGATGTCAGTGATAATTGCGACTCAGAAGGGTTAATAACGGGCTTTGTTCGCGCCAGAGGAAATCTCGAACCTGAAGATTAACTCTGGAAATGTGTTACTGGCAGTCTGTCGCCGAAATCTGTTCCAGCAACAAAATGGAGAAAAGCAGCAATCAAGTAGGCAATCATCTTCAAGGACTTGTTTCCATATCGTAGATATTAAATACAATCAGCCCACGCCGGGGGTCCACGCAGACTCAGGAACTGCACACATGCACACACTGTCTTTCAAAAGAAAGGGGACATCTGGCCATCCTTTGAAATGTGAGTTTTCTCTTTATACTGTAAACTAAAAGAAACTAACTGCACAAGTTCATACAACTGTCTGGTAATCCAGCTGTGGGGTAACTCCACGCGTTATCAAAGCGTCTTCCATTAGAAGACTGGAAAATTGTTTCAAACTACTATTAAAAGCTCATATTGTAACTTTTGGGCCAAAAGTAACACTACGAAACCAAACCCCCTAATTTTACCCCTTACAATGACCTGAGTTCAAATGAAGGTTTTTGGCATATTTTCAGAGGTAAATTAAGGTAGAGTTACACACATTTTACGTTCATTGTTCTTCATAGTGTATGTAGCTGAAAGGCTTTAGCGCTAATGATGATGATCAACACAAGCAAATAAATTGTGCAGTCTTTTGCTTTATTCTCAAGATAAGACTTTCTGTCAGGTGTTCCCCCTGATCTGCAACATTTGAATGCAAAGGAAAATGCAAGAATCTGAAAAGCTTTATTTATTGTGCAAATGTTGTTAAAACAGACTAGCTAGTTGTCCCTGTGCTTTACACGAGTAGCTTAAAAACATAAACAAATCGCTCCAATAATCCCTATTAGAAACTATCATGTATTGCAAAGAAGCTAGAAGGGAAAAGCCGGCCGGCTTGAAACACACACACACACACACACACACACACACACACACACACACACACACACACACACACATTACAGCTGCACTGCTGTAGCACTGCACCTTTTCCAGTACATATATGTTTGTATGTACACATTAACACAGGTAGTTTACTTAAGGACAAAAAGAAAAGTAGCTAGACGGCTAAAGTCCCACACTAGCACAAACCCTCTGGCCAAAGTCAAAGCATGTTATTTCGTTTACGGTGTGCTGTAAAAAAAAACATGACCTTAGACTTCTTTAAATGTCAGAACACTGAAAGTGGTGAGGCGTTCTACAGCAGAACATAAATGAAAATGCTCCCACCGATATTCAGGCATTAAAAGTTTGCTTCTGTTGAATCAAGGTCCTAAATAAATAAATAAGAACCAAGACAGAAGAGAAATATAGCAAGAGGAAAAGATTTGAATATTTGTCAGAGAAAGTACGTCCATCTGAGCATGAGCTTGAGCACTTACCATGTCAGTGAAAACCTCCAGGAAAGGAAAACCTCTTATTTATTTCTTTTAGACTTAAAAAAAAATTCTCTCAACTCCAAAAATCCTTCAGCAAGAAACGAGAAGTGAGGGGGGAAAAAGCCCAGAGATCCAAAACACAGTGCTATTCCATTAGAGAGAGAAAAGAAAGAATAAAAATGAACCAAATCCAGTTCGGATGGTGTCTCGGAACAAACAAGTGACCTACAGGTGGTCAGTGAACGAATCCACCTGCAGTAAGAGTGTGTTCAGTAAGAGACTGGAGAGAGAGAGAGACAGAGAAAGTGTGTCTCGTGGGACAGGGGTGGGGTGAGTGTGTGGCTGAGAATGAGGCGAGTCCAGACACACTCACACACACACACACACACTGTCTCTCAGGTGTTGGGTTGCAACAAGCCCCGGAGGGATGGATTTATGCTCCTCAACCAATCAAAGAGTGGAGTGCCTGTGTCTGATTTCTGCACAGGTAAATGGGATGGATGGCTGTGTTTCAATACAGCGCACAAACAATGTGCAACTACATTTTTCTAAAAGAAAAAAAAATTGACAAAAATGATCACTGATTAATTGCGTGTCGTGGGATTAGTAGATGAGAATGAGCTGCTTGGCCCAGTGAGTGGAAAGCTTACATTTAAAACATAAAGATGTAAGGGTTGTTGGGAGTATCATTTTCTGCAATTAATGCAATAAGGCATTTTTGCTCTAACAGAGTCTATTAGGTCTAAAATAACCTGGCGGTCCGAGGCAGCACAGCCCAATCCCAGGCTTGAGATACCTTGTTTGTCTGGGCACCGTAGCCAGTATATCAGAGGGAGACTTTTCCTCAGTCTTATCCATCCTGCGGTTTGTATGAATGAAACAAGTGAGGCACCACATGCACCAATGTACCGCTCAGTGCTTAATGAGTGAATTGGCTTTTTTTTTAAGGAGCACCCACGGACAACATGGATATTTGTTTAATAATCTTTTATTGCCAATAGAATAATATTCCCTACAGCAGCAGCACATGAGTGTAAGGTCATTAGGCTAAATGCCAAGTGTTGGCTAGGAGGTTCAAGCCCCCAGCATTGAACAGTGGAACAGTGTGTTCTGGAGTGATCGCGCTCAATCCATCACCTTTGGGATGAGCAGGAATGGACCTTAGTGCCAGAAACTAATAGTCCAAGATAGTTGACCTCACTAATGCACTTGAGGCTGACTGCAGTCCAGTTCTCACAGAAATGTTTTACAAATCTACTGTCAAAAATTAAGGCTACAGCACAGGGGGGCAAACCCTCTAGGGTTATATGGAATCAGATTTGTCCCAAAATTTCAATTTGTGCTCAAATCTCAAATTTCGTATGAGACAGTAACTGGCGGCAATTGCGGCTGAGTTCCGGGGCACGGAGTTGTCACTCAAGCCTGCTATCAAATGAGGCGAAGCCCCGCCCACACGAGAGATTTGTGCCAGAACTGAAATCGAATCTCACAGGCAAGAATGAATTTTGAATTAATTTCGTTTGATATTAGGAGAATTTTTAATGATTTTTGTTCGAAGGAGAACTTTGAATGAATTTTGTTTGATATTAGGATTTTTTTTTTTTAATTGTGGCACAAATCTGATTCCAAAGCATTACACTTGATTTCAGAGGAAGAGGCTGAATGAGCAAGGACCTAAATACTTTTTGACATTTAGAGTACTTGTTTGAATTTAACATCCATGAGGCCTTTCTGCTCAGAGAGATTGGAAGAGCCCAGTGAGGGTGAGTAAATGGTGCTGACCCTTGCTGACTTTTCCTCAAACACTTATGTTTGTTTGAGGATCGGCAGACAGACGGCCGGTCGGCAGGGAGACTGCTAAGATAAAGGGCAGAGAAATGGACTGTGTAAAATGATCTTATAAAATAGTTCACACTGTTTGACTTGACTGATAACTCCAAACGACCCACAGGAGGACCGACACGCCTCGCGCTGCTCTGAATCATTGGCCTTTGAGTGTCGGAGAATTATTCAAGAAGAAAGTAATAGAACACACTTACAGTACAGAGAGACATCGTTAAATCAGATAATGATGGCCGAGGAAATAAAGCAACAATCGATGAGAAAAATTACACATACACTGGATCATTTCAGACGGTCAGCTGGAACCAGAAAAGCTTAAAGGAATTACACGAGTTGTATGAACCAGAGTGAGAGCGAGGGGCTACAATAGTGAGGCAGTGGATTTTATATGATATATAGGAATTCTACACTCATCTTTCTGAACCTTGTTCACTGGGTGGAAATCCCATTTTTCATGTTCAGTTTCACATCATAAGAAGTAAACACATTCTAATGAAGTGTACTTTTTCCAATAAAACAGAGATAACTCAACGCACTGCTATGTAAATCAAAGAGGCAAACTGGACTGAATCAAGCTGAGTGTTCAATTCAGATTTTATTCATGTCCAAATCCACCAGATCAGATTTTGTACAGACTGAACGCTCAGGAAATATCGGGGATGTAAAAAATTATTTACCTACTATAAAGTAAAGCAATGTGAAATGCTCTTTCAGAAATTTCAGAAGTCTTGGGATTCAAGCCGACAACCTTCTGATCCCAGAGGAAACTCCAGGCCACTATCCTTGCCATGTTAGATTCAACAAATTCATGTTAATCATGTACCAATCAACATTTTAGTAATCTATTCTATTAAGTATGGAGGCGCATGAACAAGGGTGTACTTGTTCTCTTCAATCAAGCTGATGTGTGCCTATAGATATGTGCTATTTTAGATGAAGCTCTATGAACATTAAACAGAAAATATGATTTTTGTGGTAATATTGTCTATAAATGCACATGCTAATGACACATTTTCCGCTTTTTTATGTGAAGAAAGTGTGGAAATGGAGCAGCCAGCCTCAACTAATTCACACCAGACTGCGTTTAACTGTGAGAAGTATCGTGTTTAATCATGATTTATTATTTAAATGATTTGAAAGCTCTTGTTTTTATCATTTGATACAAAAGATTCTTCTTAAATGCTTAGAATTGGACAAATATAAGCAGCAAAGTGTCTTCGCATATGTGTGTGCTTATCAATGTCTTCTAAATTACAGCATCCAGAGAGTTTCTCCACCTACTCTTCCACAAAGCCCCAATTTAGGCGTCCCCCAGCTGTAGCCAATACAATAAACGGTTTCATTGCAAAAGCAGCCACTCCACTCCCCCCAGATTTACGCCATTAACCCTCCAAACCCATTCAGTGCCCCCCACCCCCAGCTGTATTTTCACACACACTCACACACACATTTCTGAGCCTCAACCCACTTGCTGAATGTTCGTTTCCCTGTAGAAACTCTTTTTCTGTGATGGTGTGTAAAAATGGAAACAAATACACCACACAATCATTTTGACTGTATATGTAATTTTGACTGTATGGTCTTTATATTTATATGGGACTACACAAACCAAAAACACAAATATAAAGACAAGTTCACCACCTACAAGTACAGAATCTAAAAGTAGTGTACAGAGGTGCACATACACAAGTATAGAGCGTATACTGATACTGATGTTTTAGGATCAGACCACTGAGCGCAAGGAATTCACATTCCATCAGTCATGAGTCATATAATCAGCATATACTCTGAACTGTGATGCTTTTATTTTTTTTTTATAGAGACTTTCGTGTTGCCACTGTGCCCTTCAGTCAGTGCTTATAAGTATTTCAATGCTTATGTGGAAGAATTTTTTTTTCTTTTTTGCATCACCTTAGTCCATCCTGTCTTCAGGATTTGGTCAGGTTTTCATCAACATGACATGTACTGTTCTCTATAGGGATGCATGGAATCTCAGTCGCTTTCGCTCTCAGCTTCTGTTACTAGTAACATGTACACTTCATCTAGAAACAAGATTGGGCACCATCACTGGTTATTGACACACATATTATATTTGCCTCTCTCTGACCAGGCGTTGCACTTCTATGTCCTGTTAAATTTCCTGTAAAATTTCCTGTTTTCTGGAATGAAAAAGGCTTCAAGTCAGTAAATACTCCCCTGTGTGTGACTTCCCTCATCCATACAGTCCATATGCAGGAAAAAATCTATTTTTAAATCATCGTTTTGGTGATAAATTTCCTAGCTACAGCAATTAAGCCACGCCCCTTTATGCACCGATACACCAACAACTTTAATTGTTAAAAATAGATCATGGCTGAATTACATGAAGAACACAGTTTATAAAAAAACCCAGAACCTCACCTGGAGATGTGATTGGTCACCCTGTCATTGGTTACAAGCTCATTTGCATATTGCAGCATTGCAGAGACCGATACAACTATAGCAATTAGCAGACAATATTTTGTGCAGACCTCGAAGTCAGTATGTAAGCAAAACAAGCTCTAAATATGTAAGGTTTTGCTGCCGGTCGAGTCGGAGTAAGAAACATAAGCATGAAGTTTTGTGCAGAAACTCACTAAATGAATTTTTTTGTAACAGCAATGAAAAATAATCCACAGTTTAGCAAATGTGGTTTCAGTGTTAGAACATTTAATTAATTTAAATGAACCTTCTTTTCGAAGGAAAGCTCTCTGTTGGTATACATATGTGCATAGATTTGATTGTAGGTATGTGTGTCTATTTGTGTACGTGTGTTCATTTCACAAATCTAAAATAATTCACATTATTTCGATCTTTGAGTTGTCTTCCATTTTCAAGTTGATGTATGTCGCACTTGGAAGCAGAGAAAGGAGAAGTGGAGTAATGGGGATGGAGGAATAAAATGTTTTTACCTGCCCTGATTTCAGGCATGAGGGCAAAAGCATGCAGTGAATTATTTCCCATCAGAATCCCCATGGGGTGCTGACACACTGGAGATGAATTTAAACAGACAAATTAACACAGGAAATGAGCCCAGGGTCTCTCTCTCTCTCTCTCTCTCTCTCTCACACACACACACACACATACACACACATATACACACATAAATCCTGAGCAGATAAGACTCTGACACACACATAGAAATCCAGAGCAGATAAGGTGCACACACACACCCACACACACACACACACACACACACACACACACAGTAATACTGAGTACATAAGCCAAGTATACACAGAAACACTCATGCGGTGCAGAGGGAATCAGATTTGTCTCCTATATCTGATTTTTAGACTCCGGTGTTGAGATTTCAAGATACAAATGGCCAAATGCAATTTCATTTGCTTGCATATTTACATTGGTTGCCATTTTAACAATGCCCACATAACAAATATTTGCTTTTCACAAAAGTTCTGCACTTTCTGTAAACAGGTGTAAGAGGAACTAGTCTAAGCAGACACACCTATAGGATAACAGGCTCTTCCATTAATATTCATTTTAGTGATATTCACAGACAAAATTACTAAAACTGCAGCACACACTGCAGATCTCCATATTTATAATGTAATATGTGATGTAGCACCACATTTCTGTCCTCCTTTCAGACATTCTGAAGCACTGCAGCTAAGCACGAACCACAGGAAGTTTCATCCGACTGTTCTCATGTCTAGATATCTAATAAGAATACATTTTCTACCCCAAACAAATGCTTAAATCAAACCAGAAAAAACGTTGGTTGAGAGGGAGGGAGGGGGGGG
>JBBKCR010000101.1:4908184-4929339 GCA_037577295.1 Ladigesia roloffi | reverse complement strand
GAGAGAGATAAAAAACACAGAGAGAGAGAAACAGAGAGAGAGAGAGCTACAGAGAGAGAGAGATAAACTGAGAGAGAGAGAAATACAAAGAGAGATAGAGAGAGAAATACAAAGAGAGATAGATAGAGAGAGAGAGAGAGAGAAATAGAGAAAGAGAGAGAAAGAGAGAGAGAGATAATACACAGAGAGAGAGAGATACAGAGAGAGAGAGAGAGAGAGAGAGAGGCAGCAGCAGGTCTGGGTGTAAGTAGTTCTGGGTGATGAACTGTGAGGACGAGCTCCGAGATCCTCGCGCGCGTGGACCGCTGACCCCGAGTCTCTGGGTTTTCTTCCTCGCTGTTTTTGGACCGAACGGACCCTAAAGTGCGTGGTTTTGTACTTGCTGGAGGAGATGGAGCGGAAGTGTCCTCTGGAAGGCGCGCGGTAGAGGAAGCGGGACCCGACACGAGGAGCAGACTGCCGCGAGACTCATGCAGCACTGGCACGGAGCGCGTGGGTAAGAGGCTGGATCACAGCGCGAGGACTTTTCCTTGCAGAGTTTAATACGTGCTTTTGCCTTCAAATAGCTTTTAGTCCCGCACGAGCTTTGATCTTCCAATCCCACCCACACTCAGGGCTGTTTGGTTGCAGTTGTGTGTGTACGTGTGTATGTATTTGTATGTATGTATGTTTGTTTGTATCCAGTTATGTATGTATTTGGGGCATATAACACAGCACGTATTTGTTAATAGCAGCACTTGTCATTTAACCACGCTCGTGGAGTTTGCACAGGTTTGCTGCACATGCTTACTTCACGTGGGCTCCACTGTGGGTGTACTGAAGAAGCTGCTGGGCTGCAGTTCTGACAGAGGAACCTGTGCGTGAGCTAGATATCTGCGAGCTTTTCGAGGCACACACACACACACACATACACACACTCTACACATATACACAGGTGCTGTGCATTGAGCCCTTGCTTTTCTGGGGCTCCATCAGAGACGTGACCCCCCTTAAAGTGCGCCCTCGTGTTTCTCGTGCACGGGCACTTTGCATTATTATCTTATGCAGCAATGTGGGCAGCGTTATTACACTTCATGACAGTTTTTGTTACTGCTGTGGTGTTTTTTCCGCGTGGAAATATCAGCTGTTGTCCTTTCTGGTTAATTTGGATCGTACAGGCCGAAGTTGGAAGATCGTTCGCTCCGCACACACCACACACACACACACACTAAACACTGTAACAGGGATTCTGACCCCCTTACGCTTTTAAGAAATCATAATTATCATCATTACCGTTTTTTTCTAATCATTATCATATTCATCAACATCATATTAAATACCATTATTGTCTCACACAAGGTTCGAGTCACGGCTCGTGATTCGTGAGTGGCAGCACTCATGCGTCACACGGTTCCATTCAACAGTTTACATGAGGTAAAATGTGTGTGTGTGTATTTGAAGGAGTGTAGGAGTGGTGCGTGTTTCTATGTGTGTGTGGGGGAGAGTGTTTCAGTGAGAGAGTGTGGGAGTGGGGCGCGTTTCTCTGTGTGTGTGTGTGTGTCGTCTTTCTCCCACCTGAGCATCGTCGTGCATTCGTTCGTAATTACGGAATTATAGTAGATGAAAAATGGGGATGCGTCAAAATTAGAGCTCAATCTTTGCGTTTATGGTGGTTAAGCACTGCTGATTGATTGATTGTTTCATTGTAACGTGCTGTTGAAATTATGTTAACGCAGTCTGATTGAATACACTTAAAAACACTGCTAAAAACGAATACTGTTTATGCAATAATGTCTGAATAGCTCATTTGAATAGTATTGTTTGTTTGAATTAAAGAAAAATACTGGTTTTGTATTTAGATGAAATATTTGGGAGGTTTTCAGTTTTAATATACATGAATTGAATGAACCCCAGTGTTTTCAGCCTCGTCTCTATGTCTGTTTGGTTTGTTTTCTGTCCTTTTCCAAGCATATGCTGCACACACAGCAGATACAGATGTGGAATAGTCCTATAATGTTGGTTTAATGTTGGTTTTTGCATGAGGAATGTGATTGTTTCTATATGTGAGGCACTCTGGTGGTTATTCTGTTTCAGTTTGGTAAATCAATGGATGACAGTGTCATATTCAGACGGGTGAAACTGTGTCTCTCCTGTTTCCCTGGCCGTTTTTGGCCTTGTGCCCCTGCCTTCAGCCAATGAAAGCCCACTCTAGCTGGGAGACCCTGTTAGTAAAAAGACAACAGCCCTGCTACCACACTAATTAACTGGAGAAATGTTCTCTGGCTGTTAACGCCTGTCATTTAAAATGTTTTCTAGAGTCAGGGTAAAAGGACTTTAAGATCTCTAGGTGCTTCTTTGTGATTGTGTTTTTTTGTCTTGTAGACCAGGTTCAGTAAATCACATTTTTTATGTTCAGTTAAGTGTTTTTGTAGAGATTCTGTTAGAGGTAGTTCTACAGACCAGCTTTTAGACGATGATTTATTATAACTATTTATTATATGATTAGACATATTTTGAAATATTCTGTCTTTGTTTTAAGATATTTTTCTTTCGGTGGTTTATTTACTCTTATTATTTTTAAGGAATATTAGGTTGTCTTGTGTTTGTGTGCTTTTCTAGACTCACGTTCTAGGTTCATGTTTCTAGGTTCTTTTTTTTTAACAAATGATGTTTAGAGACTTTTTTGCAGCTGTTTTTCAGACTCAGTTTAAGCTGTTTTCTTAAAACAGGAACTACAGTCCTATTCTTACATAAACAATTTTTTCAAGTGTTATCCTTAGCTTATGCTTTACTAGAGTTATTTTTTTTCTGTATGTGTTTTCTAAGGCTTTCCTAGATTAGTTTTAGCCGATTGTTTAGTTTTTTCGAAAGCCTTCGCAAGTACCTTCTGTTAGTTTGTGTTTATTGTCTTACTTTTAGGTGTTTTTTTCAGGCTAGTGTTGTTCCCCCTACCTTCAGCTATTGAAATCGCTCTCTAGCTGTGGGTGTGGAGGACACTGTTGTAAACAGTAAAGAATAATGCTGCTGCTGCTTGCTGCTAATTAGCTCTGCCGGCAAGATTCTGTCTGTCTGTCTATCTGTCTCACTCTCTCCCTCGATCTCTTCCTTTGACACCGCCTGTGCTCAACCACTCTATCAGGTTGATAAATTACCTGTAATTTCAGGGAGGAGCGAAGAGGGCCGCTGAACTGTTTTGTTGTCCTTTATTGCATTCGGTGTATTGTGTAGTGTTTTTGTTTTGCGGAGATGCAGCAGGTTGTGATCCACGGCCCCTGTGGTAATGAAAGAGAGCTCATACACACACTGGATGAGATATAGAGGAAGTCTGAAACAGTGGAAATTGAAAACATGACTCAAACGGTTAGCGAGGCTTGTTTTTTTTTAGTAGCTTTCATCCTCTATAGAGGGATGATGCATTCATGAGACATGCTTGTTGTGATCTGTGGATGGCCGAATTCTGCCGTTCATTTAGCCACATTTAAGCGGGAAAAATAGACCCATAATGTTCTTGAATCCTCTGAGTCATGGTCAAGCGTTCAGGATTGTGATGTAATTCTGATTCAGTGCATTAGGGTTGATTTATTAATGACAATGCATCGATTGCTATGAAGAGACAATACTATTGTGTTTACATGGTTCATGGGGTTTAATTAGTCACCTACTTAGATTGATTGATTAATGAACCATTGGAACAACTGTCCGGTTGCTTTGTTTTGTGCTTGTTTTATTGGAACATTCCATTGGAACTAATTGGTTTTCTGGATTTTTCTCTTCACACAAAGAAAACTGTTGTCCCAGCATTCTTTGAGCCAGTTTGCCCCAAACTTTCTCTCATGTTCCTTTACAACAGAGGCACTTTGAGGGTGGCTGGAGATTTCATTTACTCTCCAAGCCAGTCGGTTCACTAGCAACACTGTCTTCCAGCGGTTTAATTTTAGAACAACACAGAAAAAGCCACAAACTCAATCAACACTTCACAGGCTTATGACTGGTACACCAGTCCTGGATTACAATAGCAATATCTTGGTGGTGTGATGATACACACATTTTGAGTGTGATTTTGAGGTCTAGGTTTAATTTTATTCTTGTTATTTTCAAAAGTGTATAGATTATACAGAATGCCAATAATATACTGCATAGGTTGTCTCAGATTAAGAAATATTCTCAAACAGAACATAGTTTGTATAAGTCACTTTGGTGCATAAGTGCATGTCTAGTAAATTCCCACCTTACTCATTTTCATGTTTCCAGGCTTATGACAACAGCCGCCAACAAACAATAGCAGCCATAATCCCCCCCCCATGAATTCATTGTAGCTTAATTTAGTCATGTGAACATTCTAGAGCATTTCAGAGTGCTTTTGCTTTTTACGTAAAAGTTAGACCTTTTCTGATCATGACATTAAAGTTGACAATGAATTGCACAATATAAAAAAAATTGAATTGGATGATCAACATTTTCCACTAGTTCTTCCATCTTTTTTGTCCATTCTTTTTTTTTGTTTTTTGGCCTGTGTAGAAGGATGAGTTCTATACTCTTTGAAGTGCTGTCAGCTCTAGTAGGAGGGGGGACACTTTGTACTTTTGAGCATGACATTAAAACAACCAAAGCATTCGCGGCAAAACATCGGGCGTTCGTTTGATCATTAGCAGCAGACGAAAGGCTTGCGTATCCCGACCTGCGGGGTTTATTCAGCAGCTCCATGTCAGGGCTGCGAGGAGGTAGAGCTGTCACTCTGATCTACGCTCCCTCCTCGTCACCCCCGAGCACACCCTGCCTGGTGTTCGGGAAGATGACGTCAAGAAAAACACTGAGAGGGAAGCGGTGCCGCCTGTGATCCATTCCCACAAAATTCTTTACTATTCATTAATCCCCCCCTGGGTTTCTTTAATGAGGAACTCTTCTTGGAGCTCTCTTTCATTGTCTTATTGCCAGTCAGAGAGAGAGGATAGATTGCTTTTTAATGAAGTGCAATGTGCATTTAGAAAGAGCTGCATTCTGAATGGTGGTTCTTAGGTTCTCTAAAATTGTTTTGTTTCCCCGGGTGGCACAGTGGCACAGGGGTTATCGCTCTTGCCTCACAGCAAGAAGGTCCTGGGTTCAACTCCTGGGTTGGGCGCAGGGTCTCTCTGTGTGGAGTTTGCATATTCTCCCTGTGACCACCACCAAAAACATGCTGATTGGGTTAGGTTGACTGAGCACACTAATTTGCCCCTAGGTGTGACTGTAAGTGTGAATATGTGTGAGTGTGTGGCCTTGCAATGTGCTGGAGACTGTCCAGGGTGTAAATAGCAAAGTGAGCTCCATAATGACGTGGCTGGATGATTTCAGTGTAGAAGAACTTGACTAGCCAGCAGAGTTCTGACCTCAACCCCATTCGGCACCTTTTGGATGAACTAAAATGGAGATTGTGAACCAGGACTACTGGTCAAACATCAGTGGCTGACCTAATAAAAGCTTTTCCAGTGGTTTAGTTTTGATGTTTGATGGAGGAGCAAGAAGTTGAATCGTGATAGTAGACAAATGTTGATTGTACAGCAGTCCGGTTCCTCCATGGGCTTTGTAATGAAGGTGACAAGCTACCCTACACTGACCATTATCTGAACAGGAACTTTAATAACATTGCATCCAAGTACACAGGGTATAATATGGAGTTTCATCTCCTTTTGTAGCTATAATAGCTCCCACTCTTCTTGGAAGGTTTTCCACAAGATTTTGGAGTTTCTGTTGGAATTTGTGCCCGTTCATTCTGTAGAACATTTATGAGGTCAAGCACTGATATTTTATGAGAAGGTCTGGCTCACAATCTTTGTTCCAGTTCTTCCCAAAGGTGCTGGATGGGGTTGATGTCAGGGCTCTTTGTGGTCCAGTCATATTCTGCCACACTGAACTCCGCCAGCCATGAATTTATGGAGTTTACTTTATGCACCTGGGCACAGTCATACTGGAAAAGAAAAGGTTCTGGATTAAATCATTAAGAATGATCACATTAATTTAGTCATTTAGATCAGGGATCACCAATGGCGGACCTCTGTCCGGCCCCGTGACCATTTTAATGGAGCATTATTTTGGACGGTTAACAGTGAGTGCTGCTCCTCCAGTTCATACGACAACTGCTTCATTCGTCAGTTTACAAGTGATGGGACGTTCATGAAGAGAGCTGTCTCTTCTGGCACGGCTCCCAAAGGGCTTTTAGTTTATTAACACCTGTAGTGGGCTTTTTTTAAGACCGCCCAAACCGACCAATCAGGAGATCCAACCCAACCTGTCAGGAGATCCAAACTGACCCGTCAGGACACACAAACCGCCCTGCTCAACCTGCAAAACTATGTGTGAACCCAAAACCCGACCCGACCCGACACGAGGAAAAAAAAACAATATCGATAAGGAAATGCGTTTTGTAACTTTTTAATTTATTTGCCTGGGACTACTTTTATTTATGGAAAATAGTTAGTTGTGCAATCTCACGTGATCCTGCATTGGAAATAAGCAATACATTTTGTGGAAACCATGTGAAAATGTGGTCATAGGGGAAGGCTATAAGACTTCAGGTCGGACCTTCTCCTTGGACAAAATTTAATAACTGGACCTCGGTGACTTTTAATTGAATACCCCTGATTTAGATGATAATCATTTTGTCTATATAGTGAATAATGGATCTGATATTTGTGAGCCACCATTAATTACAAGGCCACGTCTATAAAATGTGCACCTCCCCAAAGTTCTTCTGACATAGAAGAAGCTAAAAACCTGTAGGCAGTTCCTTTTGATAGCTACATTTGATCCCTGACACTCGGTCAAGGTTGACACTGGTGAACATCTTACATGGACCTGATTCATTCCTCTACATTTGATGATTCTACATGAGAACATACAGACAGGCCCGGCCATCCATATTCAAATAGAGTCTAGAATGAATGACAGGACAACACTCAATGCAGACGTTTTTCACTGTGCCAGGCATTCAGATTATCGGTTAGATCTAATCAATGATACATGAAGGATAATATTTTAATATCACTGTGGACACCAGCTTGGAGGAGGTGGTGGCAAAAATGAGGTTTATATACAGCTCTAGAAAAAATGAGACCAGGGCAATTTATTTTTAAATAAGCATCTCTGAATTTGTCAGCCATTCCATGCCAGTGTCTCTTAAAATCCAGCACAAACACATACTGCTTTATGAGGTACTGATTAGTGACTACCTGAATCACTTATTTAATGAGGAAAAGTATAAAAAACACTGCTGTAATCAACACTCTTATCTTGTGATCAGCTGGATCGTAAAACACTACTAGAAGTACATCTGGTATAATTATTGTCATTTTGTTTAAGAGTGAACAAGAGATTTGTTTTTGTCGAATTATCGAAGTTTTGTAAATGCTGCATCATTTTTGATGTATTAACATTTACTTTAAAGTCATGCTTTAAAGAACAATATTTTCATTTGGAAATTAGTCCCGTCAATTTTTTATTTGGAAATTACTCTCATCAAATTCTAAGGTGAGCTGCCTGTTTAACCAAGTACATCAGCATGGGTTCAGATGTGATAATTAGTTATTTTTTCCAGCTCCATGTGTATACATTTACATCAACAAACAGCTTCCTTGCAGTTTAGCTGCAGCTTCATTTCCCTCGTGATGTATTTTCTATCTCAGAGGTGTCTACAGAGACCAGAAAAAACATTATAGCCATAGCCATCACAGCTTTCTACCATCTTTTATTAATATAATACAAAATCGTGCATAAGCGGATCACTTTGCAATGTTTTGTTGGTTGTATTCCAACCACCCATTCATCCATCCATCATCCATCATTATCATAGTGCTTACCCTAGCCAGAGGGTGCTGGAGCCTGTCCCAGTGGTCACTGGGTGAAAAGCTGGACACTCTGGACAAGTTGCCAGTTCATCAAATGCCAGTTAAATAAACACACACAGTCATGCCTAAAGGGAAATCTTTAGCATCATCTAATGTGCTTGTCTTTGGATTGTGAGAGGTTGGTTTGTTGTCGTATTACTATAGTAAAATAAAGTTAGACATCTGATAGGCCAAATTGTTATGTTTTCTAACATAAGTATCAGTCATGCAAAAAATTAGACATTAGACAGTCTAGAATGTGAGTTTGTTGTAGTATTACTATTGTATAGCTAAATAAAATGGTCCAAACAGTTTTTTTTGTTATAAGTGTCAGTCATGTAAAAATTAGACATTAGACAGTCCAGAATGTGAGTTTGTTGTAGTATTCCTATTGTATAGATAAATAAGATGGTCCAAACCCTTATTTTTGTAGTATAAGTATCTATCATATAATACAATTAGACAGCAGACAGTCCAAAGTGTTTGTTTGTTGTAGTATTACAATTAACTTCTCTGCCTAAAATCACTATTACCATGTCTTTTATCAAGGCACTTGGATTCAGGGGATATTGTCCTTCAAGTTTTAGCCTTCATTATTGTCTTCCATGTATATAACTGATATCAACCTGTCATAAATCAATGCATACTAATGATTGATCACATTGTCTCCAGTGACAATAAAGGCATGCTGTATTTTATAAGAATTATTTTTCACTCAAATCTCACTGAAACAGGCAGAGAAATTGTCAGGTGTCTTAATCCAGTTCCACATTTATATATAGTAGTAGAAGCAGAGATATTATATTCTGGTTTGTTGATTGAGTGTAACTGCACCCAGGTATGTAATTATATGATAATAGCATTGCATGCTCAGCATTGTATGTAGCAATTCCTATACATGAAATCTGTTTGGAAAAAACAACTGTAGACTTTGAACAACTGAAAGAAATAACCAAATACGAGACTCCGTCGTCTAAGAGAGTGGGTAGATTTGCAATCATGACACCATCAGCCAACTAATTCCAGAAAATCTTAGCAATCTAAACTAATCTCTCACAAAATCTCACATGATTTTTTCAGCTTAATAGAGATTCGGAGGCTCTCCTCTTCTTCCCAAGCATCACACACTAGATTTCAGAGCGATGTCAATCAAATTCTACTTCTTCTTTTACTCCAGCACCGAAGGTCCACTGGGGAAAACTAGTTTTTAGAATTCAGCATTTGACCCTCATACCCAACCTCTCATTCATAAAAGGTATTTAGAGGTTATGAAGAGATCTCTAAGTGCTGCAGGCTCACGCTTACTGTCCAGCTGTCCCTACGGTAGAACTAGATTTAATAGATCTGTCAATAAAATCTGTCTGAATGGAAAATAAATACTCATATGTGGAGTTATACCACAAACAGCAGTTTGCACTGAACATTTCTCATTTCCATATTTGTGCCATGCCCATTTACATGGTTACATGACATTATTTAAAAAAATGTTTAATTACACTGCAATGTTTGGGCACTGATGAGGAGATGGATGTAAATGCAAATGCGGAGTTTATTTACAAAAAATGAAACAGTTTGTTAAAAGTAATGAACAGATCATGGATCTTACAGGGGAAACAAATCCATATAAAGTAAAGCATAAATACAAATACAGTATTTGGATTGGCACAAATAACGTGTTATTTACGAATACCGTATTCGGACAAATACTTAAAAAAAATATTTGTATTCGGGATGCCACCCCCCCTCCACCCCCCATTATTGATTTTCAAACCTCCCGCCTCTCAGTACAGCTGACACAGAGGTTACCAGAAATGTTTAAAATGAAATGCATGGGTTTTGGGAACATATTTGGGGGTATATTTGTGGTTTACCGTATAAAAATAGGTATTTTAGGCATTTTTTATTACAACAGTTTTTTCACTCTACACGGGAATACATCGTGGAACGTTACTTTACTATACACTATTCACTATTCACTACACATGCTCGTGGAACTTTACTTTATTCACCCAAGTAAAACAGTGGGCACTTGCCATGTATAGGGATGGTACTTGGCTCAAGGGAACCTTAGTGGGGCCACTGGCAGTTCTGTGAATCAAACCCACAACCTTCTGATCCAAGGGATAACTCCTTAACCACCAAACCGGCTGCATGTGACACTGCCATTAGGTTTCTACACAAGGGCAAACAGAGTCCACAAGACTGACGAGACTCGCTAAGATGACGGATTCAAAATAATTGAAGTACACCACGAGCTCAGGAGCTCTGGTAGATTTAATTCAGCGCTGCCAATTTTACTACTAAATGCCTCAGAATTCTTTCAACTACCCTGAGCAGAGTGCCATCGTCTTTCTATGACAGTTCTCTCAAAGTTAGACACTTGATCCTATCACAACATAATTCTAAATTACACCATCATGTAGACTCTGCCATGAAGCAACAGATAAATCCTCTCAAATAATATAGGATAAACTTTAGCCATGTCACATCAATAGCCAAATTCTGCTCTGCATCATCAAATCAAATTGCACTAACATAAGCAATGTGAAAATGCATATTGTAAGAACACAGACACACACGACATAATTATACAAAATGTATAGTTTTATATATATGTATATATGTATATGTGATGCAAGTAGTGTTTATATAATTATTTTAGTATGAAATAAATATATACAGAGTGAATATGCAATATGTACATATACTGTATGTGTGTATATAAATATAGTTTGCCACAATTGAGTGTTATGCAGCGTTTTTATAAATGTATATGTGGGTGCGTGTGTGTGTGTATGTGTGTGTTTGTGTGTGCGTTATCTATTATAATAAATAAAGGCATGTCACTAGAGCAGTTTTATATCATTATGGTTGTAATATTCTGTCCATTTCATTCTAGCCCAACGATGTATTCTGCTCTGTTGAGTTACAGTCAAGTTGATTAGATTGTCTATGTGCAAATGAGAGTCAGATGAGTTTCTGTATTCAGCTGTTAGCGTCCTGGCTCAGAGACAGAGACATCTCCTGGCCGTCACGTAGCAGGTGGGCTCAGCATGAAAGTGCAGGCTTGACGCTCTGGAGATTCATATTTGTAAGCTCTGAGGCCAGATCAAGTACCCTTGCGTGTTTTATGAGCTGTAGCGCATGGAGACGAATCCGCAGGTGACCCGCCACTCCTTCTTTTTATGGGAGTTTTATGGAGGCTCTCTCAGACGGGGAATAGATAGGTGTTAGAGTGGGTTGCTGTAATAGACCACCGGGCCAAATGGTCCATCTCCGGCCTTGACATGTTCCAGGGCCTGTAGCTCAAGTGTATATATCAAAGCTCGCAGGTTAATAAAATATTCCATCATGCCTGTTACCATGACACCTTTAACACAGTGCGTCATACTGTCCATTTCTGAATGCTACAGGCTAAAGAGAAAACTTCAGATCATGCCTTATTGGTTTCTAAAGCAGTTAGAGAGTCTCCTGCATTATAACGCTGAATAAAAATATCTACTGTGATAGAGTAATGTCAGTTCTTTTGTTATTAGAAAGAGCACATTAATATATCGAGTACATTTTTAATTGTTTCAGTGTCTCATTATTCACTTCTCTCAAATCCCTTCACAAAAAGTGAGATATCACACCTTTAAAGAAAGCGCATGAAAGTGGAGAACTCTGTAAAATGGAAAGGGATATTTTTGTGAGTGCGATATGCTTTTGCAAATACATTTCTCAAAACCTGTGACAGAGTTTTGGAAAGGACATTTTTTTTCCAACGGTTACTAAATGAAATAGTCTTGTTAGTTCTTTTTCTCCATGGATGCAAAGCATAGTAAAGTGAAAGGTCAATCGTATCAATAGATATTGTATTGAAAGGCAGCACTGGCTGGTTGCTACAATTAATGCACCAGATTGATCACCATATCTTTGCTTTTACGTCAGACAAAATGTGTCAACAACGCTGATAAATAAAATATACAGAAAAAAGCTTATGAAACGTAATTAATTATCATGATTAACAGAGATTCTCAAAAACACACGAGTAATATCTCACTTTCACAGTAAATTAACAGTACTAAGTTCCAAATGAAACTAAATGTACCCTGAATATACCATATAGATATAGGTTTATATTTAGTCTAATGTATTATGTTAATTAATCAGTATTAAGTTTATTGTAATTACTATTGGTGCACAATATGGCAACCCCTTAAAATATTGTGTCCCTTAAAATTAAGCAGCATAAATACTAATTACACATCAAATATAAACCAAGAAATCTGAATTGGTAAACAGGAAATTAAAGAATATCAGAACCGACAGATTGACAACCAGCCAGACAATTGTTTGGTTTATTGTTGCGATTTGTATCCTTTTTGTGTTGCAATTTGAAGTAGGGCAGGGTTGTGTACTCATGCTAATGCTACACTGCTACACAACACCTTCCGGCATAGTTGTGCATGACACACTGCATCTTTCACTTTTGGCAATTTACTTTAAACAATTAACAGCCAGTCACTTTTCACTTTTAGCTGTTTATGTGTTTCATGTCTTTTAAAAAGATCTATTGTCAGCAGTTCCACTCCTGAAATGAAATTTCACAAGAATCTCCTCATTTACC
Organism: Ladigesia roloffi; assembly: GCA_037577295.1. Lineage (NCBI taxonomy): Eukaryota > Metazoa > Chordata > Actinopteri > Characiformes > Alestidae > Ladigesia > Ladigesia roloffi. The sequence continues at coordinate 4,916,892 of JBBKCR010000101.1, read as the reverse complement.
TGGACTAGCATGAATATGACAATGACAGGATGTGCTGGAGATGCACGAGTGTGGTTCATGTGCTCTTTTAGTCCCAGCTAATATCTAAAATAAAATTTAGCCTGGACAAAAAGGTACATTCTTACTATTGTATTTCCATTTTGTATTCCAGTAAATGTTTATATGTTGATTGAGTGGAAATGTGTTTGTCTGTTTGTCTGTTTGTGTGTGTGCGACATAATAATCAGACTCCTCCTCCCGAGTCCTGACAGTCCTGCAGGTGAGTGAGCCAGTGTTTTGGTCCCAGTCGGGAGAAAAGCAGCCGGTGATTCATGAGCGTTCCTGCCCGCGCCCCCCGGAGACCTGGCCGGCAGCAGGGCATTATCAGTGGTAAATGGGTCTGAAAACGTTTCAGCTTAGACAAGCCAGGCTGCACGTGATTTATTGCCCGCTTCGCCATGGCGCTAACAGTTAGCCATGTTAGCGGTGCGAGGCATAAGCATTTTCATGGCCACAGTTCAAGTTTATTTCGGTTGTAAATTCCAAAAAGCCACTGGGATTTATAAGCGGGGAGATGTTGTTTGCAATCTGCCAGTGGGAAGCATTGTTTTAATGTGGCGAGGATGAAGATGAATGAACGCTTTGTTCTCTTATCTCCCTTTTTTGTCAAGCGAGGCATTAAAGATCTGTTCCTTGAACTGAGAAACAGGGTTGGGTACTAAATGATAAAAAGACTAAAATAAACTTGGAAATACAACTCCGTTTTTGAAACTCGCAATCATAATTCCTTCTCTTTCATTGGAGTGTCAGACAGGGTTGCCCAGACTTTTGAGTGATCTTAAAAATGCAACAGCGGTAGGTGTTCATTTCAACAGTGTAATTGAATTTGTCTGAGGCTAAAATGAATGGAAATCGTTTAACCATAAAAATGGGAAAGTGCTTTGGATCCCCCACTCCCCTTAATAGCATTCTGGCCCTGGTTGCAGTTTACTAGTGCCATGGATGTGTATCCTTTTATCACTTGACTGTAATAAACCTTTGAAAGTACAGCCGGCAACAATGCAACTGAAAGGCGTGACAAATACTGAATGAAAACATCACGGCCAGTGGTCCGACTCCAGCATGTCTCATTATGGGACAGAAAACTTTAATCAATGCTCCTGATTGATTGCCTACCGCACTACCAGCTGGACATGATCACATTTCCCATCCGTTTCCCCATCATGCCTCGCCTCAGGGGGGCGGAAAACATTAACCTCACATTAGACGCGGCCATAAAGATCCTGTTTACCGTTTAATGGTGGCTTTAGACCAATTCTTTGTCACACTTTATTAAACAGGTGCTTATTTTATATAGATAATGACTTCATTTCATTTCATTTCATTCTCTCTTGTTGACCTTGAATCTTTGGCTACATACATTCGAAATATGACCGATTTGAGAAATAGCCCAGAGTAAGCTCACACTTTTTAAAATAAACTGTATGAACTGAAAATGTGTGTTTGGAAAATTGACCTAATTGATTAATTAAAACTTGAATTAGTGGAATAAATGTGGGTTAACTGCTTGTTTTCCTATGAAGTACACACAGCTCTAGAAAAAAATAAGAGTCCACTGCAGAAATGTTCAGTTTCTCATGTTTTATCTTTTATAGAGGCAAGTAGGGTTGCAAAATTGCAGGAATTTGGAAACTTTCCATGGGAATTAACAGGAATGATCAAAGTTGAAGGCTAAGACATAAAGATATTTGGTAGAAAAAAATATTGCCGCATAATCTTGGCTAAAACAATCAGATTTGATGTAAATACAGTATAATTTGCAATTCCTCAATCACAGTGGACATAGCACACTGCTTAATCTTGAGGCCATAACCCCTGCATGCATTGTGCATGCTTCCATCACAAGCACAATGATTTCTAGAATTCTGAACCAATAAACCAACCTTTCCAAATAAAGATATTAGAATTTTGAAAGAAATGTGAATGAATCAATGGTAATGATGGTGTTGACGGAACTTGAATCATTCAAAGAAACCAAATCTTTTGTTCACTCTTAAGCAAAATGGCAATAAATACCTTTGATGAACTTCTAGTAGTGTTTCACCATCCAACTGGTCACATTGCGAGAGGAGAGTGTTGATTACCGCACATTTTTTCTTCATATTCAGGTGTATAAAGGAGATTCAGGTGATCACTACCAATCATTATCTCATCCAGCAGAAAGATGTGTGCTTGTGTAGGAGCTGTACTTTAGGTTGAATGCAATTTTATTGCATCAAATAAAGTTATGGTGGACAAAAATGATCAATTCTTCATAATGACATCAGGAAGAATAATTTATCTTAATTACAGTACAAAACAGAAGTATGTTTTCATGGATATTGTCACTGATAAGACTTTTGAATGTGTTTTTTAAACTTTCTTTTTTACTTTTACCAAAAAATTATTGATTTCCAACAGAAACTTGTATTTTTCTCTGATATGTGAGAAGAAAGCCCCGAGTAGCCTTAGCACCTGTTGGAAACAGTCTTGAGCAGCCACTCAAAACCATTAGATTTGACCCATGCAGACAAAGGCCATTAGAAGTCTGAGGCTATCCTAAAACATAGCTGAGACAGCATCTTTAAAAAAAAAACTTTAGATCCTATGGTCAGGTGCAGGGACTCGTGTATACCAGTAGTTTTTAAAACCAAAATCCAGTTCCCAGTCCATGTTTTGCATGCTGAGTTTGTTTTCTGTAACCTTTTGTCCATGAACACACACTTTTCCATTTCAAAGAAAGCAACTACAAGCTTGTTTTGCATAGGGGAGATGTTAACGCCGCTACAGTTTCACTGACAAATAATCGTTTTTGCTTGGGCCTGTAGGTTTGAGCCCCATTACAAGTCCTGCTGTCTCCCACTAATGATCTGCGGGTGTCGATGCTGCTCTCTGCCCGTCTCTCTCTTTTTCATTAACACGACTGTTCTTGCCTTTGAAATCTCACTTTTCAGTCTGAGACATGCAAATCTAATGATGTGGTATTTGCAAGTCGAGATTTCAAAGTGTTTTTGTTTGACAGATCCTTATCGTATAACGTGGCAGTGTTTCATTTCATTTCATGTGCGAGGGTTCATCGTGGCAGTGATGCATGCTTCTCATCTTCCGCCTCTTCGGTTGTCTCTGTCCCATTTAGCTGCAGCTGTTGGAAATCACAAACAAATACAAGCAAATCTACATTCACACAATGTATACACTGAATTGGCACTTTATGAGGTAAACTCTATATGCAGATCCATATGCAACTGTTGTTGCACCCTATGTTAAATTAGGTTTGCAAAATTGAATGCACAATTTAATACAAAAATACTGTTTACTTTTTGTCGCATTTCACGAATTTAAATAAATATTTACCCATGAAACATTTAACATAATGTTTAAAATGTAGCCTCTAGGGGGAAAAACACTGTACATTGTTTGGTAATGGTTTATGTCTTATATGATTTATATTATTGTAATACCAATTTATGTCATAGAAAATTTACACTAAAATGTTTGAAAATATTTTACTTGTTTAATTTGCAAAGTCGCATTGCAGAAGTAATTTGTCATAACATCTTCGTCTTATTCTTTGCTTTATTGTGGTCTTTTTATTTTATTTAAGACCAGTAATCTCCAAACATACCAACAAATGTGTTATTCTAATAATTCTAATACATTTTTTAACAAGGACTTAGCATTGTATTCAAATACATAGATTTTAATGTGGAGTTGGTCATCCTTTGCAGCTAGAACAGCGTCTACTCTTCTTGGAAGTCCTTCCACAAGATTTTGGAGTTTATGTGGGAATCATTCAAAATGCAACTCTTTCTAAATGTGTGTTGCTTTTCATTAATAAGCATATTAATCTCTCTCTCTGATTAGCAATAAATACAATGTTAAAGAGCTCTAAGAAGAGGCATGTCCCAATACCTTTGTGCATATTGTGTATGTACCACTCACTGATTGTTTTATACAGTCCATAATCTGCATAAGCTTTCCCTGAAACACTGAAACTACTGGGGTCCTTTAAATATATCAGTAGTACCAGCTACAAACACCTGTTTAATACCAAAGGATAAAGAGAGGTCCTGTAAAAAGAATTAGCATGTTTCTGATGGATAAAAATGTAGATCTCCTCAAAGAAACACCACTGCTTGATGACCACTTTAGTTTTATTTTGAAAACCCCCTTGCTTAATGCAGCTTTCTTCCCACCGCACCTGTCTATCTCTGCTAATTTTAGCCACTGGGTGAAGTTGTCAATTTGTCAATTTTAGTTCTTTAAGAGCGAATGTGATCCTAATTAGCGAGCACCCAACCACATGTGGTTCCCTGTGATTTGCCTATCACCTGCACTTTTAACTTCCAGATGCAATAGGGTTGCCAAACAGCTCATACAGACATGTGATTCCTGACACAAAAATATTTCAACTGACTCAGAGAATGGATAGATGTTTTTTTTTGCACTTGGAGTGTTTATAAGAGCAGTAGAGACACAAATGAAAATACAAAGGCATGATTCATATATATCCCCTTTTAAATCAAGTTATTGGACTGAAAAGTTATTGGACTGATTTCTTGAGTATCTGCCTAACTGTACCTCAGACTTTCTAGCTAGGGACAGTAATTCAACCCAAATATAAGGAACGATTTGGTGAAAAATTAAATTGAAATTGTTTTCCCTTGAGCCAAAGTGTAGCTGATTGCCTTAGGCATGTTTGCTACGTTAGTTTGAAGCCAATTTATAAATGCAGGTAATCGTTTTTGAAGGTTACATGTTTTATGAGCAATGTGCAAAATTAGAATCAAACATGCAGATTTGGTAAACAATATCAAGTAGACTTTCTAATGTGATGCTGTTTCATGCATTGTTTTCTATAGAAAATGGATGAAGTTTTGAGATGGCTGTTCCTTATCTTTCCATATGTCAATCCATACTTTCCATATGTCAATTTTTATGAATAAATGTCATACAGTCTCAAAATCCACATAAGTAAGTCTGTTAGACAACTATTCAGGAGAGTAGCAGTTGTCACAACACTAATTTTTGAGGTATAAGCTTCCATTATCGGTTAGCTACCTTAGCCTCACATCTCCAGTGCTGAAGTAGCGGGAATGTCTTGACTGATTGACTACACTTGGGTAGTATTTGTAATTTGTTGCGTAACTCACACCCTCTCCCCCACAAAATATCCTTTTCAGATTTGTACTCAAATCTTTTTTTCTTGCCGGATTTCAAACAGCAGTGAGGCTTTTGAAATGAGCGAAACCCATTCTGAGTGGTTGGTGGCACCTTTTGTTGGAATGCTTCTACAATGTGTTGATCTCATTTGAATTGTGACCTATTTAGCCGCTCAAGAACAGAAGAGAAGGGAAGGAGAGATTGATGGATGGGAAAGCTCTAATTTTCGCCAGCGATTTCACAGACACGCTCTATAAACAATGAGGTGCCTGAATCATTGCTGAATCATGTTCTGTGAGGAATATCCCGTTCCAGTGACTGATATTTGTCATTTTTCCGCTTTTCAGTAATCACATACTAATAGATCGTTGAGCAAGGCTGCATAAAATGCAATTTCCATTCAGTGAAGCTTTTTGATGCCGATGCTTACCGAGGAGTAAGCAGATTAATATACCTCATAGCAATACTGTCTAGAAGACCGGGCCTAGAAGACGTGTGTACCTGTTTGAACCCGAAACACTGAAAGGAAGAATCTCAATTTCTGCCTCTTATCCAGGACCAGGTTGTGGGTGTAGCAGGTTGAGGAGGGTGGAGCAGACGTTCTTTTCCCTGGCCATGCCCACTAGCTCCGTCTGAGCGATCCCGAGGTATTCCCAGGATAGCTGAGATATATAATCCTCCCTGGGTCTGCCCTGTGGTCTCCTCCCTGGAGGTGCCCAAGAGGCATCGTGGCTAGAGGCCTGAACCAATTCAACTCCTGCTCCTGGAGGAACGGCAGCTCGTCCCCAAGGCCCTCCTGAATGTCAGAGTTCCTCTGGGTTCCCACAATCACTGTTGATCTACAGCTCCACTTTTCCATCAGTCTATAATGCTGCATAACTCACTGGCAATAATGAAAAATAAAATCTATGAAAGTATAATTTTATATCTTGTATATAACTTATTTGAATCTTAAATCTTGCAAAGCACTGGAACTAAAAATGGTATTATGTTATCCTCATGCTTATAGGCTGGAGTTGTAGAATACAGCAAATGTATCAGGTTCTGCTTGTTTTTTCTATATTGTATTTTAATTCACTTCAATTTGATTTATAAAGCGCTTTTTACAGCCTGGTCAGCTTTACAGAGTCCATGTCCGAGCCTCTAGTGAGTAAACCAAAGGTGACGTAGGCGAATAAAAACTGCCTCAGCTGGAGGAAGAAACCTTGTGAGGAACCAAGAAATCTTATTACTCCAGATATACAGTCATAAAAACATAATTCAGTTATTAAGTTCAAAAGGACTAGTGCGCCAAAAGGGTTGTATGGTCTCAAAATGTGTGTTCTTGTTTTGGGAATAGTTAATGAGTATTTGGTGATAAAAGAAAGATATTAAACATTTGTGACATTATAGAATTCAAAGCAAACATGCAGAGTTCAGCAAATGTGCAGAGTAGTGGAAGTCTGTTGTCTATGTATTTTGTTGTACATTTAAAAAATGTACATCATCCCAAGAATCCCCAATCCTGGAGGTGTGAGGCAATAGTGCAGCCAAAGTGGGGCCCAAGATTAAATAATGAAATTATATTATGAACTTGTTCGACCTATGGTGGACTGGAGCACCAGTGGGCAGAGTCTCTGCCTCGCCATGGTCTTGTGTTGGCCCCAGGATAGGCTTTGGGTTCCTACAACTCTAGCAAGGATAAGCAGATATAAAAAATGAGTGAATGATTGAACTTGGTGGAATTCATCTTTACAAATGAAGGGATTTAAAGAAAGGCATCTGTTTCTTCACAGGGTTTTTTGGTACTGTTTCAGAATGACTTACCGATAGATAGATGGGTTCATAGTTTGTGTGCATATAATGTCCGGCAGTTTCTGGATTTTGTTCACAGCTTGCAGTTTTGAGTGGTGTTGTTATGTTCATACTACCTCAGAGTTCTAGTTCCTAGCCTTTCCTGTGTCTTAATGTGTCTTGTTTTGACCTTTACCTGCCTTCTGTTCCTCATCCTGGATATCAATATGCCTCTGATAAATTTGTCTGCCCATTCACTGACCCCTCCCATGAACTATGAATATGAGGAAATGCTGCAATAAAGATGTCTCTCTCTCTCTCTCACATCCGACTGCCTCAGGCACTCATTCTGTGCACTGCCTGACTCTCCAATAGATTATCACACTAAAATCTGTCGTTTCGACTTGCTCTGGACTGTTGTACTGGCATCAGATATTTCTCTCTCCGTCTGCATATTGGAGAATCATGCTTGTATAAGGTTCCCTCTTACTCGTCCGCTCTTTCTGTTACAGACATTGCCTTATACCTGTCTCCAGAGAAATATTGCATTTCTATTAGATACTGTCTCCTGTCATCTTCCTGATTGCACTGAAATCAGACATTCTATATCCCAGTCTGTACGGTACCAGACGTAAATGCAGCCCTCTAATGACGGTGGCCTATTGCATTTATATGAAATGCCTTCTCGTCTCTTTCTGTATGCAGTATTATGCTTTTATCAGGCAGAACCATTTTCTCTGACACAGTGTTGCACTCAGACATTCTCCCTTGGGTCGCAGTGCTTACTTGACAAAGGTATGTAGTCTACAGCATCCATTACAGAAGGAAGCTCATGTGTTGTTTACTTAAAAACAGTGGTGCACTATAATGTTCATAAGATCCCAGACTGATTGTAATACACTATAGAGAGGGTGCAGGGCGATACGGCTGTTGTTTTATTTATAAGACTCTATACTCTTAGAATGCGCAGCTACTAAACTGTCAGTAACCCCTCAGAGTCAAAGGAACTCTTAATGCTATAGTCAAGGTCACTTTGAGGTTTCTGTCTGTTCTAGTCACTTTAAGAACATTATTGTTAGAACTAAGCCTGTAACGATAACACATTTTGCTGGACGATAAATTGTCCCAGAAATTATTGCGATAAACGATAATATTGTCATTGTGTCCGTTTCTACTGATGTAGGCTAATGATAATGGCATAATAATGCAAATGCACCATTTCAAAGATGCACAAACCTTGACTTCTAAAGATCACATAACCCTGGGAGTGAAAGACATTGTAAGTCAGCATACTTACTTAAGGCAGGATGACTTAAGGTGCGTTCACACCGGACGCAAATGATGCGTCAAGCGTGAGTAAATTACATGTTAAGTCAATGCAAACGCACGTCAAGACATCCTGCGGCGCGTTTCGCGCGACTGGCTCGCTTGACGCGTCAACGCGCGAGTTGAGAAATCTGAACTTGGGCGAAAAATCACGCAGCATTAACCAATTAGGACCGTGCTCTAGTAGTGACGTGATTACAGCGGGGAGGAAGAAATCCCAAGCTAAAATTGAGGACAAAATAATTGTGGCTGTGTGTGGACACCCATGTACTGTACGACACATCTTCATTCTTTTATAAAAACAGGAATAAAAGGATCTTGCTTAGAAGAAATTTAGTGAGGAGGTCAGAAAGCCTGGTAAGTTACAAAAAACTTTCCTTAATTTGAGCTATATATATTTATATACATATTGAGACTACAAGCTACCT
>JBBKCR010000101.1:4877874-4887931 GCA_037577295.1 Ladigesia roloffi | reverse complement strand
ATCCACTGACATATGGCTGGAGATACAGTGAGCTGAGAGAGTTTGGTGGTGAGGACTCCAGGTATGATGGTGTTAAAAGTGTACATTTTCTATATTCTCAATGCTGCTGGATTTTCTTGTGTTACTAATAGTACAGTCTGAGATATGTTACTGATTAACAACAACACTGATTATTTTGCATTGTTGGGGAAAGCAGGGAAAAGCAAAAAAAAAAAAAAATAAATACATAAAAAATCACACTTCCTCGTCCTCGTGGCCAAAAATGGCCACCTCCTGTTTACACTCACAAAATGTTATAAAATTCGTATATATTAAAATATTTTTCAGCTTTCATGAAAAGCAAAAACTAATTCAAATTAAGAATCTTAAGAGGACAAACAAACAACATGCCATGATAGCCAGCAGCCATGATTGAGAACAGACACTAGATTTTGCTTCAGGTTGGTCATAAGTATAGAAAGAAAGAGTGCAGAATAGGTGTAGACAATCAGGTAAGTGGGAGAAATCATAGTGGTAAACAGATGTAGTGGGAAGTTCCAGGCTCAGTACTCTGGCAACCCGGGCAATTGGGGCATTGCACACGAGACATGGCCAAGACTTGCAGGAAGCAGATGGGGAAGATTTAAATAGTTTCCCGAAAGACTCTCTCTCTCAATCGTTTTCTGTAACCGCTTAATCTTGACTTGGGTCGCAGGGACCCGAAGCCTATCCCAGGGTCAGTGGATGCGAGGCAGAAATAGAATAATTAGAAATTATTTGCATTTCCCCTAAATGACTGTGCCGGAGCTCTGCTCTGCTTCATATAAATGAAGCTTCACTCCATCCATGCACTCTTTCCATGTAAGACAAGATCTAAAACACTATAGGTGATTTTACAATTATTCCCCACACAAAGCATTCCTGCACACAAGTTTTTTTTAATCTACTCCCAGAATCCTAGATAGTTTGCTACAATTCGCTGGGAGCACTTTCTTCCTTAACGATACAGTAAAAATGCAACTCTGAAAAAAGAATGGTAAAACATATGACCATTGTGGTGATCAATAAGAGCAATGATGAACATGGCAGGTGCCGACAAGGTGAACAGTTTATCTACCCCAAACCAACATTTTTTCATTCCATTATGAGCATGCACTTTATTAGCAAGTTCTGTACAGCCATGTTTTGCATGCATATGATTGGTTGATTAACATTTCTTGGAATCTCAAATCATAAATTTGATCACAACTATAATAAAATGCACTGCAAACAGTGTAGCTGTAACCTTGTTGGGACAAAATACCATGAACTGATGGGTAAAATGGCTAATTTTGGTTTTAAATGTTGACAAACATATTTTCATTTTCTCTTGGCTTCTTAAAATGAATTGTGTCAACTTTTGTCTGGGTGGAAGATGAATGCAAGCATTAAATAAAAAATGTCTGTATCTAGCCAACAGGACACCTAAAAATCAGGAATTCAGAAGTATTTCCAGATTGATTTAATCAATAAATATGGTCCCACAATTCATTCCATCTTCCATTAATTGTATATGAATCAATGTTTTTTTTTTGCCACCTCCTGTAAATTTTAATCCAGTAAACCTTTTAGGAGATGTGAGACCTTGTTCCAGCCACATGTTCTTTAAAAGATGTCTTCACCACAGCATAAAATATCTCATAAACCTTACTATGGGTGTTCAAACACTGCAAATGAGTAAAACTTAAAGTGAGAAACACACAGATGGCTGAAAAGCACATGAGCTTTTTGATGGGATGGCAGAATATGGAAAAAAAGCAATTCCTTTTTTTCCGAACCCCCTGTGCGCTCCAAAGGCATGTGTGCCCTCACTATTGTGTGATACTTGACTCATTTTCCACTTGACTGGAAGCATTTTCCCCCCATCACCTTAAAGTGCAGTCTTTCTGCCATAATGTCCCAATCCGCTGCAGTGAGGGAGAGGTCACGGCCGCTCAGACTGCAGGAATAATGGCCTCTGACGAGTGTTAGTGTGAGAAAGCTCCAGACAAGACCACAGAAAAGAAGGAAGAGAAAACAGAAAGGCAGGACGAATAGGGCACTAACAACAAACATTTGTTCTGCTGTCTCCTTGTTGCTGTCTCTCTTCATAATAAGCTAATTGCTCTCTCTGAGCCTGGAGGTTTTAGCACATGTAAAATGCTTTTGACAAAAACAGCATATCGCTAAGTGGCAGAAGAACTTGACTTACCTCCACCACCATCTCCAAATATTCCGTATAAAGGTGAAAAGTATTTTATCTTGCTACTGGGGTCAGCAAATGCATCTTGAAGTGTGAAATACGCACTGCAGGGTTGATGTTTTGGTCAGTTTAGATTCATACACTCTGTTCACAAAGTTACACAGATCACCTCATGTAAACTGAAATCACCAAAGTCACAACACATTTCAGAATCTTCTCTTTCACTATCCTTTGCACTGTGCATTGGGCCTTTTAGACCAGGTGCTGGATAGAAGAAAGTTCTTGCTATTCTGTTTTTAAAGAGTGGAATTGATTCAGTCTGATGCAGTACATCCACACCAGTGAAGTACTTTACTTGTACATTTGCCTGTGTCGCGGCTCAAGCTTTCTCACACAAATTACACTGGCAAGCTTTGTGTTGGAAAAGTCCAGAGGAGCAGAAATTGCTAATACAATGGTTTATAAGGTTTAAAATATTTAAAAGCCAAAATAAACTGAATATATACCCCTGAACAACGGCCAAGACATAGACCTCTGTGTGACATTTCCAGCCCAAGATGACAGAAGATTAAAGTCCTGGCCCTGACAATCAGGGCTTAAGGTGGCTGAAGACATGGCAGATCCTGTTTCCATACCTGTACTGGTCAAGGTCAATGCAACAGTGTCATTTGTGTAGGGGTTTATTAATAATTAAATATTAATATTAATTTCAATCCCAATATTCCCTACTAATAATAATACTGGGATAAGTGTTTTGTTTCATTTAGATATTTCTCCACCAGAATCAGTTTAGGCTGATTCACCCTGTACTTAACTCATTGATTAATAATCAATAATTATTTGATTAATTATTGATTAATTAGGGGTTAATGAACTCTTTGGCCTGCAAAATTGTTCAGACAGAGTATATTAATTAACCCTTCAAAACTCTTCTTAATTGCACTGTTAAAATGAGCTTCGCTTTTGAAATTATACTAATTGAAGAGGGGATTTAGCTAGTTATTATTATGCTATAGAGCAAAGGTAACGAATCAAGAGGTTGTACCTCACTGAGTGTTTTGAGAGCACCAGCCAATCTTAATTCATATAAAGGTTAGCAGTCAAAGAAAACATGTTTAAAAAATTAAGTAAAAGAAAGGGGAAAAAATAAAATGTCTTTTGTTCTCTGGAAATCAGTTAAATGTCTTTTGTCTCTCTTACTATATTCCATTTGTGTGTGTGTGTGTGTGTGAGGATGACTGCTGGGTCACACTAATAAGGGTGGGTCTTAGACCAAGACTTCATTGTCTTTCTAAATTACCATAAAGTGTCTAATCTTCCTTGACAAACCCCAGACTTCCTGGTTCAAACATGAGGGGTTTGTTCTGCTCGAAATTGGCCTCTTAGCTAAAGTGTGGTCGATCATGAATCTTGTGATAATTTCTTTTGGCTTCGATCAGATATCTGATCCTACATTAGGATGTCCTCGGGTTTTCCTTCTGGCCAAGATATTTGTGCTACTCTTTATGTCCCCAAGGGATGTGCTGGTCCAATGCTCTGTCTGAGTGTTCTGTCCAGTCTACCTCCCAGCCCTTGCACAGCTGGTCTCCCAGTTCCCTGATTTACTGTTCAACCCAGGTCCCGTTTGTTTCATGTTATATTTATGTCCAATTTGCTGAGCTAATTTAGCCTCTCAAGTCTGGTCAGGTTCTAGTACTTCAGGCTTCTATATCTCATAGAGCTCTGCTCCAGGGTCCAGTTCCAGTCCTCTGTGGGCGGGGGGTTGGGGGTACTGAGGATTAGCCTTGTTTCCAGCCTTGGAGTGACATGCGCATTTCGGTTTCACAGTCATGGTCCTGGGGTGTTGATAAAGTTTATGTGCACCTCCCGGACAATACGGGACGGTTGGCAAACCAACCCCCATCTGACATTGCCTTCCTCGTGTCACATGCACGACCAATTGACACGTCAAGGTCAAGGGGAGCGAGCGTGTCACGATATATAAACAGGAAGTGGAAGCTTCCTCTTTGCTCTGCCATTCGAGTGAGTAGCCCAACCCTGACAACCTCATCAAATTGTGAGTACTCTCTCTAGTTGTGCATGATTGTGAATGTTAGTTCCTGGTGGGAACTTATCTCTGTGTTTAGAGCGTTCATAGATCAAAGTGCGTGATTCACATGCTCTCTTGCTACACTCCACGCTTGAGCACTCCCATCACGCTACAAGGGCGAATTCCTTGCAGGTAAGTCATCTCTCTCATTAATACCTTGTGAAACCTCGCCTCGGTTCTTTTACTGCTTCTCCACGCCTCACCATGACTTCACATCACCCCATAATCTCTGCACTAGTTCTACCTTCCCAGTTAGCGTTCCCTAATCTAAAGTGCGAGTTTTAGAAGTTATCAAATGCAGCAACTAGGTTTCTTCATGGATCTTTATATAAAGTCTATGAAAAGCTTATTTTTTAATCTATGGTTGAATTGGCTACAAGATGCATTTGTTTTTACCTTACTGGATAAAACATGCATCTTGGTATGGGGAGTCACCTTAACACTCATAAATATATGGCATCTGATATTAAGCATATTGCGAGAAGATTATAAGATTATTCTATTCATGTGAAATTGTTTCTTTCTTTTTTTTTGCATGTTTCGAGATATAATGCTTGATACATATGAATATATATGCAAATGGAAGAAGACAATTTCACTTGATAATAAAATAACTTTTTTAGAGGTGTTTTATGCTCTCCTGGAGTTTTTGACCCAACGTAGGAAAGAAGCAGCCCATTGGTCAGTGTTCCTTATCCAGTGATAAGCCTTACTCAGCAGGAGGGCAGATAATAAACATGGCTATGATTAAAAAAAACTTTAAAGGGAAACATTTTGATAAAGCTTATTCTAATCTCTAAATTGTCTCAACAAAAATCAAAAGCACTACTCACAGAGACAGCTGAATCTCTGTAGTGAGCACAGAGACTTTAGAACCAATTGTGAAAAAAGCAAAACTCTGAAAGTGGCTCTGAAATAATCTAGCTTTGCTTTTCATTCAATCCGCTGGACCTGACAGTTTGTACCACCCTTGTCCTGAATTCCCTTTTTCTGAATCCCCGGCTGGGTTTGGCACATTACCTAAACTGGTCATTTAATCCACCTCTACTATAAGGCTGGGTTCCATTCTCCCACACTATTAATCTCTCTCTCGTCTGGTGTGTTACACCTGTCTAGTCATTCAGAACATGGTGATCTGTTCCTACTGTCCTCCTTTGTCTGAGGCCCTCTGGGACAATGTGTGTTTGCTGTGTGCAGGCCTCTCTAAAATTTGCCTGACATAGAGATGATGCCTAGATCACCTGTGAAATAACTGCAATGGCAAATTACACTCGAGAAACAGGCCAGCAATACAGAACTATTTGAATAAATTAAATTACAATATCAAAACTATTATGTGTGTGTCTTCAATATGTCTGTATTTAAAAATGTTGCATTCTTATAATCTATTGTCTGTATTTTATACCATTTATTGTGAAAAATACCATCTGACCCATTGTAGGAACATTTCATGATCAACAGATCAGTTGAAACACCCCAAAATTGACTTTGAATAAAATTATTTTCTGTTAATATATGTCAAAGCTAAAATCTGCTTTATCTTCCCTGGGAAAGTGACAACTTTGGGGAAAAAATGTCTTCACACAATTTTGCCTTCATGGTTACCTGATGTCCGCATTTGAATTAACCAAATTCAGAACAGTGCCTGCAAATATGCTCTCCAAACACTTTAATTTTGTTTAAACATTTTAATTTAAGCCTAATCCATTACACTTAAAGAAAATGTAAAGTGAACCTGTATTCGTATTGTACAGTTTACACTGAATTGCTGCCTCCCACAGTGCTAGAATGTCAAATACTGTTTATAGTCTATATAATATGATCCATAAATAGACTGTAGTGTAATTCAGGCGTACATATTTTCTTGGTGTAAGCAGGGAAGATCCAGTATTTAATTAATTTAATTCACAGTAATAAACACTCAGTAAAGCACTTGATATAGCTCCTTGCAGGAAACTGTTCTGAGGCGGGAATGCTGGACTGCATTTAAAGCATACTGAATTTACTTCATTTACATAAATATTTATGTTACAAAACTAGTTAATTATATTTTTCTTAACACTAAAATGTATGAAAAGTTATGTATTGCCACAAAAGAAGCAAAAAAAAATATTCGGAGGGTATCTGTGATCAATTCTTAGTTCAGTTCTACGGAAAAGTCAGCAATCTCTGATCCACAACTTTGAGGGGGAACACTGTACAATCATGTAGATGTAATGAATCTGTTCACTAAAGGCCAGTACGGCTTGGCCCCATTTTTATGCAACAAACACTACACCTTTGATAACTTGTTTCAGTAATTGCAGGCTGTGTGCTTGGGGCCATCTGAGTCAGGAGGAAATAAAGCTGTTGGAACAGAAATATTCAGGATTGTGCCTTTTCAAACACAACTCATTATGTTCAAAGCATTTGGAAACCACGGCTGTATTGCCTGTGAACACACTCATGCTATTACACTTTTAGGTGTTTCACAGCCGTAGCCAAACTCTGCACTCGCTGCCACCTTTCCCACTCTTACTGATGCTGTCTGCGGGGAAAGTTTCAGTCCATGTGTAGTCTCAATTATTAACCACTACTTTAAAGCTTCTCCCCTTTTTTACATCTGGCAGGAACACAGAAATGAATACTAAAATAAAAGTCAGCAATTTTTTCACATACGGATATAGAGGGGTTGTGAATCATCAGTAAAACGTTTTAAGGTTTTCTAGTTTTCAGGTAAATTTTCATCACAAACTAAAGCTAATCCATACGGTCACATCGAGAATTTGTAGGATTTGCAATTTGTTTCTACATTTATAACATTCAAAGGTGTCTCCCTTAACATTTGAATGAAAATAAGCTCTATTCATATTGCGTTTTTTGTTGGCTGCCCAAGGATAAGTTGAACCCTGTCCACCGCCAAAAGTGCCTATGATAGGCCATGTAGGTATTAAGTACATAGGCGTGAAATAATGGGAGAAGGTGTTCCTGTCTGTTAAATCACATCTTATTTCACATCAGGTGGACAGCCACTAACTGTGGCTTGTTTACTTGAGAAAAAGAGGCATGACCCATGGGAAGAACCCAATCCAGCAGAGACGGTGTGTAGCTCTGAGTGATGTTCTGTTGAGCAATCCTGGCCTGCATATGGATGTTATTTTGATGTTTACTACCAATGTAATCATTTAGACCAAGTCCACTCCTTCATTGCAACAGTATTCCCTGAAGACAGCAGCATCTCTCAGCAGGTTAATGAACCTTGTCACAATGCTAATATTGTTCAGGAATGGTTTGCATTGACTTTTATATTCAGTAAGCGAATCATACTCAAGTTTTAGTCTGTGGAGTCCCAACCTTGTCTTCTAGAGCCCATTCCTCAATTGGGCAGGACTGATTTGGGTCCTACACATTTTGCTTTGATTGTTTTGGCTAGTCTAGGTATGTAAATAGTTTTACTAAAGACTTGACAATGCCACATTTCTTCAATTTAAAGCTTGTTTTTGTGGTTGTAGAATTAATAACTGCAGTCATTTGAATTATTTTAGAGTCTGTCTATCAATAAGCACATTTATAGAGTACCACTGGAATTTAAGAATAACGATAAACCATACCTGCACTTCTTTTTTGTATAAAAAAGAGGAAATATAGGAGAGTCAGGCTGTGGGCTCAATCCCTTTTCATTTGTGATTTTGTTGCACATTCATGCATGTATGGAAAGTAAATTGATCATTTGTTGTCATATATGAACACACTCTTCACCAAAGCAAGCAGCAGGCAGCCAGGAAGATTGCTAGTGGCACCTCTGAGTTTCCCTGAGTAAGGTACCATCCCCACACACTGCTCCCTGGGATCTGTGTTCCTGGCGGCCCACTGCTTCACTTAGTGAATGTTTTAAATACAGAAGAAGAATTTTGTGCGGTTTACACTGTGTGCTGTGGTGTGTTCACGTTTGACACTTTAACCAGCTGCTCTAGTATGTATGTGTTCATTCCAAATGTTGCAATAGCTTTCAGATTTAAACGACATTTATCACATGGTTAAAAGTATCCCAAATCAGAGGATAGGATGTGTCATCTGACTGATCTCTTGGAACCAGAAGCCTGGTTATTATTTTTCAGTTAAACAGCAACATTAATTAAGAAAAAGGGATCTTTTCAATCCTGTTGAAAGAATCAATCATAATACTGAGGCTGTGACATTACATTTGGTAATTTGTTTAAAAACCCAGTGCTGTTAGTAAATCTGTATGCTCCTAATTACAACAATGAAGAATTCACGAAGAAGCTCCTTTCTTCCATTCCCAAATAATATTTCATTATCTAGGAGTAATGAATACGGTAACAATTCTCTCTCTGATAAAAAGCCCAAAGATGCAACAATGGCACAGACTTCACAGTTCATTAGTCAATATGGCCACACTGACCCATTACAATCTCTACACCCAACAGATCATCAGTTCTCCTTTATTCACATGTTTGTAAATTCCATAATTACAAAGATCATTTTTGATAGATAACATGCTTCTTCTCTCAGCGGTGAATGCAGATTAATGTATTTAGCTCTAGAATTTTATTTCAAATCACAATCCTATCCTTAATTAACAATGTATACCCCAACTTATTTTTGGAGACTACTGTAACAGTCCTGAGAGGCAAGAACATTTCTGAACCTATTAAGAGAAAATAATGAATAAATAAGCTAAAATCAATAGGTGATCTATAACTCTATGAGATCAGTGACACCTCCAGGTACTAATTGCCAACTCTACTAATAAAGAGTCACTTAGTGACAACACCATTTTTAAATCAAAATATCTCACCCTTATCAAGCAAAGACAAATCTACTCCGAGTATCGCTTTGATAACAGCCCCTTTATTGTTGAAGATGTTTAATGAATCTCTGCTGCAAGGCATATTACTGCCACTCACAAACCAGCTGCCATATCTGTCACACACAAAAAAAGTTAAGGACCCAGATAAATCTTCATCATACTGCCCTGTCACACTCCTCAGTGCAGATGCCCAATTTTAGCATGCAATAGAAGCAGTTCTAGCACTCTGCAAGACCAAACAGGGTTTATCAAAAACACATCACTCATCTTGTATTTATCACTACTATCTGACAATAATTTCCCTGTGTTAACAATAAAAGTTAAAGAAGACCGTTAAAATTGGAACTGCCTACAGCTCACATTGGCAAGAATAGAGGACAGTGCATTAAAATTAATATTGTCTCATAATATCTGTGCCAATATCGGAGTTTGCATTTTTAATTCCCCAGATCCTTCTTTTGTTGCATTGACAGAATATTCTCCACTTTTATATGGATCAATAAATCTCCAAGGCTTCAGTGGGAGGTTTGGGATCACTGAATCTGCAACTTTACTTCTGGGCACCCAAAATGTGCATTAGGCTTTCTATCCTGCAATTAACTAGGTTTGCATTCATCTAATTCCTCAAAGCACATGGATAATCCCTCAGACCTACTCTAGGAATCTGGCAACAACTCAAGCAACCTTTTGGCTGGTACATGCACCTCCTTTGATACTAATGGTGAATGGCCCTCCATCCAGGACCTCTACCTCTCAAGAACTAGGAAATGGGCCCCCCACACCCTGAACAAAGACCCCTCACACTCTGTACACACACTCCTCTCACCCTGGACACAGATCCCTTTTACCCTGGACACTGACCCCTCTCACCCTGGACACAGATCCCTTTTACCCTGGACACTGACCCCTCTCACCCTGGACACAGACCCCTCACACTCCCCTGGACACAGACCCCTCA
>JBBKCR010000101.1:4851594-4877774 GCA_037577295.1 Ladigesia roloffi | reverse complement strand
ACCCTGGACACAGACCCCTCACACTCCCCTGGACACAGACCCCTCACACTCCCCTGGACACAGACCCCTCACACTCCCCTGGACACAGACCCCTCTCACCCTGGACACAGACCCCTCACACTCCCCTGGACACAGACCCCTCACACACCCCTGGACACATGCTTCACACCTACAGTTCTGCAACTGCACTCATTTGAGTCTTCCAGAACAAAATCATTTAAAAATAAATTTGTATAAAAACCAAGATAATGGGCCCAGCCCTGAGAAGTTAAGCAATAGGTTTTGTTCATACCCCCGTCACTTCTGCTGAAATTGAGCTAAAAAGAATCACTTAAAAAGCTTTAGAGAAAGAAGATAATACAGGCGGATGCATTTCTTATGAATAAAAAGAAAAACTTTTTAGCATAATTTCCTGAATGTATTTTGTCTCTGTGTCTCTTTCTGAAGAGAGACATTCAGCACCACAGCACAGTCAACGCATTGCAAGCCTATTTCATATCAGTTGAAGTCAAATATGTACTTGAAACTATTCAGGAAGTACATATTCTTTTGATGTGGTTATGGAGCATTATTCATAAGATCTAAGAATCAAATAGCTGATCTAAGATCTCTCTGTTTCTATTGTATAATCATAAATACACATAAAGCAAAAAGAACAAAAACCTGTTCCCAGAATAGCAATTTTAACTCAAAATGTAAAAAGAATGCTTTGCTAAAGCTGTACTTTATAAATGGCACTGTGTGACATAGCGTCTGATGTACAATTGGCAATGAAGACTGGAACATAATTAGAGAGTAGACAAATAAAGCTCCAGAAAACAAACACTACAAAAAATTTCAGTTTCTCAGGTTTGATCTTTTATAGGTGCAAGTATTAAATTGCTTTGACAGATTTGAATTCGTTTTTAAGAACTTCTGACAGCAACTCAAATGTTTATTAAAAGGATGTCAGTCATGCGAACATAGCTAACTTACTGAATTTTATATGTCCCATGTTTTATGTATTTTTTAAATTTGTCTGTAATTTATGTTGTGTTTTGTTAGGGACGAGCATTGCAAATTAGCTTTGGCTATAAGTGCTATAGTAGGAGCATGTCAAGTGTTCCTACTTGTCTCTATTAAATTAATAAATAAAATAAATAAATACATTTCCAATGCATATTTTTTAAAGCATAAATATAAAGTTCAGTCAAACAAAATAGCAATAATTACCTTTGATGTAAATCTAGTAGCGTTTTGCCATCCAACTGGTCAAAGTTCCAGTGTTGATTACAGCAGTGTCTTTATCAGAAGTGCCTGGCCTATTGGGGCGCTCGCCCCTGCTACAGAAAAATGTGGGAAAATTTTGGAATTCTGTGGTGATAGGCTAAGATTGGGCTCACAATCTGAGGTTTCAGCCTGAGTCAGTCAGAGAGAGATGATGACGACAATGACAGTTGAGGAGCAGCTTCCAACTGTCCAATGAGATCTTTATTGAACTATACTTTTTGAGAGAAGGACAATGGCGGAAAAAATCCAAGTTAAGGAGCTAGAAACTCGACTAGCCTGAAATAATCATCACCCAGCCAACTAAGAAGAAAGTTAAAAAACTGGTTACAGGGGTTGGTTTCAGCAGTAGTCTTGACTAACGGGCTGTGGAACAGTAAATACACTTTTTTGTTCCCCCTGCATCCTTTTAAAAAGTGACAGATGTAAATTACGTGGACAAAAAAATGACTTCTGAATGCGTCAAGAAACATGAACGATCAAGAGCTCAAGCTTTGAATCTGTGTTGCTGAGTGACAGTTGATTGTTATCATAAACTATCTCCAATGTGTTATTTTCATATTAAAGGGAAGGCTGGTAGAAATATCTGCTTAAAGTTGTACTCCAAAAGGAAACAGTCAGCAAAGATGTGTTTGATTTGTAAAAGCACCCTCGCTCAAAAGGGTCTTGCTCAGACCATTGAAATGGGTTGGAAGAAGCACATTAGCCATCAACACTCAGAAAACAGGCCTTAAACCAGGCATCACCAAATGGCGGACCGCGCTCCGGATCCGGACCGAGTGAATGTTCTGTCCAGACCCGTGACCAGTCTGGTAAATTCACGAGATTGAGTAATTTTCATGGAACATTATTTTGGACGGTCATGGCTGTTGACAGGGGGTGCTGCTACTCCCGTTAATACAACAACAGCTTCACTCGCTAGTTTACTAGTGATGGAAAGGTTGGCTTATTTCAGAGAGCCATTTCTTCTGGCACGGCTCCCAAAGAGGAGCCGGTGTTGCGCCAAAAAGTGATCGTCTGCCAGAACTTCTATTTTCTATTTTGATTCTATTCTTCTATTTATGGTAAAAGAGATGAGTTGAGAGAACTGAGTTGTGCGCTCAGTTCATTTTCTGCACTGGAAATGAACAACCCATTTTGATTAAACTATATGAAAATGTAGACATAGTGGAAGGATATAAGACACAAGATGAACTTCAGTTCGGACCGTCTACTGAGACGAAATGTTATAACTGGACCTCGGTGACTTTTAATTGAATACCCCTGCCTTAATGTGTTAGAGATCTGCCCCTGAGTAAGGTACACTGCTCCACAGGGACTGTGTTCCTGGCTGCCTCACTTGAGTAATTGGTTTGAATGAAGAGAACAATTTTGCACGGTTCAAATTGTAGCGCACATTTAAAAAAACGTTTTCATGTTAGGGAAAACTTTATGGAGTCCTCGAAATATAAAATTCAAATGTGTATCACATACATCACACCATGATTATTTTTTAAATACATATTAATTATCAGTGATTTCTCCAACCAACTAAGTTTTGCGAGTATTATAACAAGTATCTGACGGGCTATTGGACCAATAGTGCCGGACACATAGGTAAATAAATACACGTTTCAAGCCAGGTTGTCAAGAAACACAAAACTACATCACCAGCTCATATTTTGGTTAAATATGTTTATGTATTACTTACCCTGTTAAAGATAGTTGCGCTTGTTGTTTGAATGTTCTCCAGGTGGAGTATCTAATGGGACAAAGGCACCCTCGATGCCGGAGGGCTTGTAGCCGATTCAGCCCCCTTAGTGTGAGTGGCCCCCACCACTGTCCTTTGTGCTGAGCTTCTGTACGCCGCGTCTTTACATCCATCATGCGCGTGCACGCTTATTTCAAGGAAGTCGTGGATAAGTAACAGCTACATGGGCAGTTAATCATGTTAAACTAAACTGCAAGAAAGAACACATTTTTTTGACCCTATAAAATACTTTATTTGGAATAAGAACCGAGAAAATGTTCTAAAAAAATCATTGCTGCTTTGGAAACCCCTCACCTGATCAAACTTCCATGAGTTATAAAATGCTCTATGTGCTAAAGTGACAGGAGTGAGCAGCAGTAAATTATCCGTTAAAAAGTAGCACAAATTTGCAAAGTGCCTTTAATCCCTGCTACAATTTATTCTCATCATACCAAATGATAAAAATAAAAATGATAAAATTATATAAATTATGGCTAAAGAGTTGCACTGAGCAAAGGACTAATTTTAGTTAATGCTACATTAGTACATTAGACGTACAATAGAATGTCTAGCACTTCTATTTGAAATTAAAGTAGCTGTTCCCCTCACAGAGCGATTGAAAGTGATCTCACAGAGCGATTGAAAGTGATCTCACAGAGGGACCGAAAGAGAGTGAATGGCAATAATTATTTGCCTGATGGCCGTCTAAGTTACTTAGTAGAATTACTTTGTATAACACTCCATTATCTGCTTGCTATTAGCTAACATCTTGGACCTTCTGTGTATTAAATCTTGGGGGAAGAGTGATGTAAGGCCGCATTTACTTCAAATTATATCATCTGGTGTTCTTATGGCTTCCAAAAAAGGAAGAAGAGAGATGCAAGGAGCAAGACATGAAATATTACAAGAACTCTGAGGCAGCAATATTCATGAATTGTGGTCTTTATTCTTGTTTGGCTTCTGTTATGTTCTCTTGTAATAACTTTTAAACAAATGTGATGAGTAAAACTCAAACATTTTTTAAAATCTGGATATTGTCACAACAGCACAAAAGAATCTTTGTTTTCAATGTCATCAATTAACTGTTTTAATTGGAAAAATTGGACTTCTAACAATGTTCTAATCCCATCTAACAATGCTCTAATCTCTGTGAGCAACCACTAAAGCTACATCGTCTCAGTGTAAAGAAAAATATGCTTTTCAATTTTTATAGTTTTTGGTTTTGCAACATCATTTGAACACAGTCACCCCCTTTACATTGTGTGATGACTGAACCAAGAGAAGTGTTTCAAAATTATTAGAAATATAACTGCTTTACATTGACACAGCTTAGAAGTAAATAATTTTCTCCTGTAGGGTTACCATCCTGGAGATGTTTTTTAGGCTAGAACCCTTGATCTATATATTAGCCTTTTCCCATTAGCTTTTAGGCTAGAAAACTTGATATATATATTAGCATTTTCCCATTAGCATTTCCCATTTCTTTACTCTGCCTGCATACTCCTCGATCCAGAAATGACTTGCTCAAAAGGTACAACCCAAAGCTGCACTAATATAATGCAATATTATATAAATGGGATTTCTCACCAAACAATTTCCTCAGCGGTTGCATCAGGTTGGCAGCTCTTTGATATTCAGTCAATAAGCCAATATAATGTGTCATCATACAAAACTGGAACAATTAGCAGCACTGGAACATGCCGAGTGGGCTTTGTGTGTGCACAGTGCAACAGGGACCTTTATAATCAACTCAGCATGGCTAATTTTGACATGGAGGGGGAGCAGGGATTTGGAATTGGAAGGCAGCTTGGCCAGAAATGAACAGATTGGCAGGGTGCAAGGGACTGGCTTCATCAGACTGGGCACGGTGGCTAATTAAAGCCGAGCCCATCCTGACCAGTGGAATCCTGATCCATCCCTTTCCTCACTACAAGGAATCCAAGCAGGGATGTTGCATTTGTTTTTGTTTTTTTGTTTTGTTTAAAAAAGCAAAATAAAATTAACGCTGCTTTTCTCTTTTTCTCTTTTCTCCTACTCTTTCATTCTGTGAAGGTCTCTTGTTACTAATTGGGCTTTTCTTCGACCTTCAAGTGGAAGATAGGGATTCACAGATTGATTCCCCCAACACCCAGCCAGTTCTGCACACGCACATTCACTTTAACAGCTCGATTGGACCAGACACTTTGCGAATGGGTCTTTGGGGTTTTTTTGTCACTGTCCAAGCTTGAAACCAGAATAAGCTTCAGCTTTATCACAGAGAGACCTGAGAAGACATTAAACGAATCTGACCATTATCCCACACATTCACAAAACTAATAACAATAATCGCATATTAGTAATAATCACTAGGTCTACATTACATAGTGCTTAAAACTAAAGTGTGTATGAGTTCATGATGAGACCGATTGCTGTTTTGTTCCAGTTCAGCTCCACATTTGCTGTACCATCAGTACAAAAATGTTTTAGCAAAAATGTACTGCTCTAAAGTGTCTATGTGAGGGATCTTTGATGAAATCATGTATGTGCCATATGCAATGCTTCATAATGAGCCTGCACATCCTACGAATGCCTGTTCAAACTGAGATCTATTAGGTCAGTTGCACAGATCATTCCTGAGCAGTGTTTGCAGTGTAACATTTCCATTATACTGTCGATAGAGGCAATTGCCTTCAGATAATACAGTCATCGTCATGGCATGTTCTTGGTCTGTAACAATTTTGAGATAGCTGGTACATGCTCAAGTGACATTAATGCAGCATAGTGCCTCCGCTGGCTTCCTTTCTTCATATAGTGCATCCTATTGGGTTTTTCATCTGACTGGTACCAGCTCGGTTCATTTCGACTCTACTTGCTTATTTGCTTTTCCGTTACTAAAATCTGGCATTTTGTACCTGGTAACATTCTTGTGTGGGGTTTTCCACTGACTGGTACCATCTCAGTTTGGTTCAGTTTCCCCTACAACTGTTTGTTTTAGGGACCATTCATTCTGAAAAGCAGAGGTCATGCAGAGGTAAATGTCAAGGCAGAGAAATTTGAAGCTGTTGCAGAGAAAGTTTTATTGTGAGGTAAATGCCGGGCGGCTTGTCTGGATTCAGTCAGCAACACTGACGCAACAATAGCAATCACCGATCAGTAACCTCCAATATGCCAATATAACCAAACTGAAATAAGTTCCTCAGATAGGTTCCCCCAGCCAAATAAAATTTAAATAAATTCATCAGACCAGCCCACCTTCTTCCATTATTCCATGGTCCTGATCTGATGCACAGATGTAGGTGCTTTTGGGGCCAGCATTAGCACCAGTCTGCATTCTGCAGCCCTGATGCCTCATTCACAGCAGATTATTAGATGTATCTTATAACTTTCTATTATACCCAACAATAACTTCCCCTGCAGTTTGTGCTTCAGTAGCTCTTCTGTGAGATCAGAATAGTTGGGCTAGTCTTCATCCCACACATGCATCAGGGAACCTCGTTCTCCAGTGACCTTGTACCGATTCATTGGTTGTTACTTCATGAATCACTTCTGGTAGGAACTAACCACTCTCTGGAGGTCCTGTCATTTTAGAGATGCCCTGACCCAGTCATCTGGCTCTCACAACTTTGCTCTTTTCAAAGCTTCAATACTTATGCCCGTCCATTTTTTCAGCCTCTGACATGTCAACCTCAAGAACCTCAAGGTTATTCTCCTGTCAGTGGCTTTAATGACTGACTAGTGAATGTAAATGTTTTTTTTACACTTGGAAGTCTGGAGCAGTGTCGACCCAAGGTTTGGAGTACATATAGAGTACATATTTGCTCTGGTTCATTTTGTTCTCACATTGCAATTTTGCGAGGACATCGCCTACATGAGTTCAGTTTGCCTGTACTTGACACTGCTTGCTTTTTAAAACGGCATGCATCTGACATGGGGTTGTCAGCTTTATTGTTCAGCTTTTTCCTTCCGAATGTAAAAAATGTATATGTATATGTGATGCTTATTTTCAAATTTTGATTTCTTTCAAAATGCAAGTAAATACATCGTAATCTTTTTCTTAAGCTTCATTTCACACCTTTTTTTCACACTGCAAACCTTTTGCATCTGAAATTTAGTTTAAGATCAGCATAAAAATGTCCAGGCCAATTAAGGTATGTGTGAAAGTTTTATACAAGACGTCCTTGAGAGTAAACAGTACAACATTTCAAGTCGATCCCACTCAACTTATGCCGTTATTGTTGTATTTACATTCTAAGTGGGTGATCTAGTTTGTCTGTGTGCAGTGGAAGAATACACAGTAACATAATATGAGTGAGGGAGTTTCCATTTCCTATTTCTGTGGGTTAGTTGTGTTTTTATGATTTGAGAGCAGCGTTCAGATCGTTATGAGAATTTGACTAGGGTGTGTTTAAACGAACACCAAAATTTGGGTTGAAGGAACGTAACTGCAAAAAAATTAAATACTTTGTCTTCTCGTCACTCAGTGTGGTACCTCCTCATTTTGACTTATCTTCTGGTTCTTGTTTTTGGAACTACCTAACTAATCTGGTGGTGTGAGGTTATCCACTGAGCGAAACCACAAATCCATTACAGATACACGATAAGAGTGGGTGTGAGGTCCCACCAGCAGAATGGTGGCTGAAACCCAAGCACACACACAAAGAGTGTCAGACAGAGCAGCCATAGATTGGTGCAGAGAGTTCTGAATGCATTCTGCCCAGTCAGGCTGCCGTCTATGGTGGTACACCTGGAGGAACCTGCTGAGATTTGGGAATGTATGCTCAGTCAGTCTCAGGCTGGTAGCCAGGGGTCAGGCTGATGGAGACCCCCAGCTTGGTGTGGAACACTTCCAACACCCAGGATTCAAACTGGGCACCTCGGTCAGAAAGGACAGACATGATACAGGGCATCAGAGTTGAGGGAAGCAATCTGAAGAATCAATGCCCCTTTAAAACACAGATATAGTGGATTGCCATTTTAGTAACTGAATGAGCTTTTAGTGAGAATTGATTGGCAACAACATTAACTTAAACTAATAATTCAGTCATTAGTCTTAAGTCTGACGTCTTATTGCTTAAGTTAGAAGTCTTAAGGCTTATTATCCAGTAAGTGTGTCCAATCTCAGTACTCAGTATGCCATTCGGTAAAGAGGTTTTTCTTCTCCAGCATGCTCTAACCCTCTTAAAAAGGCATTTGTCAGTTTCCCATGAGGTAGATTAATGTATCAGCAAGATGAGAACTCCCCCCAAAATTAACTTGGGTGCCCCAGTGAGAGCCAAAATTGTAGGATTTTGGGAAAACCACACGGCACAGTGAATGACAAAACTCAAAAGTCTATGTGGGAAATTCTAACACAAGGCTGAAACTGTTGTGCAGTAAGAGTCAGAAGGGTAGAAACACTCACATTCAAACAGTAATTTGACACCATGGGCCAAAACATCCTACTTGAAAAGAAAGCTATTCATATCTTTTGCAAAGGAAAATTAGCTTTGATGAGGAGATATAGTCACAAAGTAGAGCCCTGCAATGGGAGCGGGATCCCCCGGGTCCCGCTAGACCCAACATAAGGATTGGGCGGGTTTTAGGTTGCTGCGGGCGGGAGTGGGCGGAAGCAACAGAGATAGTGGGCGGGATCAAAAAATAGACAGCGGGTCCCAAAATGTTTAGCTTAGCAGGAGGATGCAGCTGATGTTGCTGATAAAATTGTGAAGGGAGAATATAAAACAAAGTTAAATTGGGGAAATCTGAGATATGGAAAAACTTTAAAATTGTAATAAACACAGAGGGTAAAGAACTAGACTTTGTTAGTTGTGTAAAGTGCGGCAAAGCCCTTGTGTACAACGGGCACAAATCTGGCAAATAAGGATTTAGGCGACACCCCTGCCCCGTTACTGTCAAATGAAGCTGAAATTCGTTGGAAAAAAATAAAATTCTACCTGCACACGTTACACAAGAGACTACAAATAAATGTGTAGAGCTGTGCTGTAAAGACATCCTGCCTTATGATTTTGTTGCTGGGAACGGCTTTGCTGACGTACTTCAGCATATTGTGTTGAGAGAAAAGCTCAGGAGGTTCAGGCGTTCATGTCAGTGGAAATTAAACCTATTATTGAAAAATATGGATGTGCTATTACAACTGATATATGGAAGGAGGATTACCATAAAACATCATTCATATCCAGCACTACCCACTTCACGAATGATGACTTCAGGCTAGTCTCGAGGGTGCTGTTTGCAGCTCCTTTCGAAGGTGGTGCGTCAAAGTCTGGTGAAAATATACGGAGCCTGCTGTTCCAAAAACTCCTTATATTTGAAATAGACACATCGTTGCTTGTTGGCCACGTTGTGTTTGTCACTGACCGTCGAGCAAACATTGTCGCGGGCCTGCGTGGATACACCAGGCTAAATTGCAATGCTCATGCCATTAGTTCAAACATTCTGGTCTGCAGAACCGCTTGAAAAAAAACTCTCAAGCAATCCACTGAGACCCGATGGAATTCGAATTCTGATATGCTAAATTCTAGGGATGAGCCGGATACTCGGCTGAAACGAGTATCCGGTACGGATAAAGCACTTTTGATGAGTACGAGTATCATATGAGTCAATATCTGTGCTCGGATTGAATTAAAATTCTGAATGGGTAGCTGACTGTGTCTGCGTTCTGTCAGCGCGCGTGTGTCATATATATATATGTAGCTGTTCAGAGCAGTGGGGCCATAAAGGGGGCCAGGAGCAATTCTAGGGGAGCTCTCTCTCCCCCTCTCTCTCTCTCTCTCTCTCTCTCTCTCCCAGATAATGCTGTACTCGCTCATCCCTACTAAATTCCATACTGGAAGACTTTGAGAAAATATCCACTTTACTGATGGGCAATAACCAATATGAACGAATTGCACAGATCAACACAGATATTTTGAAAACAGTGACTGCATTCCTGAAATTATTCAAGGATGCCACTAATGACCTCGAGTCTGACAATTCTACTCCCAGCCCAACCTTTGCACTGCCATGTTCCATCAAACGAATTGAACACTGCCAAGCAGCAACACTCAAACCCTTACTTTCGGAAGTCGCCAGTGTGTATGTCTCACACCTGGAAGAACTGATGGGGACGAGTGAAACATATGATTTACAGGATTGCAACCTTCCTTACACCAAAAATGCGTCTGCTACGGATGCTGGGCCCAGATGCAAGAGATGATGTGGTTAAAGGTGTGTATAATAAAGGCTTTGATTGGGAAAGCTAATAAGTTAAATTAGAAATGAAAACGATTACAAAAACGAAATAAATTAATTAAACATAACATGTAAAATAAATAATACAGTTATATAATTAAATAATATAGTAATTGAAGTAAAATGTAATACAATCAAACAAAGACATAGAATAGCTTTACATTATTTATTAATTACAAAATCCCCAATTTTATTCAAAGGTGCAAAAGAAATAATCCAGAATATGCGCTTTGACATGGGAGAAACCACAGCAGAGGATGTATCGACACCAGCCAAAAAAACTAATCGATCTCCAGAGTGGGAAGGTGACTCCTTCATTCCAGGCGAAAAAGCTGTTGATCAAGAAATAGCTGAGTACCTCAGCACTCAACTCCCGGACAACCCAGATCCAGACGAGCTGCTTCAGTGTTGGAAATTAAACGAAGAATGCTTCCCTGCGCTGTCAAATCATGTGTGCTTCATTATGAGTGTACCTGCTTCCAGTGCACCATCAGAAAGATCGTTTAGTGTCTGTAGGCACATTTTAGAAGAAAGATTCCCTAGCCTTAAACCCCGAATCTCTCAGCAATATACTCTTTCTGCACAGCAATTTTAAGTAAGACAATATGAATTTGTAATGTTCAGAAAGTTTAAATTTCTTTGAAAATTTGTCTCAGGGGGTTCTTCTGTTTTTAAACTGCTCTTGTTCATTATAATGTGATGTTTGCACATTGCAAATATATTGGCACATTTGGTAAGATTTTGTCATCAGTTTCGATTTGTATTTGCGATTCAAAGCTGAGAGATTTTCTCCGAATTTGTTTTTATTTACATTTACATTTATGGCATTTAGCTGACGCCCTTATCCAGAGTGACGTACAACAGTGCTCAAGTAATCCACAACAGTATCAAGGACCTGTAGAGCAAGATTTAAGTCAACATCCACCAATCGCCTATGGTACTGTAGCTCAGTACACCTGATCAACACTTCTCACTGATACCTAACTACAACAACAATCTTGGCACAAGACAACACCTGTAAAAGAAGGTAAAAAACATGGTTAGATTTATTTAGTTCTTGTTCTAATGAAATAAAACATGCCATGCATATAAACTTATTGTATCGTGCATAGATCACTTAATGGGCAAAGAGTGGATTTAGTTTTTTATTTTAAGTGAAATGAACAAATGAATTTGAAGTTTTCAAGATAAGAACATGTAATACTTCATGTAAATTAGTTCATATATTTTAGTAATTATTTAGAAATTATTAACTATATAGGCACACATACACACACAAACACACACACACTCGCACGCACACAGCATGCACTCAGCTGTGCAATTGTGATGCTGCTGTAGAGCTAATATGATGCATTAGTTCAGGCCACAAACCTGCACCGCGCTGTGTGTCAGAGGGAGCCACATTGATACATGATTTATAGTCTAATTACAGCCAGCGAATGAGACCTCGCAGACGACACACTCTAAGACCCTGTTGGTCTAATAAACACAGGTTAGCATCACTCACCCAGCCACAAGATTACACATACATACACACAAACACTCTGAGGTGATGGCAAGGACAGGAGGCTTCCCTCTGCCAAGAGAAACTTATAGACAGGTCCGCCTGGCTTTGACAGTGGGAACACATTTAATACAGAGGAACAAAATTGGTAATATGACACAGCTAACTTGTAATGCGTGCCTCTCCCGTGTCCATGTTTCTGGACTCTTTATTTACCTTTGCCATGTGAATTTGTTCTTTGTTGATTTTGACTTGTTGAAAGTGACAGGAGTTAAATGCTGTTATGTTTATTGTTGTTTTTATTATTTACCAAACCCTAAGCTGTAGATTATCCAGCATTTAAAATAATGCATTTAAGATAATTCTCTGTGCATGTGTATTATTCACTAACTATTCATAATGTTGTTGTTTATAACAAAAGCGAAGCTTTAACAGAAGTTACAGATGCTGAACAGCAGCTGTTAGTTGATGTCTGAGACAATCTGCAACCTGGATTTCTGTCAGAGATGTACTCTGGAGCATCATTATCATCAGATTCAAGACATTCAGGTCTAACTCAAGGATGTCTCCATTAGTAATACACATTTACCTGACTCTCGCTGCTGTTGGTAAGATTTTCAATATTAACACAAACACCTAATGGAAAAATACTGGACTTTTTCTTTAGAGTACATGAATATATGACCCAGGACATTTAATATAATAGCTAAGTGGGTTCATTTATTCATGATCCTAATATAGGTACAAGTTATTGAATTCTATCTTTCCATTTGGAAACATGTTTTTAACAGACTTAATAGTGTAGAGTAAACTATAGTGATATGTAATTATTAATGAGGATGGCATAGACACAGGCTGTGATTGTCTCTATTCTTTTCACAGCTCAAGATCCCTTGCATGCCAAGACATTTCCTTGATTATCAAAGTTGGTGGATACCTACTTTATATCTCTAAGTCATGAAAGTTTAATTTCAGTATAGAAGCATGATCCTTAGACTTAGCACACAAAATTGACCAAAATCACCAATTTCCATAGCCCACAGAACAATTTAAAATAGGAAATACTCACACACACACACACACACACACACACAGAGCATAATAACAAAATTAAAACGATAAAAAAATCACTGTGCAAAATCAGCCACCCCAACTTTCTTCATATTTTGCTACTAAAGAGCCAGACTATTTTGAATGTAGTCTTGGGAAACAATTCTCCAGGCTTCCTGAAGGACTTTCAAAGACTCTTATTTGAGTCCAGTCCCTGAACCTGACCAGTGTCAGAGGAATGTTTTGTTTTTTAAGACACACAGTGACCTACTTATGAATCATCCAAGCAGAATAAAGCACATCTAGGCCTGAACCAGTGAAAAAACAGGTGCAGATGATTCCAGATTATCAGGCGGTGATCAGTATACTGGTGGGGCTGAATTCTGAGGTATTGAAACATCTTTATCTAGGTATATTCAGACACTTTCCTGCCTGTCATACTGAAGCATACCATTTATTGAATTAAATTTACTCATTATGCCAAAGAGGGTCAAGAATCAGGAGTGGGCACTACCAATTTGGAACATTCCATTCAGTAGATGGGATTACCCATCTCCCACTGTGAATTTGAATAAACTTCCCACCATAGTTGTGTAGTAAATGAAGAGTGTGGCTGAAATACACAAGAAATAAAACAGTCAAAAGGAAAACCTGTGGTCACCAAGGACACATGAATATTGTTATGAGAGTTGATCTGTTTACATCTGAACTCCACAGCACCTGTGTGCCTTATGGGAAACTCAAGATGTCAGATATTTATAAACATGCACATTCATTTTGAACAAAGGAAAGATATTCAGATATTGATATTGACAGAGTGAGAGAAAGAGTGTGGGAATAGAGAAAGATGAGTGAGACAGAGGGACAGAGAGAGAGATAGAGACAGAGAGAGAGAGAAACAGACAGACAAAGAGAGAAAGAGAGAGAGAGAGAGAGAGAGAGAGAGAGATACAGAGCGAGTGACAGATAGAGAGAAAGAGACCAAGCGAGAGAGAGACAGAGAGAGAGAGTCACAGAGAAACAGGGAGAGTGTATTTGCCATCTGTCTCTGAACTTATTTGAATTGTATATTTTTACTTTTTTTGTTCTTGGTTTTGCAAAGATGTTAATAAAACAAGCAGTCTCACAGAATCATTTTTTGCTTGTTTGCATTCGAGAAGGGCTCTTTCAGCTACACTCCTCTGCTTTGTGCCCGTCTTGGTTGGTCGCGAGTGGGAAACGCCAGGGGACTCATCAAACAGAGTGTAATTAACTGAATAGGACATTAATTGCTTGCATCAAACATGATTGCTAAATGAATATTTGGTCAAACACTCTGCCTATTATTGGTGGCTGATGAAAGTCATAGTTCATTGCCACAAATTGAATAAAATAAACAATCAAATAAATAAAGAAAGCAAGAAAGAATACTAAAAAAACCTAATTCCATAAACTTATGATTGGACTTGAATATGCACGCTTTTGCATATGGAGCTGCTGAGAGTATTTCAGTAGAGGTGTAGAACCTACATTTAAATGACAGCAGAGCAGCAAACCAGTAGAAAAAGAAACCCATGTGGGACATTTGTGTATTTATTTGTTTATTTGTTTGTTTATTCGCCCAAGGAAGTCCTATCCCGAAGTAGCAGACTGAGGACAAGAGGAAAGGGAAGCAAACGTGGTGTGTGTGTGTGTGTGTTTGTGTGTGTGTGTTTGTGTGTGTTTGTGTGTGTGTGTGAAGCTCCTCTTGAGGTGATGGCCATGCTACTGGAGTGAGTAAATGCTGTGTGTTCTGCAGGCTGGGCTTCTGCTCAGTGTGCTAAATGTTATCAGTAATCTCAAATGACCTTGAGTCACACTACATGCAGCGCTGCTCCTCTCAACACACACAGATGCACACATCCCACCTAAACACACACACACACACAGGCATGTGTGATCCCATGGTTTTGATGCCATGAGAATTATATATAGTTGGAAATGATTTTTTTTATGCTGAATGTTTATGCAGTGCTGCTGGTAACATGTTTTCTAGAATCCAATATGCAATCATTTGTGCAGGTTCCTGGGAGCACAATGCTTTTTCACAAAAAAATAGACTTGCTGGTAAAAGTGCTGTGTGTGTTGTTAGATTGTATGCAGACTACACAGCCTACTCAAGCTTGTGACCTAATCTAATTTGCTGTTTAACTAAATAAAGGTTATATAAAAGTACAGGAAATTCTGCAAGCTCTATTATCACTTAACTTATTTAACACTAGAACAGCTCACAGCGTCAATTGACGTAATTTCATTAGGCAGATTTAGAATCAGAATTGCGTCTATTGGCCTATTGGAGCAGTATGCATGCTCTGTATGAGACATATGGGTGTGGTGTAGTCACATGTACACTTGTATGCTATAAGCAATAAAAGAGGATAGACTACTGAACATTTGCCTAACCTAGGTATTTCCTGAATGATAGACTGGCCCTGCAGTGTGGAGTACAGGGAGATGTTCATTCCACTACTGAGGGGCTGACATACTTACAGCAATGCTTAGATTGTAAGGAGGGCCATGTCAAAATCCAGAACTTGTTAAAATATCTTAGCTTTGTGTGGCTCCTTCCAGCAAGTCGTTTAAATATAGACAGGAAAAGAGAAAGTAGGTACTGATTTATGATGTAAGCACTCTTCCCTTTTTGTGGAGTTTGGGCTTTGTTCCTCCAACAAGAGTTTCTGTTCTAAAAGCTTTTAAAATATATTTTAGTTACATTTCGCTAAAGACCAGACATATATACATTCTGACAAAAAAATTAGCCTTTATAAAGACTTTTTTAAAATATATTTTCTATATTGACATAATTGACTCAAGCAGTCTTTACGACAGCTGACACTGACAGGGAGCTGGTGCCCTAGTGGTAAGGGAGTTGACCTTGTAATCAGAAGGTTTTGGGTTTGAATGCTAGTGGCACATCTTTTCGGGCGAGTGGCACCTCTGGTACCGTCCCCACACACCGCTCCCTGGGTTCCGTGTCCCTGACTGTCCTCTGCTTCACTCTGTGAATGAGAAATGCAGAGAATGAATTGCTCATACTGTGGTGTGTTCCCATATAACAAATGTTCACTTTACACTTAGAAAACCATTATGAGTGTTAATACACCCTTATGAATGTTGTCATTAAGCTTTACAAATACTGGCCTTCAGTTAAATGTTTTAATGTCGTTATGGTTTTTTTCCATGTATTATATTATCCATGGATGCCCACATAGGCATCAGAACCATTATACCAGGGGAAAACAGTCCTCACTTATTGTCATTAGTTTCACGCCCCCCACCTTCTTCCTTCCCAGACTACAGCCCAGACATAGAGCCACAACCCCTACACACACACATTAAAGATGCTTCTGACGTCTATGGAGGCCCACCAACCATTTGATTTGGTGCCAAACTGTGGCCCACTCCCCAAAAACTGAACTAGGCCCTTTGTGTATGATTTAGTCATGTTGGCACTTTTACAACATACTGATAAATGATTGACCTCTGTACTGTCAAGGGATACTGCACTACTACCACATTAGTACCACTAAGTACATGAGATGCCAAACCTACTGCTTTTCTCAATAGTTTGCGTAATAAATTCAGTTGTGGCCATTTTAATTCATTCCAAAATCACTTTACATGAAAAACATCACTTGTAATCTGAATAATCATTTCCGTAGGATGATTAATAAATAGTTTTGTCCCTTTCTGTCTCACTCTACTATTTAAGCATCTTCTCAATGCTTTGGAGGGAATACCCTTGCTCATATATTTATTATTTCATTTAAATGGACTCTCAGTTTCTCTCACTGGAAGTCTTAACTGAACAGTGTATTGTTGGACTCAACAGCGTGGGCCTTGACTATGCCCTACTCTTCTGTATGAGTGTGGGAAAATGCTGCTGTGCATTTATATGAAGATCATCTTTATCCTTTATCCTTTTTCATCTTGGAGAGTAGCCAAATATCCCCACAAGCACAAAATGTGCATGCATTCATCAACCTGGGGGGATTTTATCATAAAAAAGTGCTTCTCTCTCTCTCTCTCTCTCTCTCTCTCTTTCTCTTTCTCTCTCTCTCACACACACACACACACACTCACACATCTTTGCTACCATAGCAACCAGGGCTAAAACATGGTGGGCTGTACTGATGCTAGCGGTGGAGAAAAATGAATGTAGGATATGATGAGATATATGTGGACAGAGAGCGAGAGAGGGAGAGAGAGAGAGTGAGTGAGAGAGAGAGAGAGAGAGAGAGAGTGAGAGAAAGAGCGAGTGAGAGTGAGTGAGTGTGAGAGAGAGACAGAGAGAGTGAGGGAGGGAGAGAGACAGAGACGGAGAGCAAGTGAGAGAGAAACAGAAAGAGAGAGACAGAGAAAGAGAGAGAAAGAGAGAGACTTGCCAACAGCCACTTTAAACTAACATGACCTTCAAGTACAGCTACTCTGTATTGGTGTATAGCACCATACATACACATACTAAACATACAACTTTCAATATGTGCAGCACACAGTGAAACAATAAGACAGCCTGCACCAATCAGTTAAGAAGACTATGGTTAGTTCAGGACCTGTTACATAATTATTTCGGATAATTCATGAAATCTTATTGTCTCCATTCATCTTCTTGCTGATTGTCATCTCCCACTGAAATTCCCTCTCAAATTCACAACCACAAACTGAACAGAGCCCTTTCACTGCAAAGACCACCAATGACAAGATCCATTCCACCCTGACATTTTCTGATGGTATAAATATTCCTCTGTTGGCTCTCATGACTTCACGAAGTACTGTCAGTAGTCATTGTTAGTCGTTTTTCCTTGATCAAGAAGCCCATATTTAACATTTGTGTTTTTGTTGTATCAAGTATCTAAATGATCAACCCTCTCACTATGTTTAAAGGTATTTTGTGTGTCAATTCCATCGTTTCCATGTTGGACTGTCCTTCTTGCCCAGCTCACTGGTTTTCCTATGTTTTTGTTTTCCTGATTTCTTTTTTTTTTCTTTTTCCTGAGTTTTTTTTACTTTTCACACTCAACTATGTCTCTTCTTGTCATTTGTGACACTGATCATTGATTTTGGACATTTGCTTTGATTTACTATTACTTGGTAAAAGAGGACGACCCCTGAAGCAATGGTTCTTAACCTTTTCAACATTAGGGCCCACATATCTATCACAGCATGTTGCCAAGGCCTATTTGGCCACATTAGATAATCTTAAATAACCAAGTGCGGACCAATGGCCTGTCTCAATTTTAAAAAACCTCCGTCGCCCATCAGTGGTCCCTGGTCCAGTGGTTGAGAAACCGGGCCTTAGAGTATGACCTTATTAGAAATTGTGCTTAAATGATAGTTATAGTAAAAGTGGTCTCAATGAAGGGTTTGATGATGGCCTTTCCACCAGAGCTTTATCAATGGTGAATTTCTGAATGTAGTGATGCTATTGGCTGAATATTTTTGGGCAGTCTGGCAAGTCACAGCCTAGAAGTCATACTGTCATGTATAAACCACAGCATATACACTACCATGCAACTATCATGGGATTGTCTCTCTGTGTTGATAACCACCAGTTCAGCAGTGTCTCTGTACCCATAACCTAACCAATGCTGAATAACCAAGAGGGAAGCTACTAAGTAATGCCAAAAATGGAATACAGTCAAAAGGTTTACATTTACAACAAATTCTACCTGATAAAATATGAAAATTGTGAAACCAAGTTCATTAAACATGTCCAGTTTCTAAAGCATCCTT
The DNA here is from genome assembly GCA_037577295.1 of Ladigesia roloffi. Taxonomy (NCBI): domain Eukaryota; kingdom Metazoa; phylum Chordata; class Actinopteri; order Characiformes; family Alestidae; genus Ladigesia; species Ladigesia roloffi. Next base: position 4,859,262 of record JBBKCR010000101.1, on the reverse strand, counting down.
GTGCATGAACTGAGCAGAATAATATTAAGAGTATGACGCATCACAGAGTACAGAGATGCTAATCTTCAGAATGACATTCTTTTAAATAGATTTTACAACAGAAATGGAATGTGATGACATTTAGCTCTCACATACACAAGAAATATCACAGAGAGCTAATTAGGACTTAAGAAAAGGTCGGGAATATAAGGCAAATGTCAAAAAACATCAGAAATACAGTATGTGTACATGCTTTTGTAGATAAATACATCAGATATAATGGAGTCCTACACACATGGAATTAGAATTCGTGCCTTTTTTCAGGCAAATGCCAGTCAATTAGGAAAGGTCTGACTGGATTACTGAGCATTTGGCTGGCATTTGCTGGCTTTTCTAGTCTGGGAATGCAAAGAGAAGACTCATCTGGGTGCAGCTTTAAAAAATAGGAGGTTATTTATTCAACCTCAGCCTCTTTACAAATTAGAAACTTACCCAAAGGCGATCTTTTTTGGTGAAATATTCACTCAATAGCTTCTATAAACACCTTGTTTATTTTCAGCGTTGTGTATATCATTATTATGTGTGGTAATAATTTACAAATAGCAAAGCTAAAAATGGGACCCCATAGTGATCATTCTTCCAGGGCTGGGGGTTGAATTCTGGACCGTGGTCTTGTGTGTGTGGAGTTTCTATGTTCTCCTCCAGTTCCAGTTTCTACCACAGTCCAAAGACATGCGTGTCAAGAGAAATGGGGATTCTAAATTGACCGTTGGTAAGTGTGTAACTGAAGAGTGTATGTGTATGTGCGCCCTGCAGTGGACTGGCACCCCGTTTAGGGTGCATCCCTGTCCTGTGCCTATGGCTCTAGTTACCCATGATCCTATTAAAGATCACGTGGTTACAGAAAATGAATGCATGACTAAAAATATTGTACTTAAAAGTCACATAAAAGATGCAATCTAATGTTGAACTGCCATTTTCAGTCTAAAATAGGTTCTATGGTTAATATGTAAGAACTGTTTGTTTTTTTTTCACCCCCAAGAAACTTTAATAATCTAAAGTTACAGTGCTTCTACTCACTCCTCATTCCAAACTAACTAGACTATTGTAATCCATTGTCATGACATAGCTGTGCTGCAGTCTGTAAAACATGAATATTCCAAAAATAACAGCAATTTAAGTAGACACTTTAATAGATCAAACATGTATACTCTGATTAAAAGTTATGGATTTTTGGAATGAGGTTTTATATAGTCTATTCCAACCCAAAATGTTTATTTAACATCTAAATATTAATATGTAAAATGTAGTTAATTATGTGAGATCCAGGAATGTGTACTTAATTGTTAAATAATAATATATAATTTGTAGAAATACAGGCCTTAATTATTTAATATTGTCAAATGCACACATATACAGCCACATGCACACACACAAACACACACACACACACACCTTCATGAAGAACAGAATTCCCTGTGCACTTCTTTTGAAGAAACCCATTTTCTCATGATGAGTGTGTTATCAGCCCAGTCTCTGCCTCCATATGTTCAACAGCAGTGCATGTGTGTACAGGCAGAAGAATTGGGTCAGCTGCCCCTCTCCCACAACACCAAATGCATCTACAGCAAAGACCAGGACGTAGGCCAGACACTCAGACCAGTATCTCTCCACATTTAATCAAGCAGCAATGAGATATTCTCGAAACTGCTGTTATGAGAGTGACTGAACTCATTCCACAGCTCTCTGATATTAAACTCATGGTGATGTGTTGAACATGGTACATAATACTTTTCCTTTAAGATACTTTTGGAGAGAAAACTCTTGGGATCTATGATATGGAAGAACTAACTTTTTTAATAAGCCAACCTCTTTGTAACTTCACTGTGATTCAAATGTAGCCTGTTAACATGATGCTGATTAAACAACTACAGCACCTCTTTATAAAAGGTCTTGTGTCATTATTATAGTCTCTCTCTCTCTTTCTCTCTCTCTCTCTCTCTCTCTCTCTCACACACACACACACACACACACACACACAGTGCACAGTCTATCTTTATTTAATATTTGCATATATATACTGGTAGAATATAGTATCTGTCATAATTCAATTCAGTTTAAGGAGCTGACATGTTTATAACTAATCAGCCAAAATTAGGTATTAGATTGAAAACATCTTCCTCAACACATAACTGTGTTCTCCAGTGTACTGGAGACCTCATTAGGATCTTGAAACATTTGGGGATATTGTTTCAGTGTGTCGAAAGTGGAGGAATGGCATATTAATGATATTATTATTATACCTGGGTCTATTTAAAATCATTATTATTTTTTGTCTATTCGTAAACATTCAGGGTTTTGGCCTGGAGGACCAGGCCTCATGATGCTCCACTCTACTTCTAATATTTGTTGACTTTTAAAAATATTCTGCAAAGGACAAGATGGGTGTGGTCTTCAGGGGCAGTAATATTAGAGTTGAACCAGAGGTAGTGGTGCCAATGTGTGAACACAAATATTCTATTTTGTCAGTTTGAAATAGAATGTAAAAATCCCAGCAAGGTTGATCTCCTTTCTTATTACCAAGCAAAATTGCAGGATTAATAAGCAATTAATTGAGGGTGTAATTACCCTTTAAATAATCTGGCTTTAGGAATTTTGCCTATTTTCAGAGTTCCAGTGCTGGGATCTGGCTGTTCAGCTGTTTGGTGTAAGAGAAAATTGTGGAAAGAAAAATGTTTGGTATGGGTAGAAAGATCCACAGGCAGGAATAGAGGACTTCATAGATACATTTTAATGAACAGAAATTCTTAGAAATGCCCTTCTGGCGAGTAACACACATCAAACAAAACTTAGATTTCTTCTTTCAATAGTCCAGGACCAGTTCGCTTTAGGGGAGTTCTCAAGGTTCTCAAGCCTGTAAACACAGGAGGGCAAACTCTCATAGAGAAGCACGAAATTATCAACCATGTTGATTAAGCTGCCGTATGTGACACCAGTCATAGACAGACATAGACTCTGTCCTTTTTCGCGCTTTTTTGTGTGGCTACAGTTCGGCGTGTGTCCTCCTGTGAATCTGAACGCCTGGATAAATATGCTCTTTTTTTCTTTTCCATTTCCAATGAAGCCCCCACACTCCGATCCACACCATGTAAACAATGAGGGGGACCATGCAAATACTGAATGGATCGGCTGGGATGAATACACACACACACACACACACACACAAACCATCAATCACATGACCCAGACCTTTTAAAGCAATCTTTTACAGCACTTGACACAGACTGACTTGTTGTTTCTTACTTGCAACCCTGTCGAGGGGCTCATTAAGATCCTCGCCATCACCTGGTTTGCCCAGTCACCTAACTACCACAAACCCGTGACATCATACTGACCTGTCCAGGTCCGCGTGCCTCCTAATATTCTGGTAAAGTTCTCCGTTGAGGGCGTGGCTGAAACGGATCAACACATGACACTTTTCCTTGATCTATTCGTGGTGTGGAGAAATTTCTGAATGCAAGTCAAGGACTGGCAGTTGTAAGCAATGTGGTTGAGTAACGAGGTGAGAGGAGGATGACACAGTGTCTATCTGTTATTATGGCTCTGTTACATAAATAAACACAGACATTGTATACACACACACGCATGCATGCAAACACAAACACCTCGAAAGGCTGTTCATGGTTCTGCTCCCTCTGCAAAGACAGAGCACACAACAGAAGTGAAGACAGGTTTGCTGTTTGCACCAATAGGACCCTATCAGCCTCTGAGTGGAAAACCTGAACAGTGTGACTTATTGAACTCTGCCTTTTAATACTCCTGTAGTCAGGTTAGCGAAGCTCAAGTTGTGGAGGAAAACTATGCAAAAACCTCCCTCGCGTTTGCACTTGTGAGCTGGCCATATCTCTGACGGTTCATGCTGAATTCTTAAAAGACTGACGTTTTTCTACTTGCCTGCACTGTATCTCCCCTCTGTATGTGCATCTATGGGTGTCTCTTTGTGTGAATAAAAATACTTCCATCAGTGGGTGTCTAGTGACCATGACACCAACCAGCCTTTGCAATAACACTGCAGTGGAATATATTTAAGATACATAATGCATCCGCTAGAATTGCTTGCAGAGGAATATTTTGTGCCTACAGTTTGTATTACTGGAAAGCGATAACGTCATTGTTTGCAATGCGGTTACATTCACACAAACAGATTTATGTAACACTGGGATTAGAAATAACTTTATATGTGTGTAACACGTCATTACGGTTTACTAACGGTAAATATAAAGAATCAGTGCAAACTTGCTGCATGCATTTTACCATTTGAATGTAAGAAGACACACACACATACACTGAAGATTGTTTTCTACAATATGGTCATCCTTAAATACTAGCATCTTTGGTTAGATAAAGGTAAAAATGTAAGGAAAAAAATCCATGATTTTTATAGGTCGAGAGTGCTTAGTTAATGGACTGCCATTGACTGTTTGGTTTTTCTGTTATGAAAGTGTATTTGGTACAGTATATAATAGGGTGACCGGGTGTCCTTTATTCCCCGGACATGTCCTCTTTTTGAGAGCTGAAAATGTGTCTGGCCACGGCCGAGCTGGTAAAGAAAGTTGGCACTAAGTTGTCACCCTACTTTATGAAACCCCTTGCATTGTGGACATGGAGGCACTTTAACATTTTAGAGATAAAACAGATGAAAAATACCTGTGGATTCATTTCATACTACATCCAGTCCTATGTCATAAACGAATCAATGAAATCTGCTACCAGTTAGCTCTTTAGCCACCTCTTAAAGAACAGATCCGGTGACTGTTAGCCAGGAACAGCTTGCTTCTAATAACATACACAAACAGGTACATGCATTATTACAGTTACACAGGACCCAGTAAGTTAAGCAAATTTCCCATTGTCTTTTGGAAGTGTATAAATTAGCAACAATTTGTTCTCCAGCTGCTAGATAATAGGCTAATAATCTCTGGATAAATGAGAAAGAATTATTCTAGGAGCTGATACTTATTCCCATGTATATTTCCAAAACTGTTAAACAGTCACACATGACTTTTTTTTTTACTAGGGTATAAAGATGAGGGGACACAGAGGTATGGGTGTTGTCGCCATTCAAACAGTCAAATTTTTTGGGTCCCCCTCACACAATTATTCATTTGGACCCCACCCCCCACATGTAACATAAATAATTCTCCAAGCGCTAATTCCACTCCACTAAATCGATAGCAGAATACACACACTCCTGTAATTCTTAGCAGTCTGCCTGTGCACTGGCGATACACTTGCATGTGGTGAGTTTCAAGATTTAATAGGGGTTTCCAAACACCCCTATCCCCTAAAAGGACAAGATTTGCATGCACGCAGCAGCCCCGTCCCCACAGGAACCCGCCCCCACACACAAACCCCGCCCCCTCTCTTTAAAAATGCTTCCGACACCGCTGCACAGAGGCCAAATTCCCTTAGGCAACTTGAGTTTAAAATTCAATCTAAAATTCTTGGCACGATTGATCGTTACAGCTGGATTCCCCTCCTGGTTAGCATATCTTGAGGGCAACAAAACACACAAATCAATCAGAAATTATTAACATTCATGGCATCAATGTGAGCCTCCATAGCAAATTCTCCTTTTCCTGAAACTGTTGAAAAGACCAGCAGAAAACAACGTTAAGGTGGGTACAATTTTATACTTTTGTTTCTTTCCAACAAAATCATAGCTTGTATTAAAATATGGTTAGATATCTGGATCTTTTCCATTATGTTAACATGATAAACTTTGGCTAGCCAGCTAGAATAGTAGTTAGTCTACAGATAAATGTATGTTTACTAGGTTAACAGTTAGCATGTTCCACAAGTAAAATATGGCAATTTTAACTTGGCTGTTTTTTAATGCCAAGTGATTTGTTCTTGGATTGTCATGGTCCGTCATGATGCTGGTGAGGAGGATAGACTAAGAATTTCACATACAATGAAGTTGATATCCAGTATCCAGTGATAAAGTGATTGTAAAGTGGCCCCTTATTGTTACACATGAACACAGCATGGACAATGTAAAAGTATTTTGCTTCTTACGGGTATTTTGTGACAATTATACATAGTTAATGTTAATCAAACATAGACTCACTATGTATTAACTTTTGCTGATTTTTGAACAGTTTACTGGCCAGGTGGTTTTTGCCTACATTTACAAAGGGATCCCACAATTTGCATAGAACAGTCCACATTTTAGGTACTTCAGCATTTGGCAGTTTCCCCATAAACACTACGGCATTAACAGAAAAGCCAATTTGTCGGCTCGTCGTTGTCAGAGAGACTTGCAGATTTGTATGCTCTGTAAATGATTACATTTTTGCTTATGCAAAAAAATCATTTTTTCTAATACTGAATTGGACACACATTTATCCATTAGGTAATTGTCCACATGTTACTGAATTCCAAAAGTCTCTTAATTAGAAGTTGGACGTAGAAGCATTAGTATAGAATTTTACTTGGGTGGAGGAGTAAGTATTTTAATTTCTACATTGTGCACTATAAAGAGAGCAGAGCCCCATTTCAGGAAATGCAGGCTAAATTGTAAAAAATGCATAAATATGACCACTTTAAAGTAAAGACTAAAGATACAATATAGATTAAACTAGAAATGATTTGTCTACAAACTATTAGCAAGCTAGAAACCAGATATAATATTAAACATTAATGATCAAAGATTCATAATAGTAATTTTTTTAAGAATATGCCCAGGAAACAGATCAATGGCCTGCAGCTTTCTTTGTCATTGTACAATGATCTGTTCATCATACAGCTTCCTATTATTTTACCTAACTGCGAGGTGCAGTAATACAAATTACAGCAATGAATATAATACATTTTCTGCTGGGCTTCAATGCAGTGAAGTAATTAATGACTAAAAGCAAAACTCATTTACTTTTAATGAAATTCAGCCCAATTCTGACTTGATTATTCCATCAGAGACAAACTTCCAGTGTCATGCCTAAATAAGAATGTTCAGAATGACAAATAAGCATCTGTACACCTAGTAATGTGACAATCTAAAAACAGCAATGTGGTGTCAAACATGTCATGGCATCCTAATGAAAATCTAGTATGTCTTGACTTTTTTGCATTTTCCTGCCAATTTTTGACAGCCTATATTACATGTTTCCTGACATTTAGGATGACCAATAGGATGCAAGTGCTCTCTGGTACTGATGGGTAAAAACATGGCGAGGAGGGGGAGATAAGAGGGATGCTGCCATTCCTACTTTGAACAATGAAACTGCTGTCAGGTTTGTTGAGTTGTGGCAGTAGTCTGACTCACTGACGTCTCCTAGTAGGAGCATCATGACAGATTAAAAAAAGGAAATGTTTGCAAGAAACAGCAAAGGCACTTCAGGAACCAGGTGAATTGCTGGTTATTTCTGATTTTTAGAGCAAAAGACCAGCAACATCATGCTCCTGCCGCCATGGCTGATTTTTCAACCCTCCCCCCAGTGACCTACGATAGGTCATGGAAATACTTGTGGTATTGCCATTAACCTAGCCAAGACAAGGCAGACATTTTGACAAAAATTCAAATAACTCTTTTTACAAATACATCAGAGAGCATTTGTGACGGCCACCTCGTCTCCGTCACGCCTTTCCCGTATTCCCTCTCCTGAGTATTAGTGTCCCTAAACTTCTGTC
>JBBKCR010000101.1:4838154-4851494 GCA_037577295.1 Ladigesia roloffi | reverse complement strand
TTGGTGGTGTTCTTCCCTGATATTTTATGTCCGCAGTGCTTCCCGTCAGTTATAATGACACATTCTGACTTTTTCTCTATGTCATTGTAAGTAAAATGCGACCAAATATCGAGCCTCTTCCTTCTACCTAACATTTTGTCGCCGCGCGCTCAAGTCTGGTGTTTGCTCCTGTGTTGTTGCCCCATGTAGCTTCATCCTCAGGCAGGCAGCAGCAGCACATTCGCAATATTTTGAAGGTTGAATATTCTATCTCATGATGGAAAAAGTAGAGACGATTGTAGACGAAATTGAGGAGAGATTTTATCTTTTTTTATTTTATAAAAAAAAACATTTTAGTCTTGTCTTTTTCGTCAACAATAATGCATGTTAATTTAGTCTTACTCAGCATTTTTCTACACTGTTACATTCTCGTCATCATCTCGTCTTAGTCATTGGAAAAAAGGTCGTTGACGAACATATTTTGTCTCGTCTCGTCTGACGAAATTAACACTATGATGTGCCGAGGGACTTGTGAGGCTAATGGGCCTTCATATGTATCTGGATGATATACTTAACTACTCAACAACGCAAGCAGAACACATCTAGCACATTAGGGTGGCCCTGAAGATGTTGCTGTCCCACAAACTTTACTGTTGGAAAAATGCACTTCCCACCAGTGTTCCACCACATTTTTACCCCTGCAGGAGTGCCCGGAGTCTACAGGAATTTTTCTCCAGTAACACAACTCAGTAGTGATACAGGGTGGTGGACCACAAGTTGTTAACCATCAAGTGGACTCTGGGAGAGTGTTGGTGGTGATCCATTTATTGATCATCAAAACCTCATCACCATACAGCACGTAAAACAGATTATTCTTAGGCAGGTGTGGTGGGCACTGTCCTTTAAACAGTTTAATTCCTATCTTTCATACTGTCTAGGGTCGATGAACACTAAGTCAGACACACTGTCTCATCAATATGAAATCGAGACGCCCTGGACAGACCTCTCATCTGTCCTTTGTTCTCAACTTGTCATTACGAAGGGAACTAGAGGAACAGATTTACCAGGTGCATGTCTTGGACTCTCTTCCGGCAGACACCCACTTCCCTGTAGTCTAAAGTGTTACATTGGGGAAATGATTAGATGTATGTCCAGGCATGCAGTGTGTGTGCCCAACACAAATCCACTTACCAACCTACCCCTGGAAGTCTCCAGGATTTTCCAACCCCTCAATGCCCTTGGTCCCACATTGCATAGGACTTTGTCACCGGTCTACCAGAGTCTAATGGGAAGGAGACCATCATAACCGATGTAGATAATTTTTCCATCGAAAAATGGCATGGCATCGACTGGACTCCTCGTACACATACAGCTGAACTGATATTAGAGCACGTAGTCCGCTTGCATGGGTTCCCCAAGGACCTGGTCTTGGACAGAGAGCCCCAGTTCACAGCCAAATTCTGGCAGGCCTTCTGGTTGGTTCATCTTCCCTTGGGATACCATCCTCAGATGAGAGGTCAGACGGAGCGGGCCAACCACCCACTTTAGCTCTTTTTGAGGTGCTTTGCAGCTGATTATCAGTGCTCCTGGACCTGCTACATTATTTGTGCGGAACTGTCACACAAGTGTCACACAAAAGTGTTTCCACATTTGAGGTATGTTTCCAAACTCTGATGTTCAAACATCAGGAGATGTATGATGATGTACTTTCTGTCCAACAGTTGGTCTACAGTGCTGGTGGTTTGGATTTCTGCGAGGACTTCTATTCCTCAATCTATTTAACTTTACATCAAGCAGCCCTTCTGTCGTCACCCCCTGGGATGGTTGTTCCGTGTTCATGACAGGGTATGGCTGTCCATGCAACATTTTAATCTGCACACCTCTTCCAATAAAAATACTGCCCTGTTTGCAGGGCCCTATAACATTCTTAGGATCACTAAAAGGTCCCTGACCCTGCCATTTACCAGCTCCAGCTACCTGCCGTGCTCTGGGTCCTTCCTGTGTTTCATGTTTCACAATTAAAATCTATTCCCTTATGTCTTCCCAGGTAAAATAGCTTAATCAAATATGTATGCTAAATTGCGTATTGTACAGTTGTCTTGTTGCTCTTGTGTTTTTGCTTGTACTCTCTTTCTATTTGCATGGTTGTCCCATTGGCACTTGTGGCCTTGTGGTGTTCTATTTCTGTTCATGAGTTACACCATAAAACTGGATACATGTTGGTTTGTTTCACTTTATTTAGAAAATTTTCTTGAATACTTGACTTAAGCTGCGGTCATAAATGTTATCCAGCAAACACACTGTCATATAAAATAATATTTAAGGCATTAGTAACAGATTTCAAAGTTGCACAGAAATTAGTACATTAAATATTATCTCCCTACGGAGCATGAAAAAATCTGCTAAATCCATCAGTCAAATCTTACAAATATTTCTGCCAACTTACTTAATATCTAACTCATCCTACAAAAGTGTATATTTGATATATTGTGTTGAGTGTATATTTGGCTGAAAAGTATTATACAGTATGTATTTCATGGATTTGGCTGATCTATTAAATTGTCTGGCTTCAGTGCTACTGGCATCGCAACATCAGCTAAAAGAATACAGCCCACAGTGAGCTGTTCTGCCCCACTGTTTGATCAATGAGAATGAAAGGATGAAATATGAGGTGGGGGGAAATTGCAAAATCACCTGTTCTGAAATATTGATAACTTTCCTTTCACCACTTATACTGAAATGGAAGAAGGGCTGGTTAATGGTGTCAGATGCAAGGTAAACAAAAAACAGACCAGACAGCACACACTATATCTGAAGATCTAAAATGGACAATTCTGTGTATTTTCACAAGCCAAGCAAATGATTCTCGAATAATATTACAAATATGGTAAATGCTAAACAATGTACATAATAAATCCTGTTTCCTATGTTAAAGATGCCTACAAAGTTTTTAAACTGAATTTAATTGAAGCCAAAAAAGAAACAATATCATCACAAATGAAAAAGTGGAGACCCAAGTGCGGAGGAATCTCGGCTGACAAGTTTAAAAATTGGCAAACAAAAAAGCTGCAAACAGTAAAAGGTAGAGATTCAAAATCAACATGCAGTCCAATGGGCATACACATCTTATTAGAGTTAAACTTGCAAGAGGATAAAAAAACAAAGATAAACAGGAACACTTGGTATGTAACACTGGCAGTACTTTGCCAGTGTTTGCCAGACTGTTTTGTGTTGTTGAGTGTGTTTGTTTTTAATTAATGTTTAGTCATGTGGCTGGAATTCTGGTGAATCTGATTGAGTTCTTAATTGGTTTTGTGGTGGTGTGGACTCAGTTACTTCAGTGGGACTGAGTTCAAGGTGAGAACTAATTTCTGGACTGGAGTGTTGTAGTTTGACAGGACCCCCACTCCATGGGTGGCTCCTGATTAACGAACAGGAGGCTGACAATCATGCAGGTAAGGGCAACTCAGCAAACAACCTTATAGGTGAGGACTCAGGCGATCAGTATGTATGTGGGGGTATTCCCAGATCAGTGCTGGATCCAGGATATCCAATGCCACGACCTAGAACTGTTCCTCTGGGTTGTATTGTTCCAAGTCAATGAGATATGATAAATACACCCCCCATGTCAGTCATCCCAAAATTCCTTCATGGCAAAGGGTAGGTAACATGGTAGGTAAGGGTTGGGCATCATTGAATCCATTCATCTATGGCCACCACATTGGTTAATTCTGTCTCTCATTGAAAACATGGGGGTTGAAATCCATTAGCAAAGGGTCTTAAACCAGATGATGAGTTTGGTAATTAACTATGTGCCACGCTGTACATCTTTCTCTGTCTGAGGCCAATTGCAAACTACGTGATGTCATTTTACCCCCAGAAATGAAGCACCCCAATGGCGCAAGTCCCCCCCCAATGGCGCAAATCCGGGGCACCAAGATCGACCACCCAGCCCACTCCATCCTGGGAGGGGAGGTCGAGCACAGAGTTCCCCCCCAGGGAGGCGGCGGAGGAGGGGGAGCCGGCCGGAGCCACGGTCCCACCATCGAGGCCGGCAGGCGCCCAGGTCCTGTGCAGCGAGGCCAACCTTCAGGATAGCCCTCGAGACCGGGCGAAATTGGGGCCAGCGGCGATGCTTGCCTCTGTGTTCCGAGCTACCACTGGACCTGAGTAAGGGAAGACCGGGTCTGGAGTCTGTGCTGCGTCCCGACCTGAGGAAGTTAAGACCGGGTCTGGTGTCCAGGCTGCGACCGGACCTGAGGAAGTGAATAAAGGGTCTGGCGCCGGGGCTGCGACCGGACTTGAGGAGGCAGGTGCTGGCTCTGGCGTCCGGGCTGCAACCGCACCTGAGGAGACAGGGGCTGGCTCTGGCGTCCGAGCTGCGATCAGACCTGAGGAGGCACGCGCTGTCTCTGGTGTCCGGGCTGCGATCAGACTGGAGGAGGCAGGCGCTGTCTCTGGCGTCCGGTGGTTTGCTCGGGCCCTGATATAGGGCCTCTTTGGAGCGGGGAGAGGCAGTCGTCTGCCGGGAGTTGAGTAGGGGAGTCCGTTGGAGTCAGGAAGAAGGGGCTGAGGTCCGTTGGGGTCAGGGAGATGGAGCTGAGTCCATCGGGGTCAGGGAGAAGGAGTGGGAGTCCATCGGGGTCCGGGAGAAGGAGCGGGAGTCCGTCGGGGTCAGGGAGAAGGAGCGGGAGTTCGTCGGGGTCAGGGAGAAGGAGCTGGAGTCCGTTGGGGTCAGGGAGAAGGAGCTGGAGTCCATCAGTGTCAGGGATAAGGCAGAGCCGACGCATTGAGAAGAGGCGGGGCCGACGGGTTGAGAAGAGGTGCTCGGAGCTGTGTGGAGGAAGGCGCTCTGAGCTGCGTGGAGAGAGGCGCGCTGAGCCAAGTCACCGAGGGTGGCCCGCTGAGCCATGCCGACGCGCTCCGCGACGAGGTTGCCATTTCGGCTCGAGAGCGAGTCTTCCTCCCGCGGGGTCTTGCCGTCGTCTCGAGACCCACGGGGAGCAGGTTTTGCGGGTCCAGGAGGACTGGGAGGTCCTCTGGGTGGCCACTCCAGCCTCCTCTTCTGAACTGGCTGCCCGGTAAGTCTGTCTCGACCGCCAACCTGTTGGCGCCAGCACGTCTTCTTTGCGTCTGCCAAGACCTTGCTCTCTTCGGTACCCTGGCCCCAAGAGAAAGCAGTCTCCCGGGATTCGGAAGGACTGGAGGCTCTTCCAAGTCGGAGTTTTCGGGCCATGACTCGGAGAGAGTGGCGAGAGCGGGCGAGGCCATCTTGGCTCAGCTGCCCCTTCTTCCCCAGAGTTCGCAGACTTCACTTGGGCCGGGGACCGCAGAGACCAGGGTGATGGGACCCCGGAAAGCAGTTGGATCTCCTTGATGCCCTTTCCAGCCGAGCCCGTACGCCTCTTCATCCAAGCTTGCGGACCCGTAGAACTGGAGTGGACTCCGTCGGCTTCTCCACAATCCCGTTGCTTCTTCGCCTCGGGGGACAGGGGAAGGCTAAACAGGAAGTCTCCCAGATTGAAAACTTTGACCTGGTCCTCTCCCCTTTCGCTCCCCCCGCGTGCGAGCTCCTCCAACGAACCCATCCAGTCTGGAAACAGGGACCGCTCGCAGCAGGGCTGTTTGTCCCGCTGGACTCCAGTGGCAGTGTGGCAAGGGCGGCGGGGTTTGGAGCCCTGAGCTTTGACTGCATTTGGACAGAAACATTCTGTCATTTTACCTCCCGGAAACGAGGAGACCTGTGGGCTGGCATCAGGTGAGTTCCTTCTTTATTTAGTGGAAAACAAAAGCTGGCTCGATGGCCGTTGATAACCGAGACAAAACCACAAACAACCAGTATGTTCCTGTGAGGATGAATGTGAAGGGGAGAACATAAATAGCACAGAAGAACCTACGAGAACCAATCAGGGGTTAAACCAAAACATTAAACAGGTGAGAGGATAAGGGCAGACAGGTGAGGGCTATTTACACAAATACTTCTGTGTGCTCAGTGACAGGTTGTGCTCAGGGAGGGTGACCCCCTGTGGTCGCTTGGCCAAGTCTGAGAGGTCCCACAGTGGCCCCTGGTGGTCGCAGACCAGTACTGTGACACTTGAATATTTAATCATCCCTTTTTATATATCCTGCACTGAGCACATGTCTTAAAACAAGACTGTGGACTGATGGAAGCTGCATTTGTCCCATAAAAAAACTGTGGACTCTTTGGAAGACTTTGCAAAACTGAAAAAATGGGTGGACAAATTTGGTGAGAAAATTAACATTAAAATGAAGACCACCATGAAGTGATTGGTCACAAATGACTGAAAGACAGGGGATGCAAAATATTCATAATGCCCTGCAGTGGTAATGAGAGCGGCTCTCCATTTATCTCCCTCCCTGAAGCGGATTAATTTGGAGACACAATTTCATGAATATTGAGGGCTGGCATATTCTGCTTTGTGGCAATGGGATGTAATTCAATTGTACAGTTCCAGGGACAGTTCCAGGGGTACTTCTGTAGGGGGCAGGTGTTCCAAATATGTCCATAAATGAAGGATACAATAGTGGAACGGCAAACAATGGACTAGACAAACAGAAGTTAAAACAGGAAGGATTCCAAGGCTTCAGCTCTCTATCAGTCCAGCGCTAGTTTGTGTCATGGGAGACAATCCAAGGATGACCACGGACGACAAGGGTCTCTAGGGGGCTTAAGAAGTATTAAGGAGAACATTTATTAATGGAGAATCCCTACTCATTGGGTGTGTTTAACAAATCCAGATCCTACCGCCTGACCATCCAAACCCTGCACAGGGAGAGTGGGAGACAAGTTGTGTACAGAAGCCAATAATTCCTTCACTATCTGTGGGATCGATGCAAAGTTCCTAGCGTTTCTCTAGTCAATGAGCACTGAGATTGGGCCCCAACTGAGAGTATGACTGGCACAGTAAACTGTCTATGAGTAATAGAAAAAAATATAACATCATACCTAGGCTCCTGCTTTGAGGACAAGTGGGAAAGATCACCACTGTATGACTGTGTTAGCCACATTAGAGGCATAGGTCGATGCTGTCAATCCCGTTCTGGTTCTAAGGCTTCAGGGTCAGATGGCAGACTTGAATCAAGAAGGGGTGTGTTGAAGATCTGCTCGGCTGGTGGCTGTGTATGTCTGGATGAGACCATCTGAAGCAGTGTTATCTCCACAGTTCAACCCGTGGTGAAACATGTCCCTTAACTCAAGCACTTATTCTGCAACAGTTCAGACACAGCCTGCTGCAGCACGAGCCCCACCTGTGTGAGGCCAGCCAACACTTTTTCTTGTCAGTCCAGGTACACCCTAAACCCTTCTTGGTATATGCTACAGTAAAGCATTCAGTCACAAATGAAATAGGGGAGACACATGGGAGAAAACATTGATGAGAATTTTATTTCAAAACTTGGAGAAAAGCAGCAACCAGGAAAAGGCAGTGATTCAATAGTCAAAGCCCAGAAAGGCGGCCCGATGAGCAAGCAAAGCAAACAGGGCAAGACAAAAAACTGAGTCACGAAGACGAGCAAGAGAATAAAATAAAAAATAGAACATCAAAACAGGAGATATATCGGAACACTGCAGGCAGAATAAACACTGAAAATTAACAGTTTTGTGGCAATGTTGGAGGGGATTTAAAAGCACCACAGATAGAAGTGTATACTAAGGCTATGAGTGCACACAAGTTCAACTCGCTGCTTCATAACATTGTAGCTTGCTGTTTTTGCAATGCCATAATCTCTGAACTGTGTGAATGAACCAAATTAAATTCATGCAGTTCTCATGTGTTGAATAAGACATATTTTTGTGGTTAAAATCCCTAACCATAAAATCTTTAATGGTTCACAAGAAGACTCAACTGTGCACACAAATCAGAAAATATAGCAAGTTAGTGGCAGTTTTGTCAGTTATCTTAATGAAATGATATTAATTAAATTACATCATATGCAAATTATTGTCACAACAATAATTGTATTGATTTCGTTAAATATTTATTTATTGTGACAACAGTCCCCATTAGCACCACTGTGACCCACTAGGGGGCCAATGTCTTGAAAACCACCACACTAGGTAAAAACATGACAAATCCAGAGCAAATTATTGAAAAACACTGCATTTAATTCAGTTTCATTTAATTGTTTTTATGGCCTTTTTTTCTGAAGATATGCCATGAGATGACAGTGAAGGACTCAATTTTGCAATTTCAAAGAGTGGCTTGACTTGATCACATTTCAATAAACCTGATTTAACCAATAATAATTGGACTGATTCTCACACAGACAGACCATGTAGATTTGGAAATCATGTTGAGCAGGTTCATGCCTGAAGACAGCAAGGATAAATTCTTACTAAAAAATACACCGATCAGCCAGTGACAAGAGAAGTGAATAGCGTTGATTATCTGGTTACAGTGGCACCTGTCAAAGGGTAGCATCTTTTAGACAGGAAGTGAACAGGCAGTTCTTGGAAGTCAATAAATTCTTATGCAGCTCTGTATGCGTGCAACAGAAAGACAGTTCATGCTCAGGATATGAGTGTAATACATCATGATTTTGGTGCACAGGTTGACACTGGCTTTGGTCTTTGGTTTGGGTCTGTTGCTCTTTCTCCTATCTAGTGCCATAGATCCCAACATGTGGAGTAAATGCAGATTGGCACAGCAATCCAATTATATCTGAACAAACAGGCTACATTAAAGATCGAGCCACAAATAGGGAATCTCTCACTGCCAAAGTGATGAATTAATGGTGTAAAAATAATTAGAAGACATCCATAATTCATCCACAACAACGTGAACTCATGAATTATGTGTTCGTGCTGAAGAAAAAAAAACTAACACTGACGACACTCTGGAGTTGAAAGACAGAAATAAAAAGAACGGAGGATGAGGCCTCACCTCACTGCATTTTTTTGAAAACATAAATACTCCTTCATTTCCCTACAGGGCTGGTGGTGCTGAGTATTTACAGGCAGAGAGAAAAGGGCTCTGGGGACGTGGAATATAATAAGAAATGCTGAAAAATCGAGGGCCATTTCACGGGAACAGAAATGCATGCAATTGTTCATCATATTTGCAGGGATGATGTCATCGCAATTCAGTTTGGGGCTTTTCACTTGAACTGGTTTGTAGAATATGGAAGTCTTGAGGAAAAATGTTGCTCTTGGGATATTTTTAGGTTCTGCTATTGGACATACACAGATCAACCATAACATTGAAACCACATGTCTTATAGAGCGTAGAACTGGCTGGTGCAGCCAGATCTGTTTCAACACATCCTGGTCCACATGTTTAGGTGAATGGAGTAGAGGGTAAAATGCATCCACCAACCTATAATGTAGCTGACGCTGAAATGCGGTTGTGTGTTTTACCATGACAACAACAGAAGCCAGCATGTGAGATCATAATGTAAATTTCTGATTGTTTCATTTTTTCTCCTTTTTACTGTTTTTGTTGGGTGTACTTATCGTAAATAAACACTAATATAGCGTTTGAGGAGTTTAGTGGGAGAGACGAGAGAACTGTATCACGGTAGATCATCATACTTTTCTACTACTGGTTTTACAAGGCATACACTGTAAAATAAAGCTGGTTAACCTTGCTAAGCACTTGTGTACCTTGTTAAAGTAAATAAGTGTCTGAAATGGAGGTCATATGTACTACTGACTAATTTATTTGCTTCTAGTTTTCACGGTTCTCCATGATTGTGTGAGAAAAATAAACGGAATTGTGGACATCAGTACGAAGCGTGGAATTGTTTTGACCAGGGTAGAAACATATAATCTGGACTGTTTATCGTTAACCCGGGTCATAAAGGGTGCCTAACCCATTGAAGGTAGAGAAACACCCTGGACAGGATGTCAGTCCATCACAGGACAGACACACACTCACACCTAGGGGCAAGTTACCATCTGCAGTTTGCCAAACGAAATTGACTTTGGACTGGGGGGGGAAACCAGTGTACCAGGTGGAAACCCACACAGACCCAGGAAGAACACACAGTAAGGACCCTTGCCTGCTCTGGCTGCAAATCAACCCCATGACCTTCCTCACTGTTAAACGCAATTGATATTTCATGAAGTTTTAAATAGTGTATGATTTTGATTATCTTCTCATATTGGCCTAGGACCATCTTCTGCCTGTTCTGACAGCAAATGGAGATGATTTTTCTGGATACTGAATGTATGTAGACTGTCTTTAGTGACTGCGAATAACAAAGGGTTTCTAACACTTGTCAAAAACTACAAAGCCCTTCCTTAGACATATAGTGTCAGAAATACTGAAATTATATTACAATAGATTCTATATATATTTTGCAATATTTTTTACATTATCAAAGATGATCACAAAAATGAGGCCTCCAATAAGAACCAGGTGCTGTGAGTCATTATCAAGCGAATTGGAATTTTTCCAACTAAAGCTAGGGTCAGTGCCAGGAGTTTGGCCTCGTGATGAATTTGATACACATTGTTTATGATTATGCAATTATGAATAATCACATAAAGGTATTAATACTATTAAACCTCAAAGACCCACCTTCACTTTCCCATTCGTGGACCAGCATATATCTCCAAATTAATTCACACTATGTGCTATAAGTAATTGATATTTGTTTTGCTCTCAATAAAAATAATCACTTCCGGTTCTCTAAAGAACCTTAATATTCTTAACATTAATTACTAAATAATGAGCCTGTCTTTGAATGGCTTAAGAATAAGTGTAATTACTCAAGGCAAGCAACCTCAGACTGATACAGATATCAGAAAATGTCTGGAGAAGGATGCATATTCCTGGTCAGAGGTTCAATAATAACTCATTCATGCCAACTGGCAATGTGTCTACCAAAAAGACTGACAGAGATTATTTTCTGTTTGTCAGGTCCTTACATCAAATGATGCCTTTGCTGGCAGAATGCCAGGGATTGAATAGAGTGCTTCAGTGGATTCTGAAGCTAAGTTGGGCCTATGAAAACCACAGCAGAGATGACTGGCGAAAGAACCATTCTTCCAATGTCTTGACTGAAGTGCAGCCAGCTAAATCTACCACTGCATTTTGCCAGCTGGGCTCGGCTTTCATTTACTGGCTGCTTGCCATCACCAGTGTACTGAGAACAGTTTGAAGTTGTTCTCAGTTCAAAGTCATTTAATCATCCACTCACACCATGTCCTCTTAAACATTGTCGAAGCAAAAGATCGCAGAGGTGAGACCAAGTCACCATTTAGTGAGTAACAAGGAGGTTCCTAGAAGTCCCAAGGCAGGATGAAGTCCCAGCTCAAATACCAACGTAATAAGGAAATGTGCACAGCCAAATCCGATGCTTTTTAGGGCCCATCTCATGGAAACTGCAATGATGAAATACTATTGTTTAAAGGAGTTTGTAAATATCACCAGCATGAGCCCATTTACACTGCACAAAAAGGGTCTTAAATTTTTTTCAGAATTGGACATTGTCGTTTACATAAAACTTTCATGAGAAATGTTCAAGAATGGCTGAGTTACAGTAATGTTAAAAATTATTTCTGCCCTGTCTTTTAAAGTTTCCCCTTAGGAGATTTATGTTTTTGACAGTCTGCACCAGTTTTATGACCTTTCAACATTCTGCAGCTGTGATGGTTGTGCCGTCCTGTCTGTGTCTGGCCCTTTTTCTGATCCCTTTTTCTGTTTGTCTCTTTATTGTTGTCCACCCTGTTTAGGTCCCCTTGTTCCCTATAAAGTGTACTATTCCTATTTGTATCGCGTCCCTGTTATTCCCGTCTCCTGTCCCTCGTTTCTCATGGTGTCACCTGTGTCTAGTTAGTCTGTGCTATCATTTGTCGCATATTTTTTGTTTGTATGGTCCTGTATGGTTTCTTGTCCCGGTTCTGTTTTTGTGTCTGTCATGTCTTACCTGCCAAGGTCTTAACTCCAGCCCTGGTCTGTTTGTCCCTGGTCCCCGCATGGCGCACTATCGGTGTCTTTCCTATTGGATCCTTTTTTTCTCCCTCTGTATCTCTCCTGTTTGTCGCCCCTGCCTGTGTCGCCCCTCCCTGTGTCGCCCCTGCTTTTGAGGTTCCCGTCCGAGAGGTTCCCGTTCCGTGAGATTCCCGTCCGCGACTTTGGATGCTGGAGCCCGGGACGGTGGAACCTCAGACGATTGGAGCTTCGGGTTAGAGTGGCATCCAGACAGCTGGTGGCCAGGTTGGGGAAGAACTGGAGAGTACTCTTCCTGTGTCCTGGGCCCCTGTTGATAATAGCGAGAATCACGGATCTCTCTGTATGTTCCTGTCCCGTCTCGAGTTGTAGTGTGTGTTGTCTCTGTTCCTGTTTCCCCTCTCTGTGTTCTCTGTGTCTATGAGGCCAGTATGTCCATGAGTTTATTCTGATGAGAGTTCTGTGTGATTCTCTGTTGTCCCCGTCCCTGTTCGTATGGCCACGGTCCTCTCCCCCCTCTCTGCCCTGTTTCCCAACAGCTGTGTTCCTGGTTCTTGGTTTGTCTGTGTTTTTGTGGTATTCAGACCTCGTTATGTTATCTGTCCTGTCCCTCTATATGCCCTATTTCATGTATTCATGTCTCGGTTCCTGTCTGCCTGTTCAGTTTCACAATTCAGGTGTTCATGCTATCAGTATCTTGGTTATCATTCATGGTATTGTCTCTATTTTTCCCCAGGCTCGTGTTCCTCCAGTTTGCCCTGCTCTCTGTGCCTGTCCTGGCAACTCTCGCCTCAAGCCACGTAGACCAGTTTGCGTAGAGCTGAGGCTAGCCTGTGTTTTCTGTTTCTTTTGTTGTTCGTTTGAGGAGCACGAGCCTGTATAAGAAGTATCTGGTTGTGTCATGATGTTCTATTTGTTTGTCTCTCTGTTAGACCCGTGTCCCTCCCGCATTTCCCTGGTCCTCGTTCCTGGCATCCCCTGTCTTCATTCCAGTCTGCCCCGGCCGTCAGAGTGTCCTCTAGTCGGGGTTCCGGTTTTCAGTTCTGTTGTTCGTTTGAGGGGCACGGGTCTCCTGTCTGTAAATCTCTGTCATTGTGTGGGTTCATGATCATGATTCTGGTTAAAGCAATAGTTCACCCAAAAATGAAAATTTTATGTTTATTTGCTCATCCAAGTCGAAGGTGAATTTGTTTTCGCAGCAGGACACTAACGCAGATTTTTAGCTTTAGCCGTAGCAGTTTGGTAGTCATTTAATGGATGTAGATGGACATCAAACGTTTCCAAGTAAAAAAAGCATGCACATACAAGTCCAGATCACACCCCGTGGCTCGTGACGACACATTGATCTCTTAAGACATGAAACGATCGTTTTTTTGTGAGAAACTGAACAGTATTTATATCATTTTTTACCTCTGAAAGACGATCGTCTCGAGCTAGGATACACAA
>JBBKCR010000101.1:4787887-4814902 GCA_037577295.1 Ladigesia roloffi | reverse complement strand
AAGCGTCTCAACTTGGAACAGAGTGCTGCTCCAAGGAAACCACCTCTTGCCTGTCCTACAACCCTGAGTGTTGGTGTTGGTGTGTCTTTGTAGTATAAAACAATATAAAAATAAATGATGTCTTAAGTCCGCAGAAAAATACTGTGTTTACTTAACAAGGGTATATGAAATAAGTGTCATTCCAAAAAAAACATGCATTTTTATGGTAACGCCAACATAAGTAAACATTTTAAAACCTAACCACAGAATGAACAGGTGAAGGGGCATCTTGGCATCTTGTAGGTTTAAGTGATCCAACACTGTTACAAAGCAGCGTATCCATTTTGAAATCAGTTGTGTTTGCCTGATTGCTGAGAGTCCAGCCAAACATTCCACCAAATATGTTTTAATACTACCATTAAATTGGAGGATATCAGGCTATACATACATCCTCTGAGTTCATCCAGACCCTCAGCTGGCCTGCACCAGATAGCCCTGTATAGCAAGAAAAGAAAGCCTTCAGCCGTAGGCAGCGCCCTGTGTGGAAACAGATTTCTCTTTATGGTAACATGTGTTGACATGGTTTTAGCTGCTGTAACATCGACAAATGGGATTTAATTCCCTTTGAAATGGAATCCACTGTAAGGTAACACCTTGTTTCACATTTAAGTGGATATCAGATAAGGAAAGTAATGTTGTCTCCAGAAATTGGAATTAGGTGGAAATCTTACCTGACAGGCCAGCTTTTGTTGTGGGAAACATTACATGAATCAGCCCTTACTTTGTTTGCCTGGCATGCATGGATATTGCTGGGAAGGCCATTCAGGCCACAGTGTTGAAGTGGAACAGCCTATTGTTGATATTTCCAGTTAGCTATAGCAACTGGTTCAATAGCAACAGGGATGCACCTAAAGGAACAGATGAAGACTACACAGACACAAAGACACACACACTACTTATATATTCACCATAAAACAGAAACTCAAATTTACACAGCATAGACTAGCGCACACTCATAAACATGCACATAGTCAAGCGCAAATGCATGCACATACTGGACTGAGGGTAAAAAAAGAGCTTTTTCATATGACATATTTTTCTATAAAGTACTGGACAAAGTTAATATAATATTGTATTCTACATGCAGAACTTATTTTAATTATAAAATGTCATGAATATGTATGAGTGAAGAATAAATAAGAGTGACATATTTCACTGAGCTGTTAGTAAACATACAATTGTGAGCATGAGATACAGCAGCCCTGTGTGTTCAGGCTGGTGTTTTTTAAGCACATTTAACAAACTGTGTCTGCTCCCCAAGGGACACTTCTACATTTTAAACTGGATTTACAAAATGTCATATAACAGGCCCATAGCCAGCCCAGTGCAAGGGGACCTTTTGTATTTCCATACTTATTTTGTATTTCATTTAGAAATTTAAACACTGCATTTGGTGACTTATTTACAACAATTCATGCTGGATATCTTAATTTGTCTGCTAGTATCATAATGTGCACACATTTGATGCAATATTACTATTGTCAAATTGCTTATCAAGTTTACGTATGCTGTTTTCACACACACACACAAGCATATGAATGGAACACACATTAAAGCTTAAAGTTCAGTCACAGCCAAGTTTTTGGTATTCGTGATTAACACCAACAACTTCAAAACGACTTGCTCTAAAAAATTCTAAACAGTCTGACCTCCAAAAGGACAACACTGATCATGTTTCACATGTTTCTGCATTTTTTGCTACAGTTCAGTGGGCTTTTTTTTTTTGTAATAGCTTCTCAGTTACAGGGCCTATAGACATGAAACCAGTGTCAATCAAGAGAAAGGGACAGTAGACTCTGGTAAATCAGCCTTACTCTGTTTGGCCTTTTTGAACATATGTTCAGTACTCTGCAATAATGATGCTGCTGCTTTCTCTTCCGTGTCTCATGCTCTTTTCCCCCATATAGATGCCGCTTTAAAACAACGCCAGTTGCTCCGCAGTGGGTTGTTTTATGTCATGTGTCATCAAGGAGAATCACCGAAGTGGTTATTAGGGCTTCAGTTTGGTTTAGATTTTATTAGGAATTCCAATTATTATGCATCATTATTTAATAAATTAAAAAACGAACAAATTTGGGACCTTTGGCTGGGTGGGGGGGGTTCGTTCGAGCCACCCGAACCCCCCCTGGCTACGGGCCTGTATAATCATTTAGAGCTCATCATAAAAGGCTTCGTTCTTTTAGAGACAAAAAGTATAAAGGGTCCAAACCCCCACCAGTGTACAGTGGCAGTGTGCCTTTGTGACACTGCAGCCGCTAGAGTCCACCATTGTTTAGTTTGTATTGTTTGGACATTTATAATGAAGGGAATGGGTCTATGTTTTATTAGTCACAGCTCAGTTTAATTTTGTGTTCAATGTTGAATTTGTTTATGGGTGCTTGGTTTTGGGTTTGTGTACTTAAGGGGTTCATGTTCTGTGCACAGTTGTGGGTTAACCATCGTCCTAGGTTCATTTCTCTTCTGTCTTCTTATTGTTCTTTGAGTAGAAGCTAAAAGTTCTGTATTTGGTCCTCGCACCAGTTTTGTTTTTTAATTTAAATAAAAGTTGTCAGCATGAATGTCTGCCTACATGCCCCTCCTTATTAAGGAGGGGAGAACATGACAGTTTAACCCACCTTTTAAAACAAGATGCCACAGTCATGGTGTGGAGGTGCGAGAAGCTCACCCCAAAGGAAGAGGACATGCTGATGGGAGGACTCATGCTGCGGATTGCACGGGACATGGCTGCCAATGGCAAACCCAACTGGCAAGTCCCTCAGCCCGCAAGGAGCAAGCAGGCAATGAAGTCCGACTTGAGGCAAAGGTGCCAGATGTGGGGGGCTCATCCGGTCCTCCCACTGATGTCCTGCCAGGATCCTCGACCAGCAAGTGAAGAAGCCAACATTGAGTACTCTGGCAAAGGCACCAGCTACGAGTGCCCTTTCGGACAACCCCCCCCCACCCCCACCCCCCCGGCCCTGGTGACCCTGGAGCAGGATGTGGAGGAGAAGCAGAACTGAAGGCCACACAGCCAGTCTCACCGCTCCTTGAGACTGTGCAGCATGTCTCACTACACCTCGCAATAGAGAGCGAAGTCACGGCTGCTGAGGTTACTGTAGCGGTCGCCGAGAGAGAGGTCACCGCAGCCACACTCCATCAACCTGCCCCAGCGCAGAGACAACACTTGCCACCCATTCCCACGCTGCGACAACTGTTTCCACCAGTCCAAGTACAGAGACAGCTCCGGGTGGGTGCTCTTGGGGGGATAATATAGGCGAGGCTAGCAGGGTTAGTGTGGGGGCTAGTGCGGGCCGCCTTTAATAACACTGAGCCAGTCAATCCACTAGGCTCACTAGAAGAACCTCTTGGTTAGTGGAGCCTCTTAAGCCAATGCCAGCCCTGAGAAGCCCTGTTGCCTAGCAGCTAAGTCCGTTAGCCCAGCAACTAAGCCAAGTAGAGGGCCATCAGAGGGGCCAGTAGCCGCAGAGGCCAGTAGGCTGAGAGGGGCTTGTACCAGCCAGAGAGGTTTTTTTTTTGGGACTATTATTATGAAGGGTTTGGGTCTAGGTTTTATTAGTCACAGCTTTAGAGGTGTGTTTAGAGGTTTGCTAAATGCTTGAATTTGTTTATTGGTGGTTTGTGTATTTAAGGGGTTTGTGTTCTGTTCACGGGTGTGGGTTAACTGATGTCTCCTTTATGTTCTTTGAGTAGAAGCTAAAATGCTGTATCTGGTCCTCACACTAACTTTGTTTTTAAATTCAAATAAAAGTTATCAGCATGAATGTCTACCTACCTGCCATGCATTTAGGAGGAGGGAGAATGGGACAGACTAACATGCAGACACACTCGTAAACACAAACACACACACACACAGACACACACACACACACACACACACACACACGGTTACTATGTAACTAGAATGTAAGAAAATGAAAGTCTCATTCAGAGCAACAGTACCTGATTAGTTTCATCAGTCTTAATGAACCAATAAAATGTTGTCTAGAAGAAAACATGCTGCCTAATTCAAATCCTTCCAATTAATAGCAGGGCGAGTGAATAGCTTCTCTTTGTTTAGGTTCAGATAAACATCTGCAGGACTGATTTACAACAAAAAATATAAACGCAATCGGCTCCATGAAAAACATCATGCTCATGAATAAAAAGGTGGGGCATCCATTCAAAGAAAAAACTAGACAAGTAATATTGTTAATTTAAGTTGTATGATGGTTCATGAGTGTTACCATTCAATTTCTTTGAAGACCCAAAGCAGACATTATCAGAAGTATAAACTTGGAAGAAACATTCATGAAAGTTTAATGCAAATTTCTGTCCATCACTGAAAGTGACTATTATGGGCAGATGTGCCCATAATAACTGGACAAGAGAGTTATAGATGACGGTAGTCTGGTTTTATATATCAGGTTCACCACACACATGGCTGGGTGCCTTTGTATCACGTACCTCGGGAAGAGATGGCACTAGGATGTACTATGGATGAAAACACAAGCAGGTGGAAATAGTGTGATGCTCTGAGCAATGTTCTGTTTTGAGAAACCTTGGGTTCTGGCATTTATTTAGATTATACTATAACACCTACATAAGCCCCTGGGTACACCCCTTCATAACTATGGTATTCCACTATTCCTATTTACTGTTATGGCTCATCAGTGTATATTTATCGATCAAGTTATGTTCAGGAGTCTTTGGAGGCCAAAGTTACTGAACAGTTTGCAGTGGGGCAGGATGCATTATCCTGCTGAAAGAGGCCATTAGGGAATACAATTGCCTAGAAGGTGTATACTTTGTCTGCAGCAATGATAAATAATAAGCATTTTATTTATTGTCATTATGTAGCACAAAGAAATTACTTCTGCAACAACCCTGGAGGTGCATTTAAAATCGGGAAGCATAGTAATGAAAGGACATAATGCAAGTAACTGTTTCCGAGCAGATTCAACAAACAAACATAAATAAGTGTTAAATAAGAAGAAGAAGAAGAAGAAGAAGAACAAGAACAAGAAGAAGAACAAGAAGAAGAACAAGAAGAAGTAGAAAAAGAAGAAGAGTCATCATCATACAACATATGTATGAAAACTTTGCCATGTGTAGTGTTAGGTAATCAAGTAACCAGGATTATTATTGCATAGCAGCATCGACTGTTATTGTATGTATTAGCATCGCACATTACCAACCAGGACTGATTATTATTGTACACGTTTACAGTATTGGAAACCATTAGTACTCATGTTAGTAAACAGTATATTTCACATAACCAACAAAGATGATGTGTGAGAGTTTATCTCAGATGGAGGAGATATTAGAGTGTAGCAGGTTTATGGGAGTTAGTATGGGAGATAGACTTTTAGTCTGTTTGCACATGTGCACATTGATCTGAAGTGCTTGCCTGGTGGGAGGAGCTTAAACAAATTATGTCTAATCTGACTGATGGCCTTGATGATGTTTTTGGCCCATCTCACACAGTGATGCTTGTGTAGATGTTCAATTGATAACAGATTTGTGCAGTTTTTACAACACACTATAACACTTTTTAGGCACCATTGTTGCAAATGCTATACTAGGCTATTGTGCTATTGTGTGTTTTAATGTTGTGCTTTGCCTACGGCTGAGGTTTGGTCATCTCAGGCGAGGTCACTCTGTGATGGTTACTGCCTGAAACACCAGCTGGGACCCCTGCCACATCTTCTGATTTGATGGTTGAAGTTATTATAGGCTGTTTTGGGACAGGCACAATAGCAATTGATTTCATGCATGTGGGGACGATACATTAGGAGAGAGAGGTTGAATATGTGTGTAATGAGTACATGTCCCTGCGCACAATCAGGACATGCTACTTTCCTTATGTTGATGTTGAGTACCCCTGTATATTGTGTGAGTGGGATAAGAGACTGGGAGTATCCTGTCAGAGTTAGACTAACTGGAGACTGGTTATTTTCTTTTTCAGACTGAATGAAGAAACTGTTCTTCTGTGGACTGGCAGTGTTGTTAGCTGGGGTTTGTTGTATGTCCATCTTCATATTGTAATCCATCACAGATCAGATGCCTGACCACATCCACCATGCATTGGAGTCATTTTCAAAGTCCTCTTCAATCCACTGTCTGTAATTTGTACAAAAATGATACCTATTAAAGCTCCTGCAGCTCTATCAGCCTGGGTGTCACCCGATTGTGAACAGCTGTTCCATTGTTCATCCAAATGTTCGTATTCGGGAACACTCTGATCTTTTTGTTAACAGAGCAATGTCCACACAGTAATTAATACATGACAGTACAGGTAAAGTGTATGTATCCAAGTCTGTCTGTTTAGGAATGTTGTACGTGTCGAATGAACATTCATATGAATGCACTGAAGTACAGAT
Source organism: Ladigesia roloffi (assembly GCA_037577295.1). NCBI lineage: Eukaryota > Metazoa > Chordata > Actinopteri > Characiformes > Alestidae > Ladigesia > Ladigesia roloffi. The sequence goes on along the minus strand of JBBKCR010000101.1, from coordinate 4,808,504 downwards.
GCCTGAAATATTGATTTGGCATCCAAATTCCCCAGATTTCAATCAGACCCGGAATCTGTGGGATGTGTTGGGCTACAGTGTTATTGCTTTTAGCACCAGGTTTGGTGAAAAATACATAAAAGAAATAAGAAAGGAAGGACAAATAAAGCCAGCTAGGACATTCCTCTTCTGCCTGGCCTATGTGTGGAAAGCTCCAACTGTGCATGCTGGGTGTCCAGGAATTTAGGTTCATCCACATATCCACATCCTCATCCCCACACTGCCCACTGGGTTTACCTGCAGCTTGCTCTCTTTCAGGGATGAAAGGAACAGACATGCTTAACCCTGAGATTCAGCTGACAATATCACTGAGACCAGAGGAGTCAGTCAGTCCTTTTCTTTGACAGAATTAAATTAGATATCACAGGGTCCGGTGGGGTCTTTTCTTATACATGGTCAGATGTAGCTTTGCCACCCAGGATTAGCCTTTCCCTTAACACCTCAGTTACCTTAACATTGCTCTTGGAAGCTGCCCTGGAAAGAAATTAAGTGTAAATTGTGATGAGAAGGAGAGGCTGGGTCATCAGACACCCCTGGCCTGCCTGAATCATCAGACACATCCTGCACCTGTGTCCACATGTTTCTAATGTTTGGTCTGAGACTTTACCCTCCCAGTAAAATCCTGAGGAGATTATGGCCTGGAACTTTGATCAGAAATGTCAAATATTCAGCATGGAGGGCAAAATCAAGGCATTTGCTGAGATAAAAGAGACGAGGTCCCTTACAGCCACATGTGAAAACATCTCAGTACAGCACACAGTGTGAACAATGGGAATTTCTTTCTCTGCGTTTAACCCATTCTACGATAGAAGTAGTGTCTGGAGGGCAGTGTGTGTGAGGTACTCAAGGGCACCTCAGTGGTGCAACTGGCTGTCCTGGGGTTCAAACCAATGATTTCAAATAGCAGGGGTAACTCCTTAACCTACAGGTCAGTAGCTGTCCCAGAGTGATTCAGCTCTGAGTGTAGTAAGAAGCACTACAGGGTAAGTAATTCATTTTCCAATCAAATGTCTTTGAATGGGGCCTCTAGACAGAACGTAATTCTACAGGGACACTGTTCTGAATTCAAACATCAAATCGAACAAAGACCATTGAGTGCAACATGCATTCAGTGCTATAATAACAATCTGGAGGATGTCTCTCTCTGATGACACAAATAATGATGGACAGTTCATTTCTCCAGTTCAGCTCAAAACCAGTCAGTTCTTTAGAAAGGCCTTTAATACCTCCACTAATTGGCTACTACACGACACTGGCTGACTATGTAGCAAATTGCCAGCCTTATTAGGCCTTATACCTGTTTTTCTCTCTCTTTCTGTCTATCTGTCTATGTATCTATCCATCTCTCTGTCACTCTCTAGCTGTCTCTGTCTCTCTCTCTCCCACATTCCTTTCTTATTTACTATACTTCTCCATCTTCATGTCTCATCACTCTGTCTTGCCATCTTTCTCATTACATTATCCATTACTCTGTCCTTCCTTCTCCATTCTCTCTCACACTTCTTCTCCCACATGTTTCTCCCTTTTACTCCATCTTCTTCGTGGCATTTCTCTACCCCAATCCCCTCTCTCTTTCTCTCCACTCTCACTCTCACTGTCGATCTCCCTCTTCTGATATTTCCCTTGCTGTTTAGTACAATGTTGAGGACAATGTTGAGGACAATGTTGAGGACAATGTTGAGGAAAATGTTGTCTCAGAATATGTTAGGCACTAGACTGGGTAAGCTGGTGATTATGTATGTATGTATGTGTGTGTGTGTGTGTGTGTGTGTGTGTGTCACTGAGAATATAAACTTTGAATTAAAATAAGATACAAGCACAGTATAATTAATTTTGTGTGTGGGAATGCATCAATCAGCCATGACATTTAAAATGCCCAATACTGCATAGGTCCCTCTCATGCCACCTATACAGGTATGAAACCCTAAAACAAGAAATCTGGCACAAATACATTGGCAGCATATTTTTAATGTCCTGTATGTTGTGAAATGAGGCCTTTGTGGATCAGACCAACTCATCCTACAGATGTTCTATCTGTTAGAGATTTGGGGAACTGGAAGTCTGAGTTAACATTTTAAACATTGGAATCTATGTTGAACCCCTTTTCAGTGTGATTGGGCTCCAAAACTTGCAGATAAACAAAAGTTTTTAAAGTTTTAATGAACACGTTCGGCATACTTGTTCTTGACTTCTTTAAATGTAATCATTATGTATATTTTAATTTTAATGGTTCTTTTAGTTAAACACTTTTACCTGCAAAGCCATTTTCCTCAAAAGTCAGATGTAATCAACATACAGGCCGTTGTACTCTTATACTGCAATAAGACAAACCAAGTCAAAACCATCCAATAAGAAAATAAAAGGGTATCATAGAAAAATCTTACATCTAAAAACTGTGATTTCAAATAAGAAAGCTGTTTAAAAATGTTTTAATATATTAAATGCCTGTCAATTTTGATTGATAACTGTAATGTGATGAGTGACACCATTCATTTACATTCATGGTGATTGTAAAAACCCTTGCTTGAGTTACATAATGCTGTATGATAGCCTGTTATGTAATACTGGCTTACCTCTGATTGTTAGGAAAAACTTATTAAATACATAATTTTCCATTATTTATAACTGCATAGCACAATTGCAACAAGTCTTTAGAATCATACAGGACACTGGGATAGAAATTCTCTTTACTAAGTTCTTGGGATATTAAGTGTCCAGTTTATTTAAAAGGCAAAACTGTGACCAAAGGATTCAGTTTTTAAATAGCTTTGCTCATTAGAGATATTTACAGTTTGAAAGAAGTATAAAGGATGCTTGTACATGATTATAAGTAGATGCCATAGTACATTTTTATACTCCAGCAGATTTCTAGTGGTTCACACCTTTGGACTTCAAAAAAACAGACTTCAAAAATATGTATTAGAGGGAAGACAACCCTGACTCAAGATGTGAGTCCTATGGCATCATAGGTGTGAATCAAACAGGGAAGTTTTAAAGTCAGGGAAAGTTTCCACCACTGAAGCCTGAGATGAATGAAGGTCTGGGTGGACCACTACAATTAGTTATCAGGCTCATTACAACAAATAATACTGTTTTCATTCATTTACTCCTCTAAAATATTGTTTTATTACCTATAAACAGGGCAAAATAGTACACAAATGCTTTTTATCACAAATTTACAGTTATTTTACTATCCCCTTTACATACAAAAACTCATAAGAAAAGTTATATTTCCCACATCACAGTCTGTGGTTAATACAAAAACCAAACGTATTTGTCACATGCATATTCAGACAAGGTGAATAACACACAGTCAAATGTTTTCTCTGTATTTAGCCAATTCACTAAGTGAAGCATTGGGCTGCCGCAAATTAGGCACCCGGGGAGCAGTGAGGGGGGATGGTACCTCAGCAGTGACACATGCAGTTGGGATTTGAACCCCAATCATCTGATTGCAGCTGGCATATCTCCATCATACTTTCAATCAATTATATCACATCAAAGTAAAGAAAAAAACATTACAACCTCAAAATCTCAGTGATCTTCAGAAAATGTAGGGGAAATGTGGAATTCCTATTTGGAGGAACAAATGAAGTAAACCTTCTTTCTGGATCGAAGGGGCATTTGAAAATACATCATGGCTGGTCAGATCAACAGGGCACTGGAATGCTAAATTGAACTGGGGTGCCCAGTGCTTGGCTAGGATTTTTTAATCTACTGGTCCTGGAGTCTTGCATAATTGTGTTTTTTTTGCTATAATACAGGGGTGCCAGTTTTTTTAGGAATCAGACTAGCTTACGTGGTTTGACACCAAATTGTACAGTATTATTGGTAAACATGGACAAAATTACATGAGGAATAAATTCAGGCTTAAACGTTTCTCCAGTTTTCCTACACTATGTACCCATGCAGTGTAGGTTGCAGAAAATCAAACAGTGTCAGAAAACACAAAATCTACCTGAGATCACATTACAGCCAGGTCAATAGTAAATGTGCTAAAATGCTTCACACACACCCACACACTCCTCCTGTGACTTTCTAGCAATGGCTATTGCCTCTATCAAGCAAAGGTTAAAGGTTGTTCAAGCTTGTCTTTTCAATTTAGAGCTAGGCTGAGACCCTTGTGTTTCTTTAACACACACACATACACACACTGCTCTTCCTTGCAGGCGAGGGACCAGCTGAGATCACCATGAGTGCCAAATCGAGCTACACAGACAACTATCACTGAGCAGAACAAGACAGCTCAGATCTACACGAAGGCCATAATTGTTTTGTATAAGCCGTTCTTGTTTCTTCCGGTTGCACTCATAAAAGCATAACCAAATCTGCTCCTTTTTTAAATGGAGAGGCATTATAAATGGATGAGTTTAATTTTTTTTTTCCAGCCAAGCTGGCGGTTGGCATGCAGCTACGTGGCAGAAGCTAGTGACACACTCATTATCGGGCACTGTCAGCAGTCAGTGCTGTGTTTAGCATTAGCATACATTAGAATAAGCATCCCTGCCTGTCGCCTTGCAGATAATGAAATCAGGGCCTGAAGATAGGGCACGTGTAAAGGTGGGAAAGGGAGCCTGAGATGAGTCACTTCTCGAAAAACATCAAGACCTGACTCGCCTTCCTATCAAAATGACTTATCCCACTCTCTGAGCGACTGAAAGTACTAAGTTCAGTTAGTGCTGCAGGGCTCATTTCAGTAAGTCTCACATCCCCTATAGCAAACACAACCTTCACTCCCACAACTGTCAGACACCTCATATCTCACCATCCTCTCATTTCGGCCATCATGCAGATCTCCCACTTGTACTATATTTACCCTCCAGTTTGTGTTTGAACTCTTTTCCCATCTCTAACATGTGTTCTGAATCAAAACTGAATCATGAACATTTAATCATGGAACTGAACTTCACAGACAGACACACACACACACACACACACACACACACACACACAGGTCTTTACTCGTTAACAGGCAGTAGGATACCTCTTATTGTAAATTAGCTTTGCTCAGGCATGTTCTATGGCCATCTCACTGTATATCACCTGGCTGGAAAAATATTAAACAAAAAAAGATAATACTAATAAAGAAATGTTAGGTAGAGCCATATATTCAAACATAATCAGCTTCTTACTACTTACTACATCCGTCCACACAGTCTAGATTATTCAGATCAAGTAACTCTGATTTACTGTATGTTCCCAGAACTAGACTTTAAAATAGAGGTGTTTGTGCTTTTGCAGTAATTGGTCCTAGGTCTGGAAAAGCCTTCTGATTCATATCAGATCTGCTCAAACCCTGTCAGTCTTTAAATCTGCTTTGAAAATCCACCTTTTCTCTAATGCGTTCAGTATTCCTTAACATAAATTTCATTTTGTTTATGTATTGTCTTTTTATTTTTGCTTTTGTAAAGCACTTTGGTCAACACTGGCTGTTTTTTAATATGCTATATAAATTCATTTGTATTGTATTGTATTGTATTGTAATATCAATACTGTTCTCTATGTGGCATTAATCACTGTTTCTTTCCACAAATATTTATTTTTATTCTGATTACATTTGATTAGATTTTTTCTGTATTCTTTCATATTTTATTTTATTCATTTTATTTAGATTCTATTCAGACTTGTATTCGACTTATTTATTTATTTTATTACATATATACTTTAACTATTTTATCTTATATATACTTTATATATATACTTCACATTATTCTTGTGTCTTGTGCCTCTCTGTGTATGTGTGACGTGGCTGTCACCACAAACAATTTCCTCCGGCAAACCAATAAATTCAATAATATTCAGAAGATGATAAGTCGTATCTAGGTGGGCTGTAACATAACAGATCCCTGTTTGCCTTTAGTTTTTGTAAGTATTGGACTCTCATTTCAGTAAATTTTGGTTGGAGAAACCAAATTCATTCTTAGCCTCCTCTTAGAAAATTTTCCAGTCAAAATATTCACCAGGGTTTCCAATGCACTCTAAGCCTCCCGAAAGCCCTAGACACCGGATAAACAGCAGCAGCTCTATCTCAAGACTCTTCCGTGAAGGAATCACTGTAGTACAATATACATTAATATGTCTGTTACAAGCTTCAGATAAAACATGGACTTCCTATTACAAGCTGAAGGGATTGTATTTAATGTAGAACAGGCAAAAAACATGTAAATGCCATGAGCTCCGTGCAAGCAAACAAATGTATGCTTCGATATTCATGGCCTAAATTGAAGGCCTAGTTCTAACGGTCACAACTTGTCAATGTATTGTAACTAGTGGTATGCATACAAAACGGTAGATTTATAACATGGCAGTACACACACACAGGATGGTAGAAGGTGAAAATGTGTGGGCAGGACAGGAATACAGAGTGCATAATAAGAGGGAAAATGCAAGAAAACAAACAAGCAGCAATACAATAATGCAGGACAACATATGTTGCATCCAAAAAAAGCAGTAACAGTCCTTGTTTGAATGAATACAGTGCAATGACAGATTCTTTATTTTATCAACAGGGCAAGTGTACAAAATGGAATTTATTTTATAAATAGCATTAGCGATAGCATATATACAAATAATATTGTATTTGGGTTAAAAGTAAGCTTGTTTATGATAGTTGGGGTGTGCATTTTATTTATGATGGAAAATGTTTACTGTTGTACATGTGTTTGTGTTAATACTGTAGGAGGCCTACAAATTTATTTTGCATTATGGAGTGCAGGTTCATTTAGTCTCCAGTTTTTAAGTTGAGTCTCAAGCTTTTAGGAGAGAATTTAAGGTAAGCATCATTATTATCTGCTGAAAACCTCTTAAAAACATGCTAGGTTCAACATAGTTCACTCACACTTGACATGCCATACATTTGAACATTTTGAAAGGTTGGTTAATCTATGGCTAGTAAAGCATGTATGCTAGCTATCCAGCATATAACTTAATCCAACTGAATTTTTTGTATGTTTTAAATGAATGTTAATTTTCTTGAAATATGTGAGATAAACTAACGTTGCATGACGATGGCAAAACTGACATGCAGACACGAATAAAGGCTATAAATTTAGTATTTTGTCCAGTGCTGGCAGTCAGTTGTATGTAGCAAGTCACTCAACATGACAAGTCATTCAATCCCTGTATAACAGGTCGCAATACCTTGCACCAATAAACTGTTATGGGGTTACAAGTTATGAGGTTGATTCTGGCTCCCGCCCTGCCGCTACCTCATATTCTTTTTTACAACCACATGCAGATGTGACAGGCTGGACCATCTCCTGGTCCATTCTTTTTTGTGATCGCAGCATGTCTGCCTAATCTTCCTTGTAAATATGTCCTAATGCTCAGCCCAGAGCAGGATTGGTTCTCCTTGTGAGTCATGGTTCCTCAGTGTTTCTTTTTCATGCGCTGAGGGAGATTTTTCCGAATGGCGAAAAAGGCCTATGTAATCCACATCAGTCAAGCTATGTTTCCACTGAGCAAGGCTGTTTCCTCTGAAGTGCCTCTCAGTGACCTCTAATGAAAGCGTAATCTCCCTTATCCCGTCCAGGGTATTCTAGGTGAGAGAACAGGGGAGATCACTGAGGGCTTTGCAGCCTTTTTCCAATAGTTTCATGCATCCAGAGTCAGGGGGTCCACATACTGTGCTCTGTTCATTCTAATGGCCAGGCATTGTAGCATTAAGCCACTACACAACAAGGAGTTTTCGAGCATGCTTTCTTTTCAAAAATCCATCTTTTCAAAATGAATCCTCGCTATTTAGACAGGCCTTTGAGCAGTTTTAAGTTGCCTGAATCCAGATCTAAGGACCAGAGATATCACACGCTAGAGAAAATTCAGCCTGGTACAATTTCATTTTTTTTCTAACCACATCACAGCAGGAAAAATAACAAAGCAGTGCGTACAGCAGATCTGAATTTTTTATAGTGCTGCATTGCACATTTCTAGCCTTACTTAGTAATGTTGAAGTTATAGTCAGAGGCATGAATAATTGACAGTACAGGAGAAAAGCGTCAATGTACCAGGGCGAAACGAATTGGAAAGATCAGGCAACAGACGTCTGATCAGGATGTACGATGCAATGGGATGTTGTAAACACTGACATGAGTTTTCCATTTAAGACACACCATCTTACTTCAAAATGTCCTTGCATGATCAAACAGACTTAGCATAGATTCCAGCAGAAAAAGATACAGGAACACCCATGTACAATGAATCATTCTCTAGACAACTAGATCAAAGTGCATTTTCTGTGTTCTTGGCCCATTGAAAAACCCTGAATGAGCTTCTAAAATATGAAATCTGTTTGTTTCACTGATGATTACCTGAGATATAAGGAACATGTTTCATGAGAAATGGTTCCAGGTATAGATTCAAAACATCCTCAGAAGCCAATGATCTAAAAGCTGCAATTCAAATTGATGTTTATATCCAGAAAAATGACCTTTTCCCTGTTTTCAATATGTAAAACTGAAGAAAGGCCAGTAGTGCTGTAGCTTTGCATGTACATTTGTTGCTGCTGGCTCTAAACCTTTGCACCAGCTACCAAAAACCATCTCTTGCTAGCTCACTTGGATGATGCCTACTTGTCTCCAGAATTATGAGAGCTATATCTGTTAGAATTAGAAAACAGCAGAATATGATACAGGCAGTTTACACAAGTAGGTTTAAACAAGTAAATCTCCACTGCCAGCCAGTGGATCAAACCTGTGAGGATCTCCCAAATATACTCTTGGGTGTGCTAATGCCTATGGTCATGAAACCTGAGCTCAGTATTTCAGCATGGGCTAGTCTGTACCAGGATAGCATCTAACAAAATATGGTAACGGTCAGTGTGTCTTCCTAGGTGTAATGGGTGGTCAATTCTGTGTCACAGGATATACCTATTTAAAGAAATTAACTTTAAAAAGTCAGATATAGAGACAATACTCTATATTATATGCTTAAGGGATCCATGGCATGTATTATAGATGATATATATGATTGTAAAATCTAGAATACAGAAGAGGGAGCGAGCTTTTCATAAAAAGCCCTCAGCTCTGCAACTCCCTTCCAAAAAAGACTCAGACACAGTCCCAGTTTTAAGACTAGGCTCAAATCCTACTTGTTTAGTCAGGCGTTCCGTAATTCCTATTAGATGAAAAATGTAGAGCTGGAATGTGATAGGCCCAGAGAATTCTAGTAAACTGGGACACGGATGTGGTCATCCCACCGCTCCTGAGGGTTTACTGAGGGTGAATTGGAGGGGGTGCCAGTGTCTCAGGGTACGCTCATGTCTATCATACCCTTTGGCTCTGCCCTTTCTAACTAAGGTGCTACAGCGAAGTATGCCAGAGTCCCAGCTTGCACTGCTTACTGCCTTATCCCAGATCTGCAATAGCTGGGGTCCCTTACCCAGGTGTCCTCAACTGTTTCAGCTGTTTTCAGCTCTATATGTGCTCCTCCCCCATCTGAGGGCTACTGCTGTTCAAAAGCTCTGGTGGAAATCATCATTCCTGTCGCTGTGGACAAGCAACCCGATCTCACAAGTGTTCGTGCATCCATCATGAAACAAATTTAATCAAAATACCTGCTCCGATCATGATTAAGGGCTTTTTTTCATGCTATGACAAGGTTAGAGTGAGGTTTAGGATAAGTGTAATGTTAAGGCTACGGTTAAGGCTAGCCAGTCTCCTACTGTCTGGGTCCTGAAGCTTTGTCCTAGCACGAAAAAGAAACATTGTCCTTGCACAAAAAAAGCCCTAAATCATGATTGGAGCACGTATTTTGATTAAATTGTATTTTAATTAAATGTATTTGATGGCTACATGAAAACTTGTGAGACCGGGCTCGGACTAGAGACTCTCCTAACTCAGACTCCGACTATATATAATGACACGTAGCTGTATCTAGTGTATTATCTATTACCTGTCAACTGTTCAGCATGTGTAAGTCTGTACACAAAGGCTTTCTATTTTCAGTCCCTATGGAGACTGCCTCTCTCTCCGGGTCGACCAGAGGGGGGTGGCTCGGCTCCTCCTGAGGTTTCTTCCTCCAGCTTTTGAGGAATATTCCTTGCCTCTTGTCGCCCTTTTAGGTCTCAGACCTAAATCCTGTGAAGCTGTTTTGTGACAACATTGGCTGTAAAAATACAGTATATGGGTAAATAAATCATAAAAACTGAATTGAAATGAATATGTAACTAGAAACAGGAGACTACTCCTCAGTTATGAACTAACATTTGTGCTAATGAAAGTCCCAGAGAGGCTCTTAGAAGTAAAGATGCCAAAAGGATTCCTACTTTTGGCCCTGTTAAGCATTCCTATAGGCTAACTGCCATGTTTATTTTAGAGCTGCCTTGGATTGATAATTTGCTGGTTAGTATGATCACCGTAAACCACTGATGATTCTTTTTTGAGCAGGAGTTCCCAGTTGCTCTCCTGATGATGACACATGAACAGTGGCAGAGCTAGACTTTTTTACTTGGGGGGGCCAGGTGGTGGGCAAAGCTATTTAATTGGGGCCAGTACCATGCTACACATCTCTTGCAGCGCAGGTTGTTTGTTTCATTTTGAGTCAGACAGGGACCTTGGAATAATGCCGGTGCTGATACAGAGTGCTAACTACTGCAGTGCACAGGAAAATCATAGCAGATAAGAGATTTTACCGATTACAGAATAAAGCAACCAGCGACTGATTGGCTAGTTTTGTTTTGGCCTAGAACTACCGTGATCTGACTATGTCTATCACCATGGTAACGCGTACTCACTCTCAACTTGTAATAGCAAAGATTCTTCATTTTACTATCACTGAGCGCAGCTGCTGCGTTTATTCCAAAATCAGCTTTAATAATATTCACACACCATGTACGTTATTTTCACAATTTCCCAGCATTAATTTTGGGGAGGCTTAGCCTCTCCAAGCCTCCATTACGCGCCGCCCATGTACATGAAGTTTATTTTTATGCTTTGTTATATAGCACATCTGAACACATGTGTTTGTTCAGGAATATAAAGCAGGGGAAAAATATCAAGAGAATTATGTCATCAAGTCTAACACTTTGAAGAACATATATGGTAAAAGTTATGTGATCACTTCAACTGAAACTTTACATTCGTTAAATGATGTGAAGTACTCTGGGGAACCAAAGAGGTTTGCATGGTTAGGCGGCATTACTCTTCACTAATCTAAACTTTTTTGAGAATATATTGTTAGTTTTTAACCTTGGGGTCATCAGGCTCAAAGGCAAGTATTTTTATCCACTAGACTAATACCACACACTCAACAACAGTTTAATTTCGCCAAGCACTCTTTGCTAAATAACGATTCCCTTTTCTAACCATCAGCAATACAGAAAAAAGGTACGAACTGAAAATCTGAGCTGAATTTGACCTTGGCACAGTTTTATAGCTCAGTAATGTAAAAGTCTTGTGGAGGTACCTGCCAATATTAAAGCAAATTTTATTTTAAATGTTAATCTTATCTGCCTGAGTTTTCTCTTCATTGAACTGCTGTATAACAGCAACAGAACACTCAAGGATATGTATTATCACAAATTCATCATGGCTGATATGATCTGTGACCAGTATTCATGAGGACACACTGTTCTACTTCTATACTGCTAGACTATAACCACTCTGCTATTTTCTTTTTGCATTTTCTGGAGGAGAGTGCTGACAACAGCTTTGTGATCTCCAAAAGGTATAAAAGCGGTGTAGGTGTGTGTGTGTGTGTATATATATATATATAGGTTATTTATAGGTTTTACAGTGTAAATAATAAACCGAAAGACACGAACACTGGATAAATGTCCGCTTTTTTATTGATGTGTGTCAACATGAGATGAAACAATGTGTACATGTCTCATTTTATGGAACACATATTTGTCCTTGAATCAGTAAGCAACACAGCATGAGACACATGGGTGTTATTAATTCCATATGACACTTATATATCAAAGGGTCTGTAGTATACCAGGTGTTTCAATAAGAAAATAAGAGGACCTTTCCTCTTCTTAACAATTATATAAGCATGAATGTGATCTCCAGAACATGCAGTGTCAGTACTATTCATGATGAAAACTGGATTGAAATGTCTGGGAGAGATTATTCTTCTCTAAATGAATTTCAGCTGAGTTGTCACAACTCTTTCTAAAGGCTTAGAAATGAATGGTAAATGAGAAGTGGGTCAGTTAGAATGTCAGGATTCAAGGTGCTCTTTTTAGGACGAGTGTAATTGCAGCAAGTTTTTAATCAGTCGGAACAATATAGACCCAGGTTAGTGCAGCTGTTGGTCTAGTGGTTAGGTTCCCCTTCGATCAGAAAGCAGTGGGTTTGAATGCCAGGACTGCTAGTGGCAAAACTGAGGTTCCTTTGTGTCCACACTCCATGCTCTCTATGCGCAGTGTTCCTGGCTGCCTGATGCTTCACTTGGTGAATGGGTTAAATAGAGAGGAAGAAATCCACACTCTTTACACTGTATGATGTGGTGTGTCCACGTACGACAAATGGAGGCTTTACACTAAATCTGTGACCAGGCTAGTGCGAGAGAGAAGTCAGAGAATGGTTGTGCCCACCGATTAAGAGCAGGTTCAAGGAACATAGAGGAGGTTGAGAAGAAAGATTCTACATTGAATCAGACTTAATCAGTGAATTCAGTAGAGCCAGAGGAAAGAGGGGCAGAAACCTGAAAACGTTTGCTTGTAGCGGCAAAAAGATTTTGGGCTTACTGGTGCCATTGAGTCATAATTATAGTTCGAAAATGCTTTTAAAAAAGTAATCCAGACAGATGTATAATACAAACCATTATCATCTTCACTGGGACATTCTGTTCCCTGTATGTGCTTCTCAACTTCAGGTGTAGCTGTAACACCGTGGCTTTGCTCTGTCACCTGTCGCAGTGGATCATTTCTCCAAAATCTCTGCAGAAGTGTTTTCATCAAACATGAGAATGAAGTCTTGCTCTGTCTTCAAAAATAAACAAAACATGAGCTGGAAGATTCCGTGGATAATTCATTATTTGACACAAATTAGCCTCCCAACTCCTTAACCCTTAAATGCAAGCTGTATGGATTCATGCAGAAGTGCGACAAATTGTAAACTGTCATCACAGACCAAATAAACTCCTAATTTGTAAGTTTTTGAGGTCCGATGAAATGTTTTGTTGTCAGACGTCATGCTGAGCCTTGAAATATTGTCACATTTAAATGCCTAAGAAGAAATAAAATGTCCACATTTCTTTATTTGAAGATGCTTGACTTTTACATCACCATGCCTTTTCTCTAGACTGCTCACATGCAGAGATACTCAAACTGTGTTCACCTCCATTATCATGGAGACAAAACTGAATCTAGAAGAGACCTCTGTTAAATCTGTGCCTCTGGGTTTTCTTCACCTCTAAAAATAAATCTACTGTGAGTGCATCCTCTCTGACCCCAATATGACAAACACTCTCTCTGTTGTCTGTGAACGGATATTTACAAATGATTGAGTCACTCAATAATCTAATCTGCAATTTATTACAGAGAACTGACAATTCTATTAATGACAACACACTAAACAACTTCCCTGTGTAGCTTCATTACTCATTTGTTTGCTCATTCGTAGATATCTATTAGCTTCACAGTTCATATTCACAGAAAACCAAAGGGATGGAGTGAGACTCTACAATAGCCCCTAATATCGGATGGTGTCCTGGTGATTAGGGAGTTGCCCATGTAATCCGAAGGTTGAGGGTTTGAATCCTAGGACTGTTGTGGCCCCACTGAGGTATTTCACATTGTTCACACTGTGTGCTGTGGGCCACTTTACTTACTTTTCATCGATTGCAAAATGTGACTCACGTTTTATTAGGAAGACCTTACATCAGATCTATCTCAGATCCTAAATGATCAGATTCTTTCAAGTCAGATGTGGGGGAGACAACACTTCTTAACAATTGTAGATTAATAAACTCTAAGACAACAGTCCCTTAAAAATGCTCTTGCAGTTAAGTTTAAGCAACCAAAACAACACATAATTTAAAATTAAACTACCAAAAGTTTCAAATTGTTTCAAACTCACGCATCTTCTTGAAGGAAGCCATTTAAGGCTCCACTGAAACTGATGTTCTTTTGACTGCTGTAGGTCAAGTATAATTTAACAAGCATCTTGTGGGGGGAAATGACAATATAGAAACAGATGCATCTACTTGTCCTCTCAGACAAGATGTGAAATGTTTGTGCAGCAGAACACACTTTCTCCTGGGAACTGAAGAAACAAGTGTAGTGCAATTTCTTTTTTGTGTGGTTTTCTATGTATTTGGGCCTAAAAAACACCTTACAATTTTTTCCCCAGTATGTCCACTCTAAAGGACAACAGGACAACAGGATGTGAAATGTTTGTTGCAGCAAAACACACTTTATAATGTTTAAGGCGGTGCAGACTTGAGGTTGTGGTTTAGAACACAGTATAACATACCGTGACCTATAAAAAATACACACCATGTTGTCCATGGTTTCATTTTATTTTTAGAGCTTACCGTCAGACATAATGTGTATTAATGCAGTTCCTTATGTCTGCTCCAGCTTAATGAAGAGTTGAACAAAGTTTGAGTGGGTTGAGAGAGGTTTGGGTAACATATTTACAACAATGGTTTGGGTGACTTTTGACTTCTAGTATTTGTTAAGAGCATTAGCAGTGTAGCTGAACTTAACAACAGAAGCCAATTCTGTACCCCAAAAACACTATATGAGCAATTTGGCCATTGTCTATATGGACAATATGGACTTTAAGGCCCCTCACTTCCAGTTAAAGACTAGCATAATGTTTCATCCTTCCAAGACACATTGGAAAACACCATTCTTCCAAATGTGGGGACCAAGTTTAGGGAAGAATCTTTTCTATTCCATCATTACTGCTCCAATGCACAAAGAAAAGTCCATAAAGACATGGCTGGATGAGTTCAGTGTGGAAGAAACTTGACTAGTCCACACAGAGTCCTGATCTCAAACCCATCCAACACCTTTGGGATGAACTGTAAGGCAAAATGTGATCCAGACATTCTCATCCAGCATCAGTGTCTGACCTCATAAATGCTCTACAGAATGAATGGACACAGAAACTCCAAAATCTTGTGGAAAGCCTTCAAAGAAGAGTGGATGCTGTTATAGCTGCAAAGGAGGACCAGCTTCATATTTAAAGTCTATGTATTTTAATGAAGTTTCATTAAAGTCACTACTGGTGTAATGGTCAGGCATCCCAATATTTTTGTCCAAATGTTGTATTCATGAATGCTCATCATCAATTAAAATCAACTGTAATACAGATGAGACTACTAGCTTGAATTTTTGCACTAACAATAACCTAGTCTTACAGTTGAACTGAACTTTGCTACTGTTTTGTCACAGTCTCTCACGTTTCATTTTTAAAATTAAAAGATCCCTCAAAGCGGCTGTCCTCAATAGGCACTCAGTTGCTATTATTCAATTGTTAACCGATAGTGGAACATTTCTTTCAGCGACACTCGACAGTTATTGCGAGAAATACAGAAAGTGCTCCAATATCAAATGTTTGAGGACATGCAAAGTTTAATGAAAACTAGACGAGAAGACACGAAGACTCGGCGCAGCCTTTTTAGGCATCCTTTGTATCCAATGAGGAAATTGTTCTATTACTGTGTTCCTGCGGGTGACATTTACTATGTGGACCCTGATTCGCTGCCTCCCCTGCAGAGCAAATCCATTTCCTCCCATGATTAATTTCATTGTGGTGGCGGATATTATTATTCCCCCGGTTCTGCTTAGTCTGTGGCTGTGGCCCAGGTCCTGTTTGTAATTCTGTTTGGGTTCAGCTGTTGTTATGAACCACATGCTCTGCAGGCCCGCGCTGTAATCAGATTCAGCACCTTCACTTCTGCACTGAACGCCATTACAAAGCCAGCTTTTTCCACATCCCAATTTTCTGGTGTGGAACAGATCAGAGTGGATCATTTTGCAATAATTAATGTTTTTTTTTGGAAGTGACAGAACTAGCCACACTGGCCAAAGATCAGGTGTAATAATCGTTCAGGGCTGATTAGAAATAACTCATTTTCCAAAAGGGTGTTGAGGTAATTTCCCCACTCAGCCGTGACCACTTGCAGGAAAACTGAAATCTGGGTGGACTTTGACAATGTTTCCCCTATTCAGCTGCAACTCCAAGTACACCCCAAAAATTCACACTGATGCACATATTAAAGAACCATTATAGAATAAATAGTGTTCCCCCGCCACTTCTTCACTGAGATCAGAAGCCTCAGTTAAAACACATACTTGAATTATATTTTAAATTCAGTTTTAAGTTCACATTTGAAAACAAATGACAAGGGCATGCTTGAGGAAACACACACGCAACTTAGACATGTGACTTTGTCAATTATAAATAAATGATCAAAGACTTTGAATGAGTTTGGCTTTACTTCTCTGAACTTCTTTGCATTTAATTGTTGTATGCTGAGATATATAATGCTAAGATAAAGACATAATATTGAAGAAATAATAAATGATAAATCTAGGCCTATTTTCAGCAGGTCAGATATACATTTATAACAATTATTATTAGATCTAAAACATCAACAGTCATATGCTCAGGCTCTTCTGGCCAGATGTTTGTGGATTGTACATAAATCCTACTAAGGAACAATCTCCAGAAATTTTAATGTTCAATTATTGTATCTAACATATCGGGAAAAAGGTCTGTGCAACCGTTATGAGACATTTTATACATTAAATTATTTATCCTCAGAGCAGGGTTTTGAGGGTGCTGGGAGTCAAAGCCTCCTGAGATCCGAAGAAACAAGTGTTGTGCAATTTCTTACAAAAGTCCTCCATAGGACAACAGGACAATTTCCATGTGAAAACAGAAAATAAAAAAGTGATATTAACCCAAGAACACATTTGATTTGAAAAAAAAAAAAAAAAAACAATATTCTGTATCACTCTTCTCTTGCTTGTTGCTTGCAAGGAAAACCAAAAATGTATTTTAGTTCAGCAGTGAGTTTTAAGTCATAGAACATCCTCTGGAGTGTTTAGGTGAGATAGTCCTGGAGGCTTGTTTTCTTTTAGGTTCTGAGGAACATTTTGCATTTTTTGCACCTCGGGTAAGTCTTGCCACTGCGGTCCTTGTTCCCAGCATGTGAACCCATCATATCACACATCACTGGAAAGCCCAGGACGTCCTGTACATAACACTATAGGGTTTGATGGGGTAACTCCAAATACCTAAGGGAGATATATGTGTATAAAATGTCTATTATAAAGGATATAAGTGAATGGGCCAGGTCTCAGGAGGATAGAGTGCCCTCTGCCCTGCCTTTGTTTTCACCTGAGCCAGGTAGGTCTCAGCTCCACCTTAGTCCTTAGTTTTGGACCTGTGTCACATCCATGTCTCTCCCCTTTTTCATCCCAAACTGACCCTTTTTTGGGTTTGCCTGCAGAGATAGCCTGGATATTTTCTTGCAGTCCCTACTGATGCTGAAATGTACTTTAAAGTAAAATGGGCCTTATAGTCACATGTGAACACACCACAGTGCACAGTGTGAACAGGGTCTTTCTCTGCATTTAATCCATTCACCAAGTGAAGCAGTGGGCAGCCAGGAACAAGAACCCAGGAGGGCTAAATTAGGAAAGAGCCTTGCTCAGGGGGTTTCAGACCCTCTGATCACAGGGGCACCTCCCTTACCACTCTACCACCATCTGCCCCACAAAGTTTGGGTTATTCATTTATTGTGTCTGTGTTTGTTTGTTTGATGAATAATGAGTCCTCTCACAAATACCTCTGCCTCTACTTCTCCCTTCACCTGCACAGAAACAGGTCACACTTTATCTACATTCATAACTTTTCCCGTGTGTCATTTTCAGCAAATGTTTTACACTAACACTGGCAAGCATTAAACCAAATCCTCATTTTAAAATGCTTGATCTGTTATTGGCTGACAAGACAGAAGTAAGGAATTGCATTTTCCATGACACCATGAAAACAATTATTTCAAAATGGACATTTTTTGTAGCTTAGTTTACACATAAAACTCTCACAAGGAAAAGTAAAAAAAAAAGCTGGGTACTCTGAGTGGTTTGTTGGTTGCTGAGGATGTTTTAAATTATGATTAGAAAATCAATTTTTTTGGGGGGGGGGGGTAGTCTTGCTTGTCTTCACATGCACAAGTTGTGCATTTTAATCCCCCAACACACTGGCACGGACACCATGATTTTGAGTAAAATGTTTTACAGATAGTTGGAAACTTTTTGCAGGACCACCCCACATTCTGAGCCTCACCATGGCAGAACGTTGGGATCGATAAACACAGGGTGTTCTTTCTGTTGACCCTAAAGCAGACTTGTTAGTGCTCACATCAGAGAAGCTGAACAGAACCTGTTTTCCAATTTCCTGCTCCAGTGACCTACCTTCCTTTCCCCACAGTACTAGCTCTTGCCCCAAGTCCGAGAGAATTTATCCTATGAGGACGTTGGTTTAATACAGAGTGAGGACCAGAAAATAGGAAACATTTCATCAGTATCTACCCTAATAAGTCATTAACATGGAGAACATGGAAAAACATGAACATTTTGTCTTGATTATTTCGCACTCATAGATCATTGAAAAAAGTGGAGAAATCCTGCGGAAGGTGCAGATCCTGAACCTTTCATCTATTCCACATTTGTGTTTAAAAGGTCATTTTGTATTAGGATTTGAACATAATAAATAGTTATGTGTCTATTTTGAGAATGAGAACAACATCCACATTTATTATTTTCTGAACAAATACACATCGCAAGGGCAGAGTCAGACCAAATGATACACAGAGTACCTCATTTTGTAATAATGTATTTTTTAACATAATTTTGTAATGAGATTGCTTGTTGCATTTTTCCCTTCTATCGTTTGTAACTTGACTTCCGTAAATAATATCGTCTGTAACAAACTTCAGCAAGTTCAGACTGTAGGCATTTGGTACTTCAAAAAATAAAAATAAAAAAAATAATAAATATATATGTATCAGTAAAATATTTGTTTAAAAACAAAAAAGAATCAGACAAAATCTGCTGTTGTGGCTTGTCAAACTGATTTTCACAGTTTTGATACTGTGATACTGATGAAAAGAGGAAAAAACAAGCAACCTGTGAACAGACCTATAAAAGCTTCTTCTGCTCACCACCCTGGGGGAAGAAGAAAATCATCCTCAAACATCCAAATACCGGTGGTGCCCAGTGCTCCATTGATCTGTCCAAAAACATGCAACTTCACGTTAGTATAGTATATAGAAGTATTGGATCGGGACTCGGTATCGGTAGATACACAGAATTAAATGACTCGGACTCGGACTCAAGGGCAAAAAAACCTGATTGGGATTTCCCTAATAATTAATGTAATCAATGTTGGTATTTTTTTCCATATAGTGTACCTAGAAGGCTCTAAGGGATTACAGTCACATACACTGGGTTGTTATTTTCAGTTGATAATTGACTTTCTGTAAAATAGCCAGCAACTCAACTGGGCAAACAGCTGTGGATCTTTTTTTATATCTAAGAGACCAAGACCAAGTGTCCAATCATTAGTGCAGTATTTCTAGCCCTGGGGACATTTTGTGCCTCTCTATTGCATCACTGGCACCAATAGTAAAGCAGAAATCATTAACCTTGAACCTGCCATAAGCTGCTACACTTTTATCTAACATAAACAGAAACTATTACATCAGTTCACATCACTGACACTTTGTTACAATTCACTCCCTGCAAACAAACAGTCTAGCTAAAGGTTAAATTAGTCATATTTTAACTTCAGTGAAAAACGAAGTGGTCTGCAGTAAGTGGAAGCTGATGAGTGTAGCATTCTAACTTCTATTCAGATGCTGATCATACCCTCTGTGTAGTGTGGCCATAGGTCAATCAATAACATTTACAAATACCAATTTGAATCCCAGTACTGCCAGTGGCACCATTGAGGTACACTACTCCCCATGCGCCGAGTCACTGACTGCCCACTGCGTCACTTGGTGAATGGATTCAGTTGAGAGAAAGAATTTCACACTGTTCACACTGTGTGTTATGTTCATGCATGACTATTAGGGGCCAAATTGCTTATAGAAAATAAGTTTTTAAATTTTTTTCTTTAAATAGAAAAAACATTTTTTGAGGCAAGTAGTCTAAGAATAGATTACATACATACCAATACCAAGATATTTGAATATAAACAATAGAAGAATTTTCCTTGGGAAAAATGCCCATTTTTTCACTAGATTATAAAATAAGGAGACATAGGACCAAACCCTTCAGCTATTTATTACCATAGGGAGGATTCAAGAGCATCATACACTGGCTGATTTCTGAACTCTCTGTGCTCTGAGCGTTGTACCTTATTTGCTTACTCCTAGTTTTGACTCTTGTTCTGTTTTTTTCTGATTTTGTGATATGCCCACCTAGCTGACTCCTGCCTGCTGTTATGACTATGTGTACTTGATGTCCCCTAACAATGTTTTCTCTTTCAGAACACCCTTTTTAAAAATATACTTGAATTAAGTATATAAAACTTCTCCCAACACACTCAGAGTCTCTCCTCAGCATCCTCCTCCCAACACACTCAGAGTCTCTCCTCAACATCCTCCT
>JBBKCR010000101.1:4765874-4780654 GCA_037577295.1 Ladigesia roloffi | reverse complement strand
TGTGGCACACCTGTGAGGTGGGCTGGATTATCTCAGCAAAGCAGAAGTGCTCACTATCACACATTTAGACTGATTTGGGAACAATGTTTGAGAGAAATGGTAATATTGTGTATCTGGAATGCATTTTAGATCTTTAAGTCCATCTCATGAAAAATCAGGAACAAAGGTGTTGCGTTTATATTTTTGTTGAGTGTAGTTTTAAAGCAGTCGCTCACTTCTGCCCGAATGGCTAGCGAAACAACACAGATGACATGTCTTACAGTCAAAGATGCAGTTGTGTTTCTTGACCATTATGTCATTCAAGAGTGTGCATTTATAGTATCTATTGAATTTGAGATGTAGCCTTTGTTTCTGAGAATTACAACAGTGTAGTACTGGTCTCCCAGATACAGGTATTCTGTTGTGTTGCGATATTAAATACTTCATTTCTGATATTGTCAGACAATAATCATCTTGGAATATCTCAGACATAGAACCACTGTTTTGGAGCCATGACCAAAAAAATCAACAATTTTTTCACGATAATCATCTTTCGCATGGGGCAGCCCAAACTCCTACAGCATAAACCAGGCATTATTCATGCATTGCACACTTTTTACTCTCAAATGTGTTTCCCAGCTTCTTTTCATGTTATATTGCCTCAATTCCTAAGTGTATAATTAGCAGAGAGTGTAATTTGCTTGAGAAGTGAGACTGCTTTAAAGTGTGGAGACAACTTGTGTGACACTTGGTGAATGCTTGTGTAGTGTAGTATAAATGGATAACCATGAACGAGTGATGATAATAGCTATTCATCCGCAGTGGCTTAATCTTCAGAACCCATGTGCTTTGAAAACATGCTCGAAGCATCAATTCAGTGTTCTGAGTGATGCGATTGACTTACGCCGTGTATTAATGTGTTTTGCTGAATAGCTATGGTCTCTGCTTTGTTAATGTATTTTGTTATTGATTGTGGAAGCACTTTACAGTGCAGCTTTGTTTGGTGTCTTTTCAGGAAGGAATTCTGGGCTTGATTGAGCCAATTAACACAAGGATAACTGATCCCCAGTATTTCCTGGATTCACCACATCAGGGTAAGACTGAGGTTTCCCTAGTCTGTGTGCAGTATGTTGTCTTTTTCAGAATGTGGGTCCCAGGCTAGACTGTATATGATGCATACCTTGTAAAAAATGCTCTCACATTTTAATGGGCAGGTTTAATCTCCACTGATATGTTTGGGTCTCCTTATAGCAGCTGCGATCCTTCAGAAGGTTGACCGCCCGAACATCAAGCTGCAGTTGGTGAGTATACTGTGTACTTTTTTCAATTTAAATGTTGACATCCAGTAGCATTAAACAGCGGTAAAAGTTCACAAGCATACAGAAAATCTTACCCGGGGTCTGGTCTATTTTTTACATGCTTTTTGTTTTATGACCCAAAAATCAAAGTGTTTCTTTTACCTTAAGGAATTTTTTTTGTTTGGATCTGTAATAATAGTAGTCGAATAGTAGTGGATAGGAGTGGAATGACTTTAATCCAAAAAGAAGTTTTCTGAAGGAAATTACATGGATACTTTTCCCCAAAATAATTCACCAGTCAAATCTTGTTCATTATGTTGCCTTAACAGAAATTATGTGTCCTCTGAACACATTGCACTCATGACTTTTGCACATAAAGCAAACCACAATCCAACTTTGGGACACCAAGACTCTTTTTAGGTCTAAGAGCTCTTGTTGTAGGACTATAACTGAACTGGATCAAAGTCTTTAACTGCTAGAGTTTGATTAAAAAGCTAAGGCACTAAAACAAGATTTTTTGAGTAAATGCTTATGACGTTTGCACATGCTTCGAAAACCTATGGCCATTCCCAGGACATCACCCACTGCAGGACATCTGCACCTGCCTTTGAGGTTTGAGGCCACCCTATCGAATGCACTGAATCACGCCTTTGCACGGTTTGAAGAACAAGATGACATTGCATTGAGGGAGAGAGTTGATGTGTAGACCTGCTGTGAGCCTTCAACCTCTCTGAGCACCATCATCATTTAGGAGTCCATCAAAGCCACTACCATCATTCCTGTACCAAGGAATTTATCGGTGCCCTGCCTGAATTGCATTCACATCATCGTGAATTGCTTTGTGATCCCCACTGGACCCTCGGCAGGTTCCCCCATCCTTTACCACATGTGGACAAAATGTGAGAGTGCTGTTCATAGGCTTTAGTTCAGAATTCAGCACCATCATTGCTCAGCATTTGATTGGGTGCCTGAGAATTCTGAGCCTGAACATCTCCCTTCACAGCTGGATCCAGGACTGCCTGACTGGGACCTTAGTTATGTCAGGGCTGGGAGCAACATCTCCAGCACCACCACACTGACCACAGGGGTCCCAGCACTGAGAATTCAGTCCTTTGCTTATCCTGCAGCAACGCATAGTTCAAACCATATTGTTTTGCTGATGCCACAACCATGGTGGGTCTGATTAGAGAGAAGGACCAGGTGGCGTATTGAGAGGAGGTGCTGAGAGACTGGTGCGGAGCCAGCAAGCTTTCTTTAAATGTGGACAAAACAAAAAAGAGAGACTTTAAAATAAAATTTCTGGAGGTTAGCGAGAACAGCCGGAAAGACCATATTTGTCTCTCATCTCTCTCTCACAGACATTTAGATCATTTGCCACCAGCATCGTCGATGACCCCGCACTCCCCTCACACACACTCTTCTCCCTCCTGCTGTCTGGCAAAAGGTTACAGAGCATCCAGCCCTCCGCCGCTAGAAATGTGAACACTTTCTTCTGTCAGGCCATCAGATTCTAAATCAGATCTGAATAATTGAAACTGTACTTACACAGACACACTCACTCTAAGCTGAACTCGTCTCTTTTTCTTTGCATATTCACACAACTGTTTCGCCATAAACAACAACAAATCTTCTCCCAAATACTCTTTTTTCATGATAGATTGCACATTCTGTCTTGCTGCTGCTATTGATGCTATTTTTGCACAATTATTTATTGCTGTCTACCTCAGTCTTTGTATTTTTTGCACAACTCTGCTGCTACTTTATAGAATGCCACTAGTGTAGTCACTCATACTAGCTGTAACTGCTTCTGTCTGCTGCACGTTGTTGTCTTTTCCCACAAATCTTTACTGTTGCTGTTGTTTGTCCTGAATTCTTCTCCTGTCTGTACTTTGGTAGTTTTGTGGTGTTCTTGTTTTGTTCTTCATGTTGCACCATGGACCTCAGGGAACACTGTAACACATTGTACTGTGTATATGGCTACAACACACATGAATCGATTTGACTTATCCATACAGTAAACATTTGCTGCCAAATTTGGGTTCATAGAGCTGCCATATTAATAATTTTAGCAAAAAAAAATCCCAAATCGATTTGATCAGTTCTCCAACGTGTAGCTTATCAGTTTAGCATTTGAATTACAAGACTGATCTAAGTTAACAGGTAATGGACTTTTACCCATCAATTAGCTTGCTTTTCATCCTTGCAGCTCTAGTGCAAACGCAAACTTTGGTGTGATGTGTCTCAGCCAATTAACTGCATTTGGTTAAAAGAATGGTTTTTCCAAACAATTTGTGTTCATAAGTATACAGTTAGTGTTGCACAGGTGGTTGTGAGTGGGCTCACACTTTCTTTTGTGGGTAATAAAATCATTTTCCACTGTCTAGTTTTCCTTTTTGATTCCTCAGCTTAATAAATCATATGTGGAGACTTTGTTCCATGCCTAGCTGGAGGGAGGCTGAGGGCATTAGCCGGCGTTGCAGCTGCCGCGTCTGCATCCAGGCACGGGAGAAAAGACTTTAATGTTTCTCTGCCGGCCCTCTATTGTCAGCTTTACTCTGTCTAAGGAAACATAAAAGCCAGGGACTGCAGCAAAGTATGATTAAAGGCGCTGAAGGAAAAACACCAGTTGAGAAGCATGAGAGTTCCTTTAAATCACAAGTCTGTAAAGGTTGCTGTGCGTGTTCTTGACAGCAGCCATCTTTTTCTCTCCCCTCTACACAGGATGTTTTCCACTGGCAGATAATGGACGGCAACCTAACGCAGAACATTAACAAATACTTCCCCTACATAGGCAAGTGACACACTCCACCTTGAGGTTTGAAATGTGTACTTTGCTAACATGGGTGCATCACTTCAGGGTCTCATAAAATGCATGTGTTACACAGCTATAAAATCACTGAGATCTAAATAGCAATGAAAAGCGCTGTGGGCTGTTTGAGCAGTAGACAGAAAATATGGCAGCGTCTTTGGGAATCCCAGCTGAGTTCTGAGATCTCTTGAAGTAGATTTTTCTCTTTCTTTCTTTCTTTCTTTTAAAGAGATATGGCCACACAGTATGCGTCACTTTATTTGCATAAAGTCGTTTACTTTTGAAAAGGGACAGTTAGTGTAACAGTATATAAATAATGTATTGGCTATATTGTTTGTCATGTCATTTTGCCAAACTAAACTGCCACTGTCAGAAAGACTCTGAGAAGCTATATTCTCCACTAGTGTTGCATCATGTATCAAATGTTCACTGCTATAAAAACGTAAACGTTTTAATGCTTTAAATAATATAACACTACCATAATATAATCTAACTGATTGTGCATGCTAATTTTACTCATGTGATTGATACCGTATTATTTCCAAATAACACAGTATTAATCCTTAAAAGAAGCTGGGTAGAGTAACCAATCCCCTGGTCCAGCTATGCTCACCCATCCTTGTATTAGAGATGTGAGTATGACATCTGGGTCATTCCAAGGGACTTCCGAGTTTTAAAAGATGTCAGCAGTGCTCCACATTATAATGTTATGATTACTACAGCACTTGACAGCTTTGGCCTTCATTGACTACTTGCCTCTCCATGGGGCAGCTGCTGGCCTGGTAGTTAGGGAGTTGCCCTTCATTGGTTTGAATCCCAGGACTTGCCAGTGGAACCACTGAGGTTCCCTTGAACAAGACACTGTTCCCTCACACTGCTCCCTGTCTCAGGCTGCACACTGCTTCACTGGGTGAATGGGTTAAATGCAGACGAAGTTCATATGTTCATTCGGGGTGCTGTGGTGTGTTCATTCATTTTACTTGGTCTCACAGGTCATGTCCAGGTGGCACAGGTTCCTGACCGCCACGAACCAGACAGTCCAGGAGAGGTAAACTTCTCCTACCTTTTTGACCTTCTAGAGAAGATGGGCTACCAGAGTTATGTGGGCTGTGAATACAAACCTATGGGTGAGTATGTAACTGTGATTAAACTTGTTCTGGTGTCTGCACTACACCTCATTCTCCTTATTTTCAGTAAAATGTAACAGAACAGTTCTTCCCCAATAGATTGCACATTTTGCTGTCTTCAACACACATCGGGTAATTATTAAGCCGTTTGTGTGCAGTTTGGCCTTGAAAAGACACAAAAACACATCAGGGTTCATATTGGAAACAAGCAGAAACAGGATCAAAGGTTGTTTTGTCTGAGATAGCTTTGTCTGCACCAGAGAACCATGGATCATTCAGTGTCAGGAATCACATAAGAATGCACATTTGACGGGACAAAGTTGGAGGCAGATTGTTGTGAAACGTTAAGTGTTTTGACATTCTTTACTAGTATTAAGCTTGTAGGGATAGTGCAAAACTTGATTTGGGACCATTTGCAACGGCTTACGATTTATAATGAAACTGTTTCTTTAACCTTTAACTATTGATTGTGCAAACACTAAAGAGCCATGTTTTTCCTGTTGTTAAAATGCTTGAAGGTTCTGTGATCTTTTTCAGGTTCCACAGAAGCAGGTCTGGGTTGGGTGAGAAAGTACTGGGAGAGCAAAAAGTGAGAGAAACTACAGTGTGAGCGTTGGTAGGACCTTCCCTCCACTGCACCATCAACGTCATTTAATCTTGGAGGACAATCTCCACATTGGAGGTGGAGCTGTTGTGCTGCAGAGGATTTGGGAGTTTCAGCCCGCATCTGTGTGCAGAAATCGGGGCCAGCCAATGCACGCATATTTGGAAGAAATTGGGGCAGCAATTACACACACATTTACTGATAGGCTCGTAAGATGGAGGCCCTTGTCTGGTGGAGATAAGCCTGGAACTGAACGCTTCATCAAGGACTTTCTTTGCCAGCAGTGTGTTAAATACTGAGATTTAATACTAAGAAGTTGCTATTATTATACTCTCGTTCCCATTTGCACCATGAGGCAAAAAAATAAATATTCTTTTCAAAACGTCCCATTGTGTCTTTCAAAGAACTTAACATCGTCAGTTATTAACTTAGTTTAATGTTACATTTTTTTTTCTTACAAAGTCTTCAGTATTTACATAACATACAGTCTCACATTGATTTAAATCACTCTGATTATAATATTGCCTAAACACTTACATTGATTGCTAATGAGTAGCATCTTGCATTAAGCACAAGTGTCCAGTGTCTTCCTTTTCAGAAAAAAAACCAAAAACAAAAAAAACATGTCATTCAACAGCACTTTTTTAAATCGGAAAAGCTGAAAATCACCCAATAATATTTGGTTTCCTTCTGTGAAATTACACAAGGATGAGCCCCAAGGTGATGCAGTGATCTCAGTGCTTTTGTATGTTTGTTTAAAAGTCATTTAATGCCTAAATCAACAATTATTAATCCCCCAATTATGTCATGACAGCATTTCAATGGAAATTCTTCTCACAACAACCGTTCACATACGTGCATCTTTAAGAAAATAAAGAGAAAAAGTAGGCACTTCTGAATTGAAGATAATGGCAGTAAGGAAAATGATAAAAATACCAAAAGACAAGCAACTGCTATTAGCAACTTTAACAGTGAGGTACCACACACACCCAGAGTAATATACAGTAGTCATTGGCTTAATGCCAACCCAGACACCACCAGTCACTGAACTTGATTTTTGTACTCAATGTGCGCATCACATACAGTAGACCTGAATGATTTTTTTGAAAAAAAAATGATGTCAAAAGATTATGTCAAAGACTTGCTTTCTTTCTCATTCCTGATCAGAAAACACCTCAGTCATTTATTTCTGTGGCACAGGCTTAAACTAATATTAGAACAAGCTATAATGGCTGCTTGATGTGTTGTTTATTCCTACAGTGATTACTGACCTCAGGTATCAATAAGCAAATGAGCCTTTTCACCTCTCTGTGTTTTTAATGTTAAAAGTAATGAAGATTTGCAAATATGTGTTTAATTTGTAAGTCACAGCCCCTTCTTTGTAAGTTACAGCCACCATTTAGAATGTTGTCCATATTGTGCACCCCAAGAGGATAGTAAAATACAAAACAGTAATGAACACAAATGTTGCTGAACAGAGTATGGCTTTGACAAACTAGCAAGGCCTCAGTGGCCTGTGCTGCTGGCCAAGGACCCTCTCAGGCATGTAAAACGCAGCCTTATTGTACGGGGCTAAATTTCATAAATGGAAAATTGCTCCGGCCAAAAAGCACTTCATATGTAAGGGGTGCTTGGTTTGAGTTGCTTTCCTGTGAGGTAGTTTTCCTCTCAGTGCGGCCTCACTGGATCCATTCAGGGTTCAAGCGGCCACTTAAGCCCATGACATACTGACATAACACGGCGTGCGTCAGCCAAGCTTTGGGTTAGGTGTGCTGTAACTGTGACTGTTGGGAGTCTATACATCCTTCTGCCTCATGAACAGTGGGTCATTTAGCTCAACACTTCTTTACATTAAATCAATATCAATTTTATGTCTGTATTGATGTGTGTTGGGCTTAACAGTTTGTGCCAGGCTTTAGCCCAGATGCAGTCCAAATATTTCCAATCTGCAGCACACAACTGAGATATCTCCTTCATATAATGACATGTTTTGTTTCATTCATGCAGACAGCAGGCTTGTGTGCGAATTCCAGGTAGTATTCACTGATTTAGTGCTGTGTTTTTTCTTCTTACTGACATCTGCAGGGTGCTATAGCAGACCTGTCCACAGGTTGTAGCAGGCGGTGTTGATCACAGACTCCAGATGATGGTACATGGAGACCAGCTGTGGTGGGGGACTGTTGCTAGGCTGGGTTTGTGATGGCAGCGGCTCCCTGAAAACAACCTTGAGACTCTAGAGGGAAGGCAGGAGACGGAGGGGTTACAAGGAGATCAGCATGAGATTTCACGAAGCGGTCAGCGCCCCGCCGCTTTTACACATGGAAATGAATGTTATCGACAAGATGCAGGCTGGGATAAGAATACGAAAAATACAATAGCTCACCGTTTTCCCAGCCTGTGCGTCCAGAAAGACCAGTACAAAGCAGTCAGTGAACTTCTGGTTAAGGACAGCCTGGGGGGAAAAAAAAAGAAAGAATGAGTTAATGACATTCAGACGAAGGCATTTAACTTTCCTAATTCTTCTGGCCATTTTTCTTTTCATGCTTAAATGTAACCTCCAAAGTGCATGATCCATTTAATGTCAGTAAGCATTAAGGCGTTAAAAAGGCGCCGCTTTTCCGATCAGATGCTAACAGAGGCCAGTTCTGACTTTCCACACATGCGAGGAAAAGCATGTGAGCGAGCTGCTTTCACAGCATCAGCACAAAATATCTCAAAAAGGGCAAGTCGTTTAGATGTGAAGTCCCTCAATTACAGAATTAAGCAAAGAGTCACCTCCTGACACTCAGGAGGAGCTAACAATTATTCCCCATAAAATTCACCTAATCCCCTGTGAGACTTTAATTTAACATTTTAATACCAGGCCGCAGTTCACTGCAAACCACAAAAGTAAAAAAAAATGTGGATTACTCCCTGCTTTCTTCCTTTTTACCTTAAATAAGAGTCCAAAGTGAGCGAAATAATGTAACTTCAAGCGAAGTTCAACTCTTCAAGGTGACTCAAAGCAGCAGCTGGGTGGACTTATGCAAATCATGTAATACAGCAGGATTTTAAAATAAAAATGAAAAAGTGCTCTTCAAAAAAAAAAAAAAAAATCATGATTAAAGTGCACTGCTGTCCTGGTGTTCCTGTAAAATATTCAGATGTAAATGGTGTTTCCCCTGTACAGCAGGAACAACGTAGTGTTGCCAGGTGGTGTGGGCTGCTGGAGGCGGAGGTTAAAAATTCTCTACACCTACGTTCAGGGTGCAGGACTGTAGTCTCTACAGCCAAAAAGAAAGAAAGAAAGAAAACGAATAACCACACACGTAATGTGCCATTCTTACCAGGTACTGAATGCCGCTGTCATCCACAAAGTGCCTGCAGCTTTGAGGGAAGCGCGAGAGCAGCACTTTAATGAGACTCTGATACCAGGCAGGACTCATGGTCAAGAAACAATCCTGTCAATCAATAACACACAATCTGCATGAGATATACATATAAATATAATGTTATGGCCAGACATGTTGGTAGCTATTTAATTTTCTACCAAATACCTCACAAATCTAAACGTATCTGATTAACTCAGAAGTAGCTTTCCATACTTCTTTATTACAATGACGATAATAATACATTTACATTTATGATATTTAGCACACTTCTGATCTAAAGCGACTTTATTCCCAGACTACAGGAGACAGTCTCCCTCGGTAGTTTTATGGAATTTAATTTGTTTACTAGGGATATAATTCTAATATTAAAAACAGCACAGACAATTTGTGGAACCCCCAGCTTCATATTTGGTAGCTGAAATCAAGTGCTTCCATTAGACATAATTGTCTGTTTGTATGTGCAGTACTAATGTAACTATTTTCTAATGTAAATAACTGTTTTCTAATGGACTACAAAGCACTCATGTACGTCACACTGGATAAGAAATGCAAATGTTAACAAATTAGCTCCTCTTAAGCAATATAATACCTTTTTGTCATTTATTAAAAGAATAGCATGTATCTTTTGCACGTAAAATTAAATATGAATTAAAGTTTTTGTTTTTCATCCAATTAATCAGTTATTAAAACATTAATTAGTGATAGCCCTTGCATCACCCCACAAAAGCTACATTATGTTTTAAAGAGCCATGGACACTGCAGGGTCGAAAACACCAACTATACAATTACAGACAATTTCAGTAATTTCTCACCACGTATGTGTTGTATTTGGTTCTGCTTTAGTGACCTGAAGCCTATGACAGTGAGATGCCAATCAACCACGCCAATATAAGTTCCCACCAAGACGCCTGGTCAGAGGTTTTAAATCAATCTTGTTTAAACTAAAGCATAAGCAAATAATGCTGAGTCACACTAGCTATGATCATGCACTATACATTCTAAAAGGACCCTCCTGTGGCACTTGTAGACCATCCTAGACGAGACGCTACAGGAACACTATGAGGAATTTTTGCAAGAAAACAGAACCATCAAGCAGCTCTACACACTCTACCCATGACCTAAATTTGATTCTGTTTAAAAGAAATCTAATTCACAGCGAGTTCCCCTGATCCGCTATCACATGTGCGCAGAAACACCTCCGGAGGCTACATCCATCCTTCCATTGTGAACCCACCAACATTTGACAGCCGCGTATATCATCCAAATGAACAGATTAGCATTAGTGCTCCCACTGCAGAGTGGCACATCGTAGAGAAGCTGCATTGCAGTTTGAATTCATGCAGGAAAAAGGAGCACTGTGGGTTGTTAAAGGGTACAGAATGCTACATTCGCATTACAGGGTTAAAGTGACGCAAATTTGATGTTTTTTCAAATCAGATTTGAGCCTTTTTATATGTGCTTCTAGATACATATCTTCTATGTGTCACTACAGCTGTATCTAGAACAGTGAGAATTCTTTTTAATGAAGTTCCCATCACATTGCAACACAGCCTGTGATATAGTGAACAGTGTGTAGTTGGATCTCTGTGATTGATATCGTTAAAAGAGTTGGCTCATTTTGGAGTGAGCATTGTTAGGGAATAAATCTGACACAGAGATGAGCGGATCGTCATGTGGGATATATTAGTCTGGTATGTTAAGGTTTGTCCTGAGAACAAAAAACAGCATTCCCATTGCCCTTTGCACTATATGCTGTACATTATTTATCTTGTTGCACAATTCTTTGAGCTGTTTTTGCACAATTATTTATAGCTGTTCCCACCTCACTTCTTGCAGTTTTGCACATTTAATTACTCTGTTATCATTTACACTATTCCTGTTACAGTTCTTGCCTTGTACATTGTTTGTTTGCTCTCATGTGTTTGTGTGCATGTGTTCTCATTTTGCAAGAGTGCAAATCTAGCATTTTTGCACTCTGTGTCTTCCTGTCTTTCTGGTACTTGTGTTATTTCTGTTTCTACCTTTTGTGTTGCACCATGGTCCTGGAGAAATGTTGTTTCATTTTAATGTGTACCATGGTTATGGTTGTAATAACAATAATCTTCTACTTGACTTCACTTGACTTAAAAAAGAACACTTTACCAGCTGTTAAACATTAGGGAGCATCTGTTATGCTTTGGGGTTGTGTGGCAACCAGTGGCTCAAGAACTGTGGGGATGCCGGGAAAACTAATAATAAATACACTGTAAAAACATTCCTTGACTGAATATTAATGTACATCTGTGCTAGACTCTAAATATTTTCTGTATGTAATACAACCTATGAATAGTTCTGTACCAAAAGTGTCCTGCAAGGCAACCTGTAAAAACAAACAAACAAAAAAACAAAATAAAGAAACACAAAAGGACTCCTACTTGAACCTTAGTGGGGGACGAGTCTAAAGCCATATAATGCCCTGAAACTGCAGGAATAAAAGTGCTGCTGGCTCTCTCAGTCTGCAGGTGGATAATGAAGCTGTAGGGCAGCTACACAAAAGATGAAGAGCAGCAGTGACCTGAGGCAACTGTACCATTTTAATGCATTTCAAAAGAAGAATGCCATTGAAAACTATATTTACCAGCTGAGGATTCAAAACAGTAGCAGTAGCTATGTTATCACATTATAAATCAGATACATGACCTGTGAGGATGGATAGTTGGGGTTGTTTTGAATATGTTTGCCCTGATGTTGTAAGAAAACCATAGAAAATTAGGACTAACCTACAATACCAATGAAACTGTGCTAACTTAGTAAATTACGGTAACAATTTTTAAAACCTTAAAGTGCGCAAGCATTTTTCTTTTATTATTTTATTAGGATTGAGGGTTTTTTTATCCTACAAATATATGGGATAAGACATGTGTGTTTGTTCTTATTAAATCTAAATAGTTGAAATGCAGGCATAAGCTATGAAAAATAAATAAGGAGCCCGTTGTGACATTGGGGTTTTGAATATTATAATATTAAAGGACTTGCTGTCTACAGTTTACTGCTTGGGTAATTCTTTACTGCCATGTTTGAGCCTAGCATGAGTTTCCCCTTCCACGGTTCTGTTCGCTTACGCCTGCTGCTGTCAGCTACCCATCAAAACCAGCGCTCTGCTCAGAACACGCAGAGTCAAGACAGGAGAACCCTGTAATTTTCCAGAGGCTTACTAAAGACTCCCCAGCATGCTCCACTGCACTTTTGTTTAAGCTGTGACAGACATATCACATGTCTCAGTTCAAGCACTAAATTTAATATTCTACAATGAGCTTTATCAAAAATCATATAGGTGCACCTAGATGTGCACTTACTGTCTGCAGCCCATCTTTTGCAGGCACCCCAGAGATCATCACAGGACACACACGTCCAGCTATCCCATATATTTGTAGTAAGAATAAAAAAATATATAATAAAAAAACATTATTTGTACATATTTTGTGATTTTTTTAAATCCTTACTACAAATATATGGGATAGTTGAACATGTGTGTTTGCAGTTATTAAATCTAAATATCGGAAACGCAAGCATAAGCTATGCAAAATAAATAAGCAACCCATTGTGACACTTGAGTTTTAAATATTATAATACAGAAGGATGGAGTTGGTGTCTATAGTTTACTGCTGTGCACTTGAGGACTGCAGCCCAGTTTATCAGCCCTACTCCGTGCCATTCTAGAGATCGCCACAGGACCACCACACACCCGATATTATTTGGATGGTGGACTGTTCCAGCACAGCAGTGAATCAGTGTTACTGAGGTTTTTACACACTGTATAGTCTCACTGTCTACTTTATTAGAAAACCCTCCCTTGCAGCACCATCTTGCTGGTGCACAGTTACAGAACACAGCTTATCTTTTGGCTGGACCACTGCTGGCTTAAAATGTTTGGCTGGTATGCTATCGCCAAATGTGAAAACTGCCAAAACAAATCCAAATAAAACAGAAACAACTACAAACACTAAAAAATTCTGGTCAGTGGTGGTCCCATGGGGCTGGTCAGTTGGTGCTCCTAATAAAAAGTGATGATAAAAGTAAATGTCAATAATAATTGTGATGCACTGAATAAACTAGCAATTCATTGTAATCTACTTTTTGTGACCTACCAGTTGTGGATCTATTTCTCCAACAGACTGGCTCTGCACAGCATCCAGCAGCTCCTCCAGTTCAGCAAAGGCCAGCTTGCTGAGTTTGAGCTTGTCTAGAGCAAGGTGCTCCCCGTGAAAGAGTCGTCTCCACAGATTGTCGCGCCGACAGTGGCCCATGGCCTGCTCCACACTGCTCTGGATTTGCCTGCGTGCTGTAACTACCTCCGAGTTTAGCAGGGGGAAGAGTGGGGATGAGAAGAAAAGACCTGAGGATTCCAAACCTTCTGCCAGTCCCGCCTGATTCAGGTGGGACTCAGACGTTTCAGGCTCAGGGCTAGTTGTGGGTGTTGGAGTTGAATTGGTTGTTTCTTCCCATAAATCAGTTTCAGGCTCCCGACCTCCAGTGCTGCCGGACTCGGCCTGCTCCAGAGGGACACGCCCACTGAGTTCCCGGTAGGAGTCATTGGGGTCACGGTGTATCTGAGGGAGCTTCTTGAAGCGCCGCATGTCTGCCGTCAGCCGGGGAAACAGTTCTCTTTGGCTGGTCATAATCACGTAGTAACGTAACCTATGCGCACACAAATTAGAAAAAGTAAAAAAATTACCACCCTTCATTTAAAGAACAACTGGATGTAGTTTTACCAGAGGAGTTTGTAGAATTTAAATGGTTGTTTAGCTCAGCACAAAGTATGTAATAAAATGTAATAGAATCATGTCCAAATTCCCTGGAGTTGCTCATATTACATGGTCATAGCCAAGAGGTTTACATCAGTATTATGCCATAGACGCCAAGCTCAGAAACAATAACGGCACACAGAAAAGCTGTCTATTATTGAGGTTTGATATTCTATACATTTAATGGGGATTGAAATGGAACCTGTATTACAGAGGTAGCTCTTGTTCAGCCTGTCAGACTGTAAAAACTACACCCAGTGCAGATTTATACAAAAGTAGTTATTTCACAACTATTACCATCAGAATGTACAAACTACACCCAACTCGGATTCTTTATGAATTAAAATTCCTCAGTTATAAGTCAGACTGCAAAACTACAAACATTGCAGTTTTACACTGCCTTCCATCTCTTTACACCTTTTTTATGTCTGACTCTGATCAATCATTACTGTCAATTACTGTGAAACACTACAGATATATCCAGGGTTAAAATGACAGAGCACATCAAATCACCTCCATGTAAAATTAATCCAATTAATCCAACAGTTCTAAATACATACAAAATCCAAAGAAAAATTAGGATGGCCAAACAATTAAGATGGACAACCCTATAGATACATTCAGCTCACAGTCGTCTACCAGAGGTAAAAAATGATATAAATACTGTTCAGTTTCTCACAAAAACCAATCGTTTCTTGTCTTAAGACATCAATGTGTCGTCACGAGCCACAGGGTGTAATCTGGACATGTCTGTGCATGCTTTTTTTTACTTGGAAAGGTTTGATATCCATCCACTTCCATTAAATGA
>JBBKCR010000101.1:4744792-4757335 GCA_037577295.1 Ladigesia roloffi | reverse complement strand
TTGTCAGATTATATTGTATTAAATTGATTAAATTGTATTTATAATTTGGCATCCCTATCTCAGAACCCCCCCACTTTCGGAAAGATTGATAAGCCCCTGGACCGCATCATGTCCTGAGTCCCACACACTCTATCCAAGTGCCACTCCTCATCAAAATAGTTAAGAAGGGCTCTAAAATGAAAAACCTCCTGCTATGTGCTGTGTGAAATAGTCCAAACCTGATTCTTTGCAAATAATCTGAAGTTCATTTGAGACATTCAACCGCTGGTCACAGCAGGGCACTTACAGAGATAGGCATGTTGGACTGGGCTGATCTCTGCTGCCATGTCACAAACAGGTTCTCAATCTTCATCTGTTTCTCCACCTCTGTAATAATAATAATAAAGATAAAATGTTTATAATTATCATATTCAGTATAGTGTATAATTCAACTGATGACAATCATAAACAGAACACTGATCAGGTACGAGTCAGCTTGAGACAAATAGCTGCTAAAAACTTCAGCCTTAATTCAGCCTTATGCAAACAGCCTTGTCTCAAACTGGGTGTTGTTGTTTAAAGAATTCAAAAGGACTTAAAAGGACTAATGTACTTCTAACTGGCATCTGTGTAATTAAAATTCACGTAACTGTAAGTCTATAGTATAACATTAAGCAGTTATACATGATTTTTACAGTGCTTTTTATATTGAGTTTTTACAGATTTTGTTGGATTTAATTAGACTTTATATTTTATGGTGTTCTTGTCGCTGTGTCCCTGCGTGTCTACAGAGTCATAACCTAAGCAACTTCCACTAGGATTTATAAAGCTTTCTGTTTCTGACAATAGTATCATTACATGCTGTTATTTATAAACATGGATACGAGTATAGACACAATTGGATCTTTAAAAAGACTGCTAATGTTTGGCTCTTCACCCCAGTTTGACATGGCCACGCTGCCTACGCCACAGCCTAGACCTTCTCAGAAGTCTTGGATGGACATGATTCTTTTTGTTTTCCATCATTTTTATACCACCATGTGCTTGTTTGCACCCATGTTGTGTCATCACCTATTTCTTTTCAGTGTATAACTGCTTAATTACTCCTTGTTTTTCATAGCATTCTTTTTCCGTTTGCCTCATCCTCAGGTTCTGGCTGTTTTAGACAAAGACTTAGTCTTTAATATCGGGTGGACATTTATGTAGGCATGAGCCAAACTCAGTTTTTTTTTGGTCTTCTCCACCCCTTTTTGTTCTAAATAATCGGTGTATATTCCAGCAGGTGCATCCCTGTTTCGTCATCTCCAAACATAAGCCATGACATTATTTTGATGAGAAGTCACTGAAATACTCAAGATGGGTTTAACCTGAACTCAACACAACCAATGTGTGTTACATTTTCCTGGTATACTCTAAAGTACCTACTCAACAATTAGAACTATAAAGATGAGTGGAACTGTGGCTGAGGATCTAAAATCAGCCCCAGTTTCTCCAGCGGAATTGCGGCTTAAAGTTGAGAAAGTTCCCGGAAATGTTCCTACAGTGGAGATATCCACCCTCACCTCTGCGCTCGGCAGCTTTCACCTCCAGTAACTGAGTTCCATGCCGGGCTACAATGTCAGCTCCATCCTGCAGGCGTCCAGTGATCACATCCCTCAGAGCCTCATCAAAGGGCATGAGGTCAGCAGGGAAGGAGAGCGGGGCCAGCACTCGGGAACTGGACAAGCGGCCAGGGTCCTTACTAGCCACAGGAGGTACAGAGACACGCAACAGAGCTTCTGCCTCCATAGTGGAGTTTAGGAATGGGTTAGGCTCCTGCAGAAAAATAGAGCGATAAAGAAAGAGAGAGGGAGACAGAGAGCAAGAAAAAAAAAGAATATATTATTTGCAAAACATCAACACTTTCTTCTGGGGAAAAAACAGAGCAAACTATTTTATCTGCATTCCACACTTGGGCTTGCAAAAATGTAATTTAAAAATTAATACCTAACTTTGATCAGGATGAGTAAGTTTTCATTATTTTACTTCATTTGATTTATTTAATCATTATTATTTCTGTTTATTTATTACCTTCATTAAATTTATCATTTATTAACACAGATAAATAAAGCATATATTTTCCAAATGTTATTTATTTAATAGAAATGTGGTGTTGATAGTTCACAGGTTTGTCTGCATTGAAGATTTGGTATAATGACAGACGTTTTCTTCATTTCTGGATTCATGTTATTCTTTACTTAATGGCATCATCTGGTTTTCTTGGACTGTATTTTAGTTTTGAAACTTGGTGGTCAAGGTTCAAACCTTTGAACTATGAAGACAAACAACATTTTAAACAGCTGGACTCTACACACATCTATGGGACAGAGTAATGGGACCTTGTGAAACCACAGCTACTAGGCATATTCAAAAAGACCTGGTGGAAATGTAGTAATGGTATTCCGAAGCGTCCATAGCAGTATCACGCTGTCCCAGCATTGCATATTACAAAAGAGCTGAATTATTGATTTCTCTCTCTACACACTCCAAGGAAAACGATGCCAATATACTGGAATACCTTCAGCTAAAAACCAGTCAAATACAAGCAATTAAAAGAGAACGAAAAATAAGCTTTATGAGAGTTCTCATAACGTACTTTAAATTAAGCATTCGGATCACATGATGGTCATCGTGAGTAATAATTATTAAGAAAATCTGGTTCAATACATGTTCAAACTGTGGTCCTGAGGCAGACCCTGGTGAATACAGAGTGTGTGCTTTGGCCTGCCTAGCCTCTACTCACTTTAATGTGAGTGATTGAAGTCTCTTTTTCAAAGAGCATTGCTGAAACAAACAATGTTTTCATTGTTAACTCTTCTCGGTCAAGCACTAAACTGAAGTCACACTCAGGACTGTAGACACACTTTCCCCCCTTTTCTGATGCTGAATAAGTAAAAATTGCCAAGATTTTAAAAGCTCCCATGAGCTCTTAAAATTTAACACAGTGCAACAGATACATAAAGAAAATACAAAAAACACTTTTAAACAAAATAAATCACAATAACAAAATTATTGATTACTTCACTAGTAATTTTTTACCAGAAATACTACCCCAGCTCCAACAAGCACAGTTGCTGATCATTCCAGACCTACCAGCAGTGCAGGCAGAACAGACACAAAGGGGATAAGGTATATGGTATGATTTTTGTTGCAGTCACAGACTTTAGTCCTCTGCAAAAGCTTCTCATTAGGTGCTGGCACATTGCTGTAAGTATCTGAATGCAATCAGTCACAAGAGCATTAGTGAAGTCAGGATGTTGCATGATTACTTCTGGATCACAAATGCCACTTCAACTCAAAATAAAGGTAATGGTTTGAGTTTCATTACTGTAGAAATAGAAATACTGCCTATTATGTATCTAGAGGTACATGAAGCCTCACCATATGGATCATGTGTAGACGCAGCCTAGTATTCAAATGTATTGACAATACTTTTTGACATAAATTATAAGCTGTGTATCCACAATCAAAAATTGAGAGAGCGAGAGAGAGAGAGAGAGAGAGAGAGAGAGAGAGTGAGAGAGACAGATGGTTCATTATAATTTGTTCATTGGACCTAAGTACCATGGAGTTTAACTCAAGCCAACATGGTTGCTTTCATTATAGCGTCCAATTAAGAAGCCCAGTGTCTCTGACCCAGTATAGCTTCATAATAGGATTAAATGCTTCATGCTGAATCGGAACATGACAACAGACAGCTTAGAGGCTCTTATGGCTTCTGGAATGCCTTCTATGCCGCCCTTACATCCCAACTGCGCCACTTGTGGGAACTTTTGGGCAAGTTAGATTTCGGCACAGTGGTCAAAACGCTGCAGGGTGATTTTGAGGCCTCAGAGTGTGCAAGAGGGTTTGGAGAAATGCAGAATAAGGCAGTCCAGATGCCCCAGCAATATTGAGCTTTAAACTCATGTGCCAGTCCACAGTGTTGCTTGAGTTAGGGGTTAGCCAGAGGCTAACTAGCGCATGGACGCTTACTCCTGAGACTATAACAGATGATTGGCAGCTAGGGCAAATTTTCTGCAGCGTTGGATCTGCCTTCTGTCGCTGCTTGTTAGTGGAAGAGTGATTAAACTAAACAAGTGGAACCATCGAAAGGGAAAAATTCCAGAAAGGTCTGTGCTTTTTTTCCTTCAGGCATGGTACGAATGTTCCTTTTCATTTCTCTTCCATTGGCAGTGTTAAAAGTGTTCTTCATCATTTCTCATTACGCTAAAAAGACCATGATGACAAGACAATGATCCCTAAGAGAACACCCACAAGTGCAAGAGAAAGATATTTTCCCCACTATACTGGCACTATTTGCTATACTCTGATTTAAAATTCCATTACTGTGCAAATAACATCAACTAATTTCTATAAAGTTAAACAACTCTCAAAGCACAAGCCTTTACAAGCCAAACAGAATTGTAGCATCATTAGAAATGTTTACTCTATAGCTCCTTCCACTTTCAAATTCACTGGGATACTTTCCATAATTTATACATGCAGGCCTAAAACTGCAGGCAATACAAATCCTGGTAAACAAAAATGTATGTCTTAATGAAGGACAACAGCTCCTCCTTTTCTAAATCATATACAAAAACCACAAACTAAATTTTTTCTCTTGTAAAAATGCAATACTTGCCATAAAAAACAAATGTTCTACTTTGGTGGTTTTGCATTACATTTGCAGAGCAACAGGTAGTAATAAATCTAGTAGAATATTGACATTAAACAGCCCAAACAAGTCAAAAGTTTAGACACATTTAACTTTTTCCTTTGGTCATCACCTTATTATATTTGTTTAACTAATTTTTAGTTTAATGTGTTCCTTCAACAATTCGTTTGTTTTCAATATTCAATATCAACATTGACTGAGAAGATGTGTGTCCAAATTTTTGTGGGCTCCCGATCTTGCAATGTCATGTGACACAGTAGAGTTGCAGTAAAGGTGCTACACGAATAGCTCCCTTTCCATCTACTCATGTCTGTCAGGCTGTCTCGGCATCAGGGACAGCTCCCACTCCACTGATGGAGGTGGGAAGGTGGACCCTCAGAATGGGCTGCACCTGACAACAATTAATCAATTACTGTCAAATGAGAGGAGGGGCAGGTATAAAAGGAGGCCTGCTAAAGTTTCCAGCCCTAAAGACCACCCCGCAAGCCTTTTGAAGACACTGGTACCCCACTACTGTTTTCCAGTCAACACACCACCTAAAAAGCCCAAAACAAGAACTAGCCACTATCCCCTTCACCAGGCAACCTGCTGCACTCACTCTTTTCTCTACTACACTTCCTCATTCACGTATTTGTAAATACTTATTTGTGTTGCACCTGGATTTAGTCATCCCAATATCTGTAATCATGTACCAGTCAGGAAATATACAGATATAAAAATGTATGTTTTTTTTTTCAGTGTGTAAAAGACAGTTCCTCTTCTCATCTAAAAGCACTGCAGAAATACACATTCAGCTCAGCCTTGATGCAGATGGAAGATTTGCAGCATTAAAGCAGCCTGTCATGGTGTGTCACTGGGTTTTTATTTGTTAATCTAGTAAATGAGAACAGAAATTCTGCATCAGAGAGTGTAATGTGGTCAGAAAAGGGACAGAATGTCTTTATCAGTTTTGAATCTTAGGAAAGTGTATATCAAGCATCACTCTGCATTTATTGTAACAACGCCGTCGATAAGGACATCACAGAGGAAAAACCCTGTGGCTAGATCTTACAAGCGATCACTACTATACAAGCAGAGCAGATTTAGCCCAATCTCTACAATAAAGCTTTGCAAAATCAAACAAGATGGGACTTCTTTCATGAACACTAACTCTGTTTAAAGTGACAACACAGCAGTACAGCTTCTCAAGGTAGAAATAGACATTATTATTGCAGAAATATCAATGACACTGGGTCTCGACAAATATGAAAACACCACATCTTTTCACTATTCCTTTATAGTAATTGTTTGGAAAATCACCCTCTTATTCTATCTAGTGTTTAATGTTTGGTGTATGAAGTAGATACTGTAGAATATAAAATAGCTAAATGTAGCTAATCAGAAATAGAATAACCCAGTAATTAGCACTGAGCAAAATGCATGTCCACACTTCCCTGAAGCAAGTTAAATTGATGGTAGATTGTAAATAGGTGAAAATAGTTTTTACACAATTATCCACTACAACAGAGTTAGTTGATCAGCCAAGGCAAGTTCAGATATTTTCTCCTTATTGTAGCAACAGAACTAGTTTTACAACACACCACAACAAGCAGCAATGTCAAAGACACTAAAAGCTATTTTTCAAGGAGGACTGAGCTAAGATTTGATTCTTCCATATCTATGAATATGTTTTGTCACAAAATCTTATTCTAAATTGTTCTAAACCACACAGACAAGTCTGCACCTCCTTAATGAAAAGCTGGATACATTTTGACCAGGTTGAGAAGTGTTGAGGATATATCGGTAAGAAATTACCACCTCATAAATCCAAAGAAAAAAGTTTGGACTTTAGCTTCTATTACTTCTTAACTCAATGCAAAACTAAAGACTTTAGACATCAAACACATTTTTACTAAACTATCACCTCAATAAAAATCCACTGGACATTTTGAATCCATTCACTCGAACAATTCTGAATAAATCCCCATTTAATACTCTGATATTTATCAGTATATAGTCATAATTTATCATTCAAACAAACAACCATATTGCATTATTTAGTAACTACATTCCAACTCCAGGTTTCTCTTGATACTAAACAGGCACTTTTTGAATGCCTTTGAAACTGGTTTATAGAAATGGTCTGATTCTGAGTAGAGGCCCTGTATCATTCAAAACTTGTTTTTTATATAAACATTAATAGGTGGGGCTAAATTGTTGCAGGCTAATTAGGCAGATATTTTTGTATATGTTGATTTTCATGATGTAACTAAAACAGAAAATTTAAAGTGAGTTTCAAAACAGTGTTTACACAGAACATTAAATGTATGCTATTTAATATATTCTTCTAATTTATGACAAGATTTTTTCAGTTGATAACAAATAAGCTCTACAGATGTCATCTGCTGTACAATAGTTTTAATGCTCTGCCTGTACTTCATTTGTAACTATGACAGACAAATGTCCATTTAATGTAAATATAACAATGCATTATTTAGTCACAACATTCCAACTCCAGTTTTCACTTGATACGAAACAGGACATTTTTGTTACAGTGCCTTTGAAACTGGTATTTAGATATTGCTTGATTCTGAGTAGAGGCCCTGTATTAATCAAAACTTGTTTTTTATATAAACATTAATAGGTGGAGCTAAATTGCGGCAGGCTGATTAGGCAAATATATTTGTATATGTTGATTGTCACGATGTAACTAAAACAGAAAATTCAAAGTGGGTTTCAAAACAGTGTTTACATAGAAAATTACATTTATGCTATTCAATTTACTCTTCTAATTAATGACATTATTTTTTTTCAGTTGTTAATTAATAAGCTTTACAGACCTGCTGAACAATAATTTTAATGCTCCGCCTGTACTTCACTTGTAAGTATGAAAGACAAATGTCCATTTAATGTAAATGTAACAAAAATAGTATTCATTGGAACATGTTCGAATTTCACTTGATGGCATGAAATGCCAGGCTTCCAGTCAGGTTATCACAAACCTGGCTCACGTTGTTTCTGGAAAACAAAATTATTTCTCAAAACACATAACAAAATGGTCTTGCTTGTATTCAATACAAGAGCAAATGGAAGGTGTTTCCTAGGAAGTGTTGGTCAGGTCCAATCCAGAGGTGAAACACATTCACCAAGATACTAATGAAGATGAGGATTGTACTCTTCTCCTTTTTAGATCATAAAGGTGACCCCTTCTTAAAAGATCAGAGAAGATAAAAATGTGATTTTTCTGAAAAGACGTGATGATCAGTAGATTAAAAAAAAATAATAATAATAATAATATACAAATATATAAGTGTGACTACACCCTACAAACAAACTTAAATTATTCAGTTCATCTACCTTGCACACATGAAAACAAGATAATTTTCAAAAGACAAATAAGACTTGATATGCTGAAAGGTTGAGAAGCCAGCTATGCAGATGGCCATAAACGTGTATGATTATAGCTATACCGTGTTAGCAAGTCCCTACTGGTGTCTTTTATTATTCAGTGGCTAAACCCCTGGAGCGGTGACAGCTGTCCATCACACTGAAGTCAGGGAACCTCAGGCACTGAAAGGATTCAATGAGCAGGATAAGGTCACACACAAGACAAAAAGAGCTACAGAGACCAATGCAACAATAGAATGTAACTAATTAG
The DNA here is from genome assembly GCA_037577295.1 of Ladigesia roloffi. NCBI lineage: Eukaryota > Metazoa > Chordata > Actinopteri > Characiformes > Alestidae > Ladigesia > Ladigesia roloffi. The sequence goes on along the minus strand of JBBKCR010000101.1, from coordinate 4,749,023 downwards.
CAAAAAATACAACTGTGCTTTAATGTTTATTTAAACTCTGCACACTTTTGCATATTATCGCATTAAATATGTATAACAAACATCTAACAAGAAACCCCACTCAAAATAAATCCAAATTTCCCCATGGCTTTTCAATTACATCATCACAATAGAGCAAAAACATGTGTAATTCAGAAGGCTTTCTTCCTAAGAAGTCATTATATTGGATTCTTTGTTGTTAGTTTATACAAACACAGCATCTACTAGAACTGTCCAAACTGGGCATTAGCATTGGATTTGCACCAACTGTAGCTTTAAAAATGTGACAAAAATGCACTATTCTCAGAAATATCTTCACTTCTATTGATTTTCTATATATTAATTTATTTCTTCTATTATTGTGTTGTATTTTATTGTATTTTTATTCTATTTCTGTAAAGCACATTGAATTACCTGCTCTGTATGATAATGTGCTCCATGAATAAACTTGACTGGAACTGCCAAAAGCCTTTATAAAATGAGATATCTTGATAATGTAAAACTGGAAAATGATTAGATGCTGCCTGGCGGAGAAACAAAAAGGATGTAGCTTTTATCTGAAAATATTAATGGAGCACAAAATATTTCCTTTGGCTTTATAGGGTGTGGTGGCGCGCCAACCCGTCTGCATCCCGACTGCAACCTGTTTGGCTTTGGCTGGTCCACAACAAAGGTGCTGCAGGGGTGTGCACTATCTCTGTCTTAGTGGTTGCTGAGGGAGAAGCACTTTGTGGAGACAAACCGGCAACCACTCTGTGGTTCCCGTTGATGAGAAGAGTGCACCCTATATAAGAGGCAAGAAAGGAGAAGGAAGCAAGAGACAAGAATCTTCCCAAGTCTGTACTTACCTAATTGCTGTCTCTCCTGAGATTATAGGTTCAACCCTGAGGAACCACCCTGCTCCAGGACCAGATGCCAGTATCCTTCAGGGCTCTACTTCGGACCCCGAGTACAGCTTAGCCCTCTCCTACCCTCTACCAAGCCCTATCCCTGCACTTTATTCAAATAAATCTGCACCACCTCCTCACTTGTAGGATTGTCAACACTATGTTGACAAGGGAACAAAGTTAACTTTAAGGAACAAGGTTAACTTTAGATGTAAGCTAAGTGTGTGTGTGCGTGTGCATGTGTGTGTGTGTGTGTGTGTGTGTGTGTGTGTGTGAGTGTGTGTGTGTGTATACCTGTTTGAGGTCTTCCTGTGAAGGTGTATCAGCAAAGCAGTAATGGTGGAACAGGCCCATTTTCTGGCTCAGCAGGCAGTTTACCACATGAGCTCGAGCATTCTGCCACTGCACCAGTCGCACCAGGTCACGATTCAAAGATGCACCCAGATCCACAGACCAGTTATAGGTGTACAAGGTCAACTACAACCAAAAGAGAGCTAAAATCACACCAGTCTTCCTCTTCAAAAGCCACAGTCAAAGCACAATGTATAACGGCACCAGGAGACTATTTCTGCTCCCCATAATGATATGCTGAACAGTGCTCCTTATTTTCTAGTAAATGTAGGTACAAACAAACTTAATGTACCCTCAAAGGAATAAAACGATCCACAAGGTTTTAAAGGTGCACTACATGCATTAATACATTAACTTATCTTAAATAGAAAAAGTACACAAAACATCTGGATTTAAGACAGTCAACGCAACCTAAAAAATACATCTTCATGTGTTACTATTCCTTAACTAATGGTTTTAAAAGCATACTGTTGAAGGTACCACCACAGTGACGGTGTTGGTACTCATGTATAGTTTTTTGTAGAGTGTAATGAAGGAATATTGATTAGGGGATTACTTATTTTCCTTATAATACTCTCATGTAATATTCTGAATGTAGTTTGTGAAATGTACAAATTAACTGCATAGCAGAATCAGGCAGAATGCAAAAGTCTGCAGTAATATGGCCCACAAGGCTTGGAGTCTGACATACAGGACCGTTCACACCACAGTATGTGTAATCTTTCCTCTGTCACATTAAAGGCTTAACACTGGCTGTTTTCCACCCCTCTTGAAGTAAATGTGGTGTGCTGAAAAGTGGGAAACACAGGGAACATCACAGTGGGAAAACCAGGACTGTAGGCATATCACCTGCAACTGCAATGCTAGCAAAGTGCTACACAGGTTTCCCTTTCCATGCTCAGTTAAGCATGTGAAGAACAATTCCCCACTTTCTCACCTTTTTATCTACTATATGGATGTGAAGAAACCTCTGTCGTGGGGCCACACCCTTCCAGGACTGACCAGGGCTCAGCCACTCACTGTGCTCCAATGCTTCAAATCGCTGAAGCCCCTTATGAGCTAGAGAAGAAATAAAAGGAGGGAGGAAAAGAGGAATTGAGAAAAAAACGAGAGAGATACAAAGATGTATAGAGACAGAAAGAAATACAGATACAATACAAGTGACAAATAAGAGAAATTGAGGGATGAAAAAGAGTGGGCAAGGACGAGAAAAGAGAAAGTGGTATAGAGAGAAAAAAATGCAGAGCAGGAGAGAAGGAGAACATTTGGAACGGAAAGAGTGGCAAAGAGATGAAGAGGCAGAGAGTGAGACAGTGAGAGAGGGGGTTGGAAAATGAATAATGAAAACATACAAAAAGAGGAAAGGGGAAGAGAGAAGGAGAAGGGGAAGACATGGAAAGAGTCAATGAGAAAGGCAAACAGGGGAGAGATGGAAAGATAGCAAGACAGGGAGATGTTGAGGCATAGAGGGCAGGAAAGTAGCATGTGAAAGAAGGTGAAAAGAATGAAAAAGTGCATGAGAAAAAAGGAGAAGAGAGAGCAAAAGACAGAGAGAAAGAAAATAACAGAAGGAAAAACAATAAACAGCAGTGCCACGCCTGAATCCCTCCAATCAGCTTTTGCGCGGTGGCTGATTAAAGGAAGAGCACCCCATGGTGAGGAGGTGATTTAGCGAATATCACTGCTGAGATTAAATCATAAATAGGCCTCATTAGTACACATAAAGAAAACCCTCAGTAGAGCTGCCTAATCCCCTGAGGCAAGTAGCACACAGCTATTTAAAGAGAGTGTTTGGGGAACTAGATCTCTGATTTCAAGTGCATTAAAACACAGACACAGCAATCTCTCCACAGGCTGATTCCTGTCAATGACGTCAGTCGAATCATTTGACCAAAACTGTTAAGCCAGCACTGTATGTAAAGCTCCGAATTTATAAAAACAAACAACTACATTTGTACTAAATGGAAATATATATATATATAAATATATATATATATATATATATGATATAATTGTATTACCCGAACCTAAGTATATAAGGGATGCACCGAAAGGATTTTTTAGGCCGAAACCGAAAAGCAAAAATGGGGAAACACCCTGGCCGAAAACCGAAACTGAAAACCAAAAAATATTATTATTATTGTTAAATAATTATAAGATATTTGTTTAGCATTCAGACAATGCGTAATATCAAATTACATTTGAAATAAAATGTTATTTGATATTGAAAACTGAAAATATTATCCATTTAAAGATCTTCTCGCATAGAACTAGTGAATGTTTTTTAATATTTTAATAATCTGAGTGAAGTGCTTGACCAAATTGCATTCAGAACAAGTGCTGGTGAAAAACTGCATTCTCTGTAGGCTTACAACAAAATAGTGCATCAAAACAAAGACTGAAAAGCATTAACTGTAAGCAGTTTTTAAAAACAAGACAAAACAAGATCATATAGTGTGAACAGCACAAAAGTCTACCTCTGCATTTAAACTCATACATCAAGCTAGATTCGAACCTGTAATATCTTGATCACAGGGCGAGCGCCTAACCACTAGACCACCAAGGGCGGTAGGAGAGACAAAGCGGTCGGGAGGTTTTATTTTATCTGATAAATTAACCCAGACATTGACACAAATGGCTTTCCACGTGTCTTTCTTAGAAATATAGAAATGTGCGGACACAGCAGACATCCTGACTCTAATTCAATCTGGTGCTGGAAGGCCTTGGTTGCATCATCTGCATCATGATTGTGTAATCATAGTTTTGGTCCGATATATAAATAAAATTCGACCGAAACCGAAAGACCGAAAGTGCCTTTGTTGCCATTTTCAGGCCGAAAATTTCGGTAGCAGAATTTTTCGGTGCACCCCTTTTTAGGTTTTCACCCCTACATTTATAATATATATATACAGTGGGGAAAAAAAGTATTTAGTCAGCCACCGATTGTGCAAGTTCTCCCACTTAAAATGATGGCA
>JBBKCR010000101.1:4697178-4719933 GCA_037577295.1 Ladigesia roloffi | reverse complement strand
TGTGTGTGTGTGTGTGTGTGTGTGTGTGTGTGTGTGTGTGTGTGTGTGTGTGTGTGTGTGTGTGTGTGTGTTTGTTAGGGTTGGGAAATGTGAAAGAAGCTTCCAGTAAGAACCAATAAGAAAATATCTGGTACTGGAAACCAATTTTTTTGGTTGCAGACAGGTGTTGCACTGAATGCACTTTCATCAGAATTGTACTCACATTGCCGCTAGGATATTTGAAATAAACAGATTTTATATATAAACACATTATAAACACATCAGTCCTTCTTTGTTTTACTCATAGAACTGTAATGGTGAACTGATAAGCAGAACAGGAATAAGATTAGATAAAATCCAAACAATACCCAACCCTAGTAGTGTGTGTGCGTGTGTGTGTGTATATTGATGTATATGTGTCTCTGTGTATTGTGTGTTTGAAACCATGGTCAGTACACTCCAAGAAGCCTGCATTGAAAAAAGTAACGCGTTGAACTTCCAACACTGAAATGTGTTCCTCATCCTCCCATGAACGTCGTATTACATCAACACAATTACTGCCAAGCATTAACTATGAGCTACCAGGCAAAATGGAGCTGCTGTAATAGGTTTTATTCACATGAAGACAACGTACACTTCTGAACCAGGTCAATTCAATGCAGCACTTTCTCGCAACCCTGGTTAGTGAGCGCGTTTTTTTTTTTTAAACGGAGAGTCAGAACGAGCGAAAGAGCAGGAGAAAGGGAATGAGTCCATCTTGTGCAGTAATGAGAGAATGAGAGTGATAACGGAGGGATCAGTTGGAGGTGTCTGAGTGGACACTCCCGGGTCCTTCTGTGGGCGAGGTCACTGAGGAAGGGGTTGTAGCATCCTGCCAGCCTCCATTGGCCTGCAAAAGAAGAAAAAACAAACATTCAAGACAAGTGGAACACCAAACATCTAAAAGAGCTACATCTAAAACTCTCTTCAATAGAAGATCTACACTCTCAGAACTTCAAACACATTCAGTCATGCACAGAGGTTGGACAAGAACATTTAGCTCTTAACTGACCGATAAATGAGTAGCCTGGCATTTGCAGGAAATGTATTAAAATAAGATGATAAAAATATGATTCTTTTGTGTAAGCCATTTCTTTTTTATGGCATAACAAATCTACTAAATTATCAAGACAAATTCTGTCACCTATGTTCTGGATATAAATGAGCAGAGACTGAAATGTTAAATTAAGTTATTTAATATACATAAATATACACATTTGATTGGTTTAGCTGTACTTGTAAATATTACCAATGTGTTTATAAATAGAGAGTATTAATATATAAATATATCACACAGACACACACACACATAGTATATTAGCAAATTGAACCTGGTGTTTTATTTATAAATGTGACACTGCTGTTGGCAAATTTGTTGGCAATTTTAGTTGACACCTCGTGACCTTGTGGAAATGAAGATGGCCCAAAACTGAACCATAATGGTGCAGAAATGTTATTATATGGACCACTGATGTTTTGAAGCTAGAAACAGATGCAAAAAGCTTATAAATATCAACAGATGTGTGTTATTTTAAAGTGGATATGTGCATAAATTCATATCTGCATACATATATGCATAATGCCCTGCCTGTCAAAGGTTTGGAGACACCGAGCCAAAAGGTTTTTCATAAAAAATGTCTGTATTTACAAACAAACCAACTCAAATGACCATCTGTTTCTTCTTAGCAGCTATTAGTGTTAAGAAAAAGCTATTCCTTCACAATCTGCCTCTTATCGAAGCATGTGTGTTACGGAGTTCTAGATACTCTAGGAGGGTTTTGAGATGAATGCATAGCAAAATCACTTTGCAGTTGTTGTCAAAAAATCTGTTCATGTGATGTTTCTGTCTAAAATAAATCCTTGAATGTCGGTAATTATTGCACAACGACAGAGCAAACAAGCTCATATATAATGAAAACAACTTGAAAATCTTGGGCTCTCCAAACATTGGATGAACGTACAGTGTGATAAATGCAGTTATTCAATCAATGTGAAGTCACAGAGACTCCAGAGTGCCGCAAATCCTCCGTTCGGAGAGCGTACTGAATCTGCAGATGTGTAATACAGGACAGAGTTAAATGCCTGTCGCTTTCACTGACACACACAATAATACTGAGAGGAGATGAAGTGGCCTGAGATTCAAGAAACAAAGAGGGAATCAGTGGAGGAAAATTATGACGTTGGGAGATTGAAATGAAAATACAATACGAGACGTGGAAGCCATTTCTAATCTCCCAGACAGGCCTGCTAAAGAGCATTTGGGGATATTAACAGCAAATTTCATGCCATCAGAAAAGGCTGGAAATGGTGGTCGGCAGCCACTCAGCTCCAAGCCTGTTATTTAGAACCGAGGCAGTCTGTAATCAAACAAAATGGAGGAAAGGAGAAAAAGATCTTAAAGAGAATTCAGCTTGGGCGACACTTTTCTATTCTCTTCAAATGGCATAATTACTCTCCAGTCTGCCATAAAACGCTTCATGCTACACACGGAACAAGGAAGGAAATCACTTTGGTGAAGAAGATTCCTCTTGTGAGTGGTGTCATCGCCTCTTTACCACAAAATCGCTGCACTTAAATACAAACTGTATATTTCCTCCACAAAAAAAGTCTGAAACAAATAAGTAAAAAAATAAAACAAAACATTCTCCAGCTGCCAAAACAAAATAATAGTTTTAATTGAGAAAAAAGAAGAAGATTCTTTGAGGTATGTTGGATATAAAAACCCGCAAATCATTTTTGGATTTATGAGGGTCTGATGTCAGTGATAAAAATTAAATGTATATATATGATAAAATATCCCTGCCATATGAATGATACTTTAATGTCTTTAAAAGCAACAAACTGCTGACATCTTGAGATGATTCCATGTAGTTGATTTCAGTCCTCTAATTACACTTAATTAGTAGTCTTGCTTTGGTGTTAAAGAAGGCGGTAAATTACATCTCAGCTTGGTTGGAAGGATGTTTCTGTCTGTTGGGTGGAACCAAATGAACTTTGTCCATTCCCACACAAAACATATTATAAAGATGAGATCAGCTATCTGTCAGAATAAAAGCTATATGGCACAACGGTATAAGAAATACAACATACAAATATAAAAATATAAATATAGAAGTTTGTGTGTATGTATATAAATACATTCACAAATACACACATTGAATATTTATGTATTTATACAATGGACACATACAGCGCCAGAAAACAAATGAGAGAGACAACTGCAATATATTTTGAAATCAGCATCTCTATGAGTTTGAGGAGCATTCCATGCCAATGTCTGTTAAATTTCTACACAAGCACCTGATTCTGATTAGTGATAAGTGATCACCTGAATCACATCTTATTTAATGAGGAAAAGTATAAAAACACTGTCATCAACTCTCACTTTTATCAAACACTATTAGAAGTAAGTCAAAGTTAATTATTGCCATTTGTGAATAAAAGACTTTTAATTATACAAGTTCTGTAAACTCATTTCCCTTATTATGATGTTTTGTCATTTCCTTGAAAATTATGCCTTTTTGAAAACATTTTTTACTCGGAAATTAAGACAAATCTTGTCAGCTGTTCTTAAAAACAAAGATAAAGCCATTCAGTTAATCACTTGCACCTATAAAAGATAAAACCTGAGAACCCGTGGTCTCTTATTCTTTTTCCAGAGCTATATATATATATTATGTATATATACTTCCCTTTCTTTTTACAGTAAATGTAATGATGTTATATTGTTGTATTAAAGTGGAAATGACGGACACATTTGAATAACCCTTAAAGATTTTCCCCCACTTCTCCAAATGAAACCAAAGCTTGCGTCCCTGTGATCTCGCTGGAACAGCAGGAGGAAGAGACGGGGGGATTGGGTGGGATTTGAATACATCCCGTGTTCTTTCTAACAGAACAAGTCTGATCTTATTAGCATACAGCAGCGGGCCGGGAAATAGCAAAGTCGCTGACCTTCATCCTCCTCCTCATCCTCTCTCTTTTCTTTCCATTCACCCCTCTCTCTCTCTCCCTCTCCCTCTCCCTCTCCACCTCTCCCTCTCTCTCTCTCTGTGTCTCCCTGGCTTGCTGTCAGGGCCATTAGCTCGGCAGAAGCGTGATCTGAGCAATGTGCTTGGATTGCTGTCCCAAGTCCACACTCCGCTCTCCTCCTGTCTGTCTGATCGATTTTCCTCTTTACCACACGGCTTGTCGCTGTGAATTTTCCTACCGTGCTGAGTTGCCAGCAGCCAGCCCCTCCCCTTAATCTGACCCCTCCCGCATGATAAATGGAGGGAAATAAATAAATGACTACATATGTAAAGAAATGTTTGTCGTCATTTTATTAGCATGTTTTACTCAGTACCTTATTATTAATATGAGCACATTACTGTTTTGTAAATTGTACTGTTTATTTACTAATTGTGTACAATAATAATAATCATTATTATAATAAAAAAAAATAATTTATTTACTAAAGAGGATGATGGAATAAATAAATGAAAGTAGATCAGGCCAGACTTATTTAGCACCAACAGTTACTGAATTGTTCTTATATATAATATTAATATATGTAAACTATTAATAATAAAAAAGAAATAAATAATAAATAAATAATAATAATAATAATAATAATAAAAATAAATAAATAAATAATAATAATAATAATAAAAAAATAAAAAAATAATAATAATAATAACAAAATAAGTGTTATCACTGATAGAATTAATTAAAAACATTAAGTGGTGGAAAAAATGACGTTTAGCTTCCAGGTACATACAGTCCTATTAATATTCCTGTCTATTATGTGTAATGTATATTGTGTGTACATAAACAATACTATTGCATTCATGATTATTAGTAGTTGTAGTATTAGCAGTTGAACTGCAAACATTAATTTTATTGCATTATTTCTTTGTTTATTATTATTTTTATTAGTAGTAGTAGTAGTAATAGTACTAGCAGTAGTAGTAGTAATAGTACTAGCAGTAGTAGTAGTAGTAATAATAGTATTAGTAGCAGTAGTAGTAGTAGTAGTATATAAAACCAAAAACACAGTGAGCTTTATGTTTTTGCCACTGGTTTACGGTTCTATTTTTAGTTCTGAGTTCTAAGATTTGTCATTAGAGTGTTTTTTGTTGTTGGCCTTTGCGAGTGATAAGGACAAAGTGATTCTGGGCAACTTTCTCCCCCCTAAGCTCCCCTCAGCGCGGGCTGTGAGGCTGCAGGTGCCCTGGAAGATGTGATTGGAAGTGACGGGCTCAGACAGACGCTCGGTGTGTGAGGCAGCCGGCCATGTGTCCGAGACTCGCCAGGCAGTGCCGAGCCCGTTGGCATTAGCAACACATAGGCAATCAACTAGGTGACCAACGAAATGCAGACAAGTCCCAATAAGTGGCGTTCTGAGCCCTATGGCTTTGAAATAATTGGTATAGGGCAAAATGTCAAGGGAAAAAAAAAATCTCTCCTTACATTGATGCCCTGCGGACTGTACATCTGGCTGGCTGTGAGGCCATCACTGTATCCTCCTGTCTGGCTGATAACATGGCGAAGAGTATCCACCTGAAACACACAACGCAGCAAGGTCAAACCAAACACACACACGCAAACACAAACAACGCAAGGTCAAACAAAGCATAATGTAAACCGCACACATAGTCAAGACCAAATAAAAAAGAAAACAAAGAGACAAACAAAACATCCCTTGTGAAGGCCATAGAAAAGAATCAATCCATGAAACCTCTTCAAATAGGCATAAGCTATTAACAATGCCAAGCTAAACTATTGTCTTAACCCAGGGTAAATCTCAATTAATTATTTGAAAATATAAGCCTACAATATAAGCCTACAATATATGCACAGATTGAAAGAAAATACATCTACAGTGATTTATACTACAAAAATAAATATCTTTACTATTAAAACTACTAAAATCTATTACATATGTATCCATATTTGATATTACTTATATTACATATTAAGTGTGCATTTATATACACTACCATTCAAAGTCTGCAATCACTAGATTATAAACTGTTGTTTTAATGAGAACATATAGTGCTTGTGGGAATATGAACAGCTCTACACTAGAAGATGTTATAATAAATATAAAAACTTATTTGAGACCAGAAAGTGGTAAAATAAAACAACCAAACAAACAAACAAACAGACTCCTGGCCCTGCCTCCTATATGGATTTTGGAATTCAATGAGGAATTCAGCCGCTTAGTCATATCGACAGATAATATAAAAACACTATACTTGCTGCAATGTGAAAAAAATGAATTCAGATCTACGCAGATTCCAACTGTGCGTCCCTAATTAAAATAAGTGTATACATGTATTTTAACTTTTTATTTTATTGAAAACACTGATTTCAAACTGAACCGCTGACTATAATTTAACAGAGACAGCAAACTAAAGAACTGTTACGAAATGAAAGAAGGAACTGATTGCTTAAGTAGAGTGATTAATTAGGTAAAAAATCAATAGGCTGAAGCGAAGGACCTGCTGTGTTCCATACCTGTGACTGAACGTTGGCTCCCACCTGAGCCCCCTGGTACGAATCCCCATTCATAGACTGCACACTCATAAACAAATCCCCAGAATTCGACAAGTTAAAAGAGCCAGCAGAACCTGAGAGAAGAGGAAAGGAGGGCAGAGAGAGCAAGAAGATATGAAGAAGAGAAAGCCCAGAGAGCAGGTAGAGGAGGGAAAAAGCACATGCAGAAGGAGTTAGATAAGCAAGACAGAGCAGACAGGATGAGCATCATGTAGAAAGCAGCTCACCAAGGACAAGCAATAGTTAAAACTGTAGGAAATTAAGTTCAGCGGTAGCGTTAGGAGTTCACACGTTCCCTGTACACAGTCAACTGCAAGTGCAGGAATGTAGGCAATCTAACTGACTAACAGAGAAACTGATTTCATTCTAACCTTGCACATCTAAATAACAATAACGTTAAACGACTTGTTTTTTGCCCGTTATATAAAACCTTCCCAGAGCTGCAAACAGTTGCTTTTTGAGAATCATATCCATAATAAAATAAGGAACACAATTAGTCTTGCAGTGCTTTGCTTCTCGCTTTGACCCTGCAGTTGGTCCCTTTATTCAGTGTCCTATATTTTATTGACAAACTCACTAACTACACCATTGGTCTCCAGCATAACTATATTGCAGGTACACTTAAACATTTGCCATATTTTGCCTATGATGGCTATGATGGCCATGTTTCTGTATCTTGCTGTCTCAGTCTGGGTGCTGTTAGGGAGCAAAACGGTGAAAAAAGACTTAAATTGACCTACACTCTACAGTCAACCAGACAGATAGGATATAACATATAACACTTTTTTGCAAATTCTGAGAATAAATAACAGTGTAATAAAAAATGCCATGGCAAACCTAGTACTAAACATTTAGCACAAAAATGTATAAAACCTGAACTTATACTCTAGAAAGTGTGTATAAGCCCTGAATAGCCAGTTATGCCACTACACAGGACATTACTCTTTTTGAAGTGTACTAAATCCCATTGCGGCTGTAACAATAAAACTCGGAATGCAAATCCAGTGCCTTCCTGGAGATACCTAATGAAATAATGCAATACTGAGGTAGTGTGGGTTGGAAAATGATCATGATTTAATGTACGCAGCTGAGAGGTTGCACAATGGTCCACCAAAAACGTTTGTTTGCCCACCTGCTGAATTGGGGGTGGAGGGGGAATTGGCCTGGCTGCCGTGGGCCGAGGCGTTGGTGGCGCTGACGGCGGTTCTGGCAGCGTACATGTTAGCTTCTTCCTGGAACTTTCCGATGTTCTTCTTATACCGGATCCGTTTGTTTCCAAACCAGTTGGACACCTGCTCAAGAAAACAAACTGAAGTGTTTATTTTGCGATGCAGTCTTTCCACGTGCGTCTTATTTCTTCATTGACTTAACATGGTCAGAAACCACGGGCGCTCGTGTCAGAATTGCTCGTGTGTCTGTGGCTGTGCTAAATATTAGAGCTAAATAAGACACAGCTGGAAAAGCAGATGAAAACAATGCAAATAAAAAGAATGTGAAAGGAAGAAAAAAATCACCCAAAATCATTTATTTTTTTCATCGAACTACCACCGTCTCTAAGCCTAACAAAGAAGGCTACAGGCACATATAAGTGATTTCTCCACAGGCAAAGTCCTGCCTGTGTGAGGTGAAAGACACACGTGCTAACAGAGCAAACTCCACATTACTGTCAGAATAAAAAGATTGCCAATAACAATCTCATTAAGTCACTCCGTCTGCAGCTAGCTATCATCGAGTGGTACGATGGCACAGATCCGTCCTCACACACACTAACACCCATTACCGCTAATACACTCCCAGATGAAGCTGCGTGGATAAAGGCTCACGCTAATGATAAACAACATTAAAATGAAAACCGAATCAATCCTGCAGCAACACTTCCCCCTCCCAGGCAGCGGCTTAACGTGTTTCTTTATTACAAAATGGCACCAGACACACTCAACCAATCATTCCGCTCCAGCGTCCATTTGAGAATGGCATCCAGATGCATCGTGAAATTATGTCACCCCAGATTCATTAAGCGTGTTTAAGTGCATCATCCATTTAGCGCAAGCAGGTGCAGAGTAGCCCTGTACTGTAACACAGGTGCTCAAAACTGAATCACATGTGGATTAAGACAGTACAGTCACCATGAGGAACAAATAAATCCATTCTCACGATAGAATCAAAGAGTGACAGTAACACATGTGCGATATAGCTTCAGTTGTTTCATTATAAGAAGTTCTGTCTAATGATTTTTTTTGCTCATATGATGCAGATTGACTATGGTACACTACATTACGGGCTCAGGACAACGTGGCTTTTCTATTTGAAGTTTAGATTCAGCACTTTCAATGTGTAACGTGTTCGTATGTAAAAATGAAATATACATTTTTACATAAAAATGTGTTTGATTGTGCAGTCTTGTTTTTTGAAACAAACAAAAAAGGATCTGATGAACCTACTGAATAATCCTTTGAAGGTTCATTCACTGGGGAATCAAATTAGCAATTAGTTTGAATAGGACAAGTTTAGAGTGAGAATGAGAAAACCTTTATTGATCCTGGAAGGAACTGCAAATGTTATGACTGCACAGACACAAAGAGAGTATAAAACGTGAATTCAAAATAGATTTTACAAATCTACTGAAAACCTCGATCAGAAACAGTGTGTGCGTCATACACAAATGCTGGAGTATAAATACTACAGAAAAATAATGTAGTGTTAAATGACTTACCAGTAATACGAATGATTTTTGGATTATGATATAGCAAGTAGTAGTATATTAGTAATAGTAATACTACCAATGAGAGTAGTTTTCATGTCTGTGGTTACATAGGTTATAGTGAGTCTTTACTTGCATCTCTATAATAAAGGAGAGTTACCTGGGAAACAGTAATGGAGCATTTCTTGGCCAGCTCCTCCTTGGCTTCCTCGCTGGGGTACGGGTTACTGAGGTGGGAATAAAAATACTCATTCAGGATTTCTGTGGCTTGCTTGTTGAAGTTTCGTCTTTTCCTTCTGTGGAGAGAGCACAGGAAGAGAGAGATGACATGTTTCGAATTCCTATTGAGGCTTAAGACGTTTATGTGTAGCGCAAAAGTATATTAAATATATTTCGCCGTCCAGCAAGACAAGATCTACAATGGAGCTTGTACTAGTCAAGGTCAATGTTCCTGCCTGACTGAGGAATAAAAACTGAGTCTCCTGTTTGCAGGACAAGAAGGTATTTTAGCATCCATCTCTCTACACTGCCCAGCCCTAGATACAGCTGCATAAAGAGTTAAATAGTCCATTTGCAGGTGTTCTATTCACTAGGAGGCATACTGCAGGCCCCCCACACACACAGACACAGACACTGAGACATATACACAGACACAGAGACACACACACATGTGCTAGGGAAGGTTTAAAAGCTTTAGAAGAGAGAAAATCAGTGTTGCCAGTGAATTCGACCCGCTCTCAGCATTACTCATCTTTTGGGTTAAGAGTGTGTGAATGTGGCATGTCTCAGAGGAGCAAAATGCAGGGGCTTTGCATATGCAACACTGAACCCTGGGAGATCCTTCCCGGAACACAGAGCCAGACGATTTCCTACCTACAAAGCCCCTCTTCACCATATGCAAATGAGCACAGCATGGTTTCAGCCTGCAAAAGAATTAATCTGAAGAGCACTGAGCACTGAGAGAGAGTCAGAGAGAGAGAGAGAGAGAGAGAGAGAGAGAGATGGAGAGGGAGAGAGAGAGAGAGAGAAAGAGTGAGAGAGAGAGAGAGCGCAGGAGAGTGAGAGATAGACAGACAGACAGAAAAATGCATGCACGCGAGACAGACAAACGAGAGAGGGAGAAAATAGAGAGTCTCTTTCCACCATCATTTGCAGCAGAATGGATAGTGCGTGGTGAAAGGGAGCGAGAGGCTCATTTAAATGTTATGCCTCCGACTCAAGGCTTCCAGCATGATTTATCCTCAAAGAAATGTATGCAAATCCCAGGCATGTATCAAAGGGAACAAGCGATTACATTAAATAAGGGCAGCGCTCCACACTCTGCCGCGTGTGGAGGCTTGTATGTGGTCTAACAAAAATTCAGAGCCCAGGCCTGGGTCTGTGTGGCTTTGCTACTGAACCAGAGGGGGGAAATATAAAATCAAAATTCAGAGATCAGTAACGCTATGGTGTGTCAGGGGACGCAAATCTGCACAATTTAATTGCATGAGTGTTAAGTTTTACATGGACGTGCTTGTCACAAGCTTAAAGCAATGCAGCGAATGGGGAAAGAGGACACAATGAGATAAAAATGTTGGAGGAGAGTGCGCATGGTTCCGAGCCCTCACGCGCCAACAAGACAAAAGCATCCGAACAATTGCTACATGTTATCTTTGTAAGCAGATACAGACAGCAACACCTACACACATAGAAAACATTCACACACACATACAAAGAATAAACAGATGCTCACAGGTTTGTTTTTTATACCATGCCAGGACAAGCCCCATTCATACGCTCCATGTGCATTGTATGTGTGAGTATTCATAGGACACAATTATATGAGTTATATAACTTGTAATATTATTTGTAAGTACTCGGTCCAAACTGACTTCACATAAAATTTTGTCACATTAAAGCACCCATTTTCTACATTTTATTTTTAACCCAGAGTACCCTTTAAGACATTTCTGGGATTTTATATACACAAAAAGCCATTTTTGTTACTGTTCGTTTGAAACTAAATCAAAAATATGCTTTGTGCTGGGAGTCATTCAAAGGAGTAAATGCAGAGACTAGTGGTAACTTGTGAATGGGCCGGGTAAACAGCTGGGTGCTGAATTGGCCTCGAGACCTCACAAAATTGAAAATCGGCCGTTTCCACAGTTTAAAATTCCAGTAAGGAATTTTAAGGTATTTTTTCACATTAGTTGTCTCATTACATTGGTCATTATTAAGGGGGGGTATTTTATGCAGCAATTAAACAGGTGTTAATGTGTTAGAAGCAGGAAAATACCCAAGTGTAAGTATCTGTGCACTGCAAACAAAAGCCACACTGTGATGGCTAGACAACTGGGTCAGAGCATCTCAAAAACATCAGGTCTTGTGGGGTATTCCCGGGCTCTGCAGTAAGTACGGTACCTACCAAAAGTACTCCAAGAAAAAACAGCCAGTGAATTGGCGACAGAATATGGAGCCTGAAAGATTCACTGATGTGTGTAGGGAGCCAAGTCCCACAGAAGAGCTACTACAGCACAAATTGCTGTAAAACATGATGCGGAGTATGACAGAAAGGTGTCAGGACACACAGGGCATCAGTTCGCTGCGTGTGGAGCTGAATAGCTACAGACCAGTCTGAGTGCCCATGTGACACCTGTCCAACACCGAAAGTGCCTGCAATTTGCATGTGAGAAAATGGACCATGGAGCAATGGAAGAAGGTGGATCGGCTGGATAAAATCATGCAGAGATTGCACTAGGATGCACTATGGGGGAAAAAGGCAACCTGGTTTAGGCAGCATGAAGCTCAGAGGAACCTTGGGTCCATTCATGTGGATGTTATTTTGACATGTAACACCTACATTTCACAAGTACACCTTTTAACAGCAACTGTATTCCCTAATGTCTTCTTTCAGCATGATAAAGTGCCCTGTTACACTCCACATCTTTGGTCTAAAGGTTCTGAGTTCACCTTAAAACTCTCCAGGCCTCAATCTGATCAAGCATCAGTGGGCTGTGCTAGACAAACCAAACACATTACAGCCTTAAAGGACCTGCTGGTAACTTATTGGTAACTTATACAGCTTAACCTTTATCTGGGTCTGGGTAATACAAATTGTCCTAAACCGAATCATTTTACAAGGTCCATTAAGCACTTTGCAGGAGTAACATGTTAGTTGTACATTTGTAGCTGTTTATCTTTGTTTTTTTATATGTTGTTCTGAAAACAAATGAGAACAAGCATATCCACACACACAGACACAGACCTGGCATCGAGGAAGCGTGAGCGGAGAATCATGACGGCTTCGCAGGTGCTCTGTTTGAGCTGCATCTGGATGGAGCTGAACTTGCGGTGGATGATGCTGACCATGCGCTCAATCTCTTTAGGAGAAATGGGTCGCGTGCGGGACTGCTCTCGCAGCAGGTTCATCACATGAGTTGTGAACTCATTACAGGCCTACAGAGAGAGAAGAAACACACACAGGACAGTGATCAGTACAGGGGCAGGTGGTGGCCTAGAGGTCAGGGTTTTATCCCTGTGATCAGAAAGTCATAGGTTCGTATCCCAAGCCTGCTAGAGGCACCACTGTAGTACTCCCGCACACTGCTCCATGGGTGCTGGGCTCCTGGCTGCCTGCTGCTTTACTTGGTGAGTGGGTTAAACACAGAGGAATAATATTGTGCTGTTCACACTGTGTGCTGTGTTGTGTTCACATGGTCACTTTACACTTACAGTCAAAAAAAAGGGTAAAATCCAGAGTTATGGGTTTTGTAACACTTTAAAGTGCACCTCCTTACTCACAGCTTCATACCTTTCATCGGTCCAGACATCTATCTATAGAGTTAAACCAAAATAAAAATGGCGAGATGAACCAGGTACAGTTATTTATATTTATAACTGCAGTACACAAATTCTTAATACATCTAGAGGAACGTAAGTGCCGCAATGCAACCTGAGCCAAATTTGCCGTGTCAACATAAAGAACAGCAACTCCATTGAACATTTTATGAGTGTTTAAAAGCTGCAGTATATTTGCATTGTTTACATTTTGTAGCAGTGGTGTGTGCATTAGTAATGGCCAAGCCATTCTTCTACGTCACATATAATATAACCTCATTTGTTCAGGTTCCTGTCCATGAACCCATTAGGCTTAACTGTACGGAGAGTCCACTTGCACTATTGGAAATTCAATTAAAAGATGGCTTTATTGGCACGAGATCTTCACTTTATCATACAGAGAGCAGAGAGCAAAACAAACGAGAGTTTATTGATGGTGTCATGATTTAGAGGACGGCGGGGTGGAAAGAAAATTTGGGACAGTGCTGCAGGATGGCGTATGTTTGTACTGTTTGTGTGTGTGTGTGTGTGTGTTAGTAGGGCTGTCTGCTGTCTCTGCGTGTGACAGGTATGAATTCCTTCCTCTGTGCAGACACAGAGGACAGCTGGCCCCTTCCCAGCATGCACTTCTGCAAGCCAGGAATTCCTTGACTATCCCCTTCATCACTCTGAAGTTTCTCTGCTGTACTAAGAAACTGAAACAGGCTACTGTTCTATGCCAGGTCAGTCCTTGGTGAGAAGCCTTTTACAGGTGATAATACTGCTTTCTTGTTCATCATAATTGTCATCATTGTAAAAGTCAGTTATAGGTATCACGATTAAAATCTCCATCTCAGTAGGACTGGGAAATAATTTAACTGTTGTGCCAACTACAAAACTACACAGGTCAAACATTTCTGTTACAGATTTTTCCTTAAAAAATTTTAAGTAAAGTCCAACTCAGAGCAAGTTCATTTAAAAATGAAGATGGCAGCAGTTAGTATATATGTTGGTGACTATTTAAGCAAAAAGTGAAAGAAAAGAATTTATGACCAATAGCTTAACTGGAAGGAAGGTTTTTATTAAAAGGAAAGATAACGTAGATCACGTTCAACCCACACAATCTTGATTTTCGACAAAAACATTCTACATTTGACCACTTATAAAGAAAACATCCCTGTGTCCATTCTAAAGAAGCAACAGCCTTAATAATTCTGGTCTTTACAAGTATTTAGCACCTACTTAGAAACACAGTTGAATATGTTGTGTCTGTATTAAACATATTATCTACATTATCTGGACATTTCAAATAATATTTCACAAAATGTTTGCTCCTCTGAAATGTATAGTTAAAGTCAGTATAGTATCATGGTGGTGATGGAGCCATTTACATTTATTTTATTGTGAAATAAAAACAACAAAAAATAAGCCTCATATTGTCATACACTATTGTTTTTTTAAATAAACTTCATATAAAAAATATTTTTAAAGCCCTAAAAAAAAATAACAGTAATTGTACTCATGAATAGTTTGACATTGCAGTTAAGCAAGCATGTATTCCAGGGTCTGTTAAGCAGATTCTGATACCTCACACTGGTAATAGTGTTATATATCATCAGTTGATTGTTATTGTGATATTGGTTTTTGCTAAAGTGATATCCCAAAAGACTGCAGCATGCAAATGAGAGTTGCAGAAATAATCATAAAACAGAGCTTTCAATACTGACCAATCAACTCTGCGCGAGTATTTCTAGGTTCTTTGATGAATCGAGGTATTCAGGAAAAGTAATAATTATTTGGCCAATCTTTAAAACACCTAAAGTATCTTTAACGGTTAAAGGGCTCACATTTAATATTTACCTTGTTCCATTGTTTACTAATTCTGTATATTTCTGATGTGCTTTCTGTACTGCAAACCCTGTACTGTGCTACAGATAAAAAAACGGTTCGAATCAGATCATGGTTTTAAGTCACGATTTTAAGTCACGGATCTGAATAACTTAATCTTTTCCCAAACAGACGAGGGCGTCTATATTTTTGGGGAGACTCCCACAAAGAGAGCGTGACTGTAGTACAGGGCTTCGTATCTCCCAGTTCACTGTTATGTAATGAGCGGTCCCAGTTACGTAGCTTTCCGTTGCCCTGGAGTTCCACCCGTTTGTAGTTTGGGCAACAGAAGATACCTGTGACAGTTTAGCCAAAGACTTTTGAAGTGGGCACACAACGGGATATCATAGTGTGGCTCATTCATCATATGTTTAATCCCCTTGTTTTGCATGGAATAAAGCCTCAAGTCTGCAGCTATAAACACCCTAATAGCTTTTGTAATAGCTTTAGCCCCGCCGGATTGCGCGGCAAAGGGCTGCTTAAATGCCGCGGATATCAGCAGTTGTTGCGTAGCCTTCGTCTTAGCTACTGTCACACCAGGGTATTGTCGTTTAAAATGAGCGTCCATGCCCAACGTGTTGCCCAGTCTCATGCGGCTTCCTCGTGCCACACTGTCCACAAACTGTGACTTTTATCCAACATTTGTCCACCACCCTTACCCATTAATGTATTTAAATGGGAATACATGAGATCTATGTGATTTTAGAGGCTTCTCAAGCTCCTCTGCTCCTCCACTTGGACCGCTAATGCTTGACAGACTGCCCCATAGAATGGAACTTTTTTTTTTCTCCCTCGAATCTTCGTATCACGTGCCTGTGGAACCGAGGAGAGAGTTTGGTTCGGATCACGGATCAACAGTCATCCTTTGCACCACTAGTAGTTACTGGTGTCGTGTGGTGCGCTGCCAAACTTAGCAATCAGACTTGTGTTTCCAGCATGGAGACAGCGAGGTTATCCACTACACTGATCCACCACTGCACAATTATATGCATGGTATTTCTTTGCTGCTACTTGTGCTTGGTATTTACTGTACTGTAAGTTTCCAGGCTGTGTAAATGAACGTAGATTTTACTGTATTGTAATGTTGTTTACTGCCTGTAGTCCGGAAAAATATCCAAATCACAAAGTCCTGATCTATACTGGTCGTCTTGTATTGCAAAAAGTTGAAATTGTCATATTGAGGGTTGCCATGTATGAACATGAAAATGTATGCTTCTTTTGAATATAGATGTGTCAGAGTTCACAAAATAATTTTTACTGCTCACCTGTTCATATTTCTCG
This sequence comes from Ladigesia roloffi, assembly GCA_037577295.1. NCBI lineage: Eukaryota > Metazoa > Chordata > Actinopteri > Characiformes > Alestidae > Ladigesia > Ladigesia roloffi. The sequence continues at coordinate 4,703,711 of JBBKCR010000101.1, read as the reverse complement.
AGCTCTGTGTGATAGATCTGGCGGATCTGTGACAGTTTAGCTCTGTAATCGGAATGTTCAGCTGAGTTATCGGCCCCGGCTCCACCCGAAGCTGCAGCCGCAGCCGCCGCCGCCGCCGACCCTCCGCCCTTCTCCGGGCCCGAAACACCCTCTGCCAGCAGCATGTTGTCCAGCCGCATCAGCTGGGCATCAGGAGGCTCCTCCTCCTGCGCTCCACGGATACTCAGCACTGAAATAAACCAGAGATTTTACAAATTGATGAGAACAAAAAAGAAAAGGTCATGTATTATACCAGGAAATCTTCAGTACAGCATGTTTAGAAGTTATAAACACATTTTTTTCCTTTTAATTTAAGGTTTTAAAAAAGATAAGAAGAGATGATGGGAAAATTGGTTGAATTGCCACTGATGGCCAGACTTTGTCTTCATGATGTAGTTGACATATGGTTAAAAAGTATTGACAAGGAAAGATGATCATAACATAATTGATCAAATAATGATAACATAGTATTATACAGATTTGAAAATCTGAGGAAAAGTTTATGAGACAGTATAATTTGCAACATTCATTTTCATCTCTATTGGTTAAGTTTTTGTTTGTTTTTCGTACATTACAAAAAAAAAAGACTTGGCCCAGCAGACCAAGGCACACACTGTGGCTTCACCATGAACCTCTCCATGTCTGATCACACATTGCTGTATGGGTAAAAAGACTACGGCTATGGTCAACTTTGCAAAGTTTTCTTATGATGAAATAAAGCTTCACTGCATATGTTTTATTGAACAGTGATGCATTGCAACTGTACTTCTGCAGCAAAAAGCTTCACTGTAATTTTGTATTGCACCATTAGAGGTCCCTCATCACTATCACTCACAGCTGAGGTGGTCTGCCATTTTCAAGACACACACATACACACACACACATATTCACTCACCCTCTCACCCACTCACTCACTCAGGACTGTCCTTTTCATCTAACCTACAATATCTTCATCTATTTCCGTATAAAATCAATCTAGCACAAGTCACAATCACTGTCGCCATCCCTGCACCCCCCCACTCAGTCCAAGTTTTGACACTTGGCAATAAATATGACTTTGAGACTCCAGAGCTTAAAGCCAGTTGACTGAGCAGTCGCGGGCATTAGCACTCATTATGCGTGCCATTGTCTGGCAGTGAAAAGGGAGAACACTTCATTAATACAGAGACAAAGACGAGTGCTTGGTGCATTAACCCCAGACAGCAGGCCGGGTTTTCGGACGCCACGGTCAGCTTGGTGAGAAAAAGTCCTTCTGTACGGCCGGGGGGGTTAAGGGGTACTCAAAGTGAATTCATGCAAATGCGAAGACTCCTGGCGAGTGGGAGAGGTCAGAAGGTCACGCTTACAGCGTGGGGACTGAGCTTCATGGGAGAAGAGCTGCAAACCCATCCCGTTTCATTACCCACCAAACTTCATCCAACCTGATAAGGCAACTGGGTCAGTGTCTGGGGCAAGGCTGCAGTTCGGTCAGTAGGGAAGAAAAGATTTGCTGCCGGTTTGAAGATTTTAAGTTTAATGAACTTCTGATAGCAGGTTGACATGATCATGAAACCAGAAATGTTACTGAGATACATTAACACATTGGTGAAAATGGTATTGCTTTCAGGTATGTTCAAACATGCTACGAAAAATATGGCGAAACAGGAGGTGAAGAATCATTTCCAAAAACTTACAAACTGAAAACATAAAGACCATAAAAACACATTCTGTATTGCAAAGGTACAGGGTAGACCTTTGAAAAATCAGGTAAAATCATGGTGTTTTCATTCATTACTAAACCAATACATTCATTCTCACGCTCTAATCTAGTTGGCACAGTATCAACTTCTGTTCACACTCGTATCCTCCTTGTCACCTCAGTCCTGTGCAGGAATACACACTTAACCCCGTCCTGTTTAATTACTGATCAATTCATGCGTGAACGGGGCTTATGTCCAATGTTGTGTAAACTAAAACAGCCAGATAACTTAATAAACTAAACTGAAATCACTTCAGCAGCTTCACCCCATAGTACAGTGTGGCACAATTCTTGACACAGGCCATTAACCCTATCATTTCACCATGGCTTGTTCACCAACAACTTCTTTGGAGTAAAAGAATAAATAATAATAACATCACCACTGCCCCTCAATAACTATTTTTAGGACCCTTTGGAGGTGTAAGTTTCCTCAGCAAGTGTACGAACCAGTTCAAGCCTGCAAGTGTAGAGACACGAGAAAGACGTGAAACAATTAACACCTCATAATTACCACAATGTGTGAAAACGTACTCACATAGAACCAAAACAAACAAGAAGCACAGGCCATAAAACCCGACCGAGACGAGGCTGAAATATGAGTAAGAAAGTAGCAGCACTTTCAGACTCCAGAATATATCTCATCTGGCATCAAACTACTGACCTTTGCAATGCATATATATTTAATTCCGCTTTCTGACCAGTCAAAGGTTTCAGCTGTGCTCTGTGAGCCTGCGGACCAATCGCGGCTCCAGATGAACAATTCATCATGTTTACTTGAAAAATGCAACTTTTCAGTCCCACAAACTGCAGTTTTAATGATACCATTCAATATTCATGCTCTGATTAGGGGAAATGCAATAACAGCATTTAATAAAGCAGAGCTCATGAATGTTTCACTTTATCCTTCATCAAATCTGAAAATTTGATAACGCTGTTCTTCTTCGCCAAGAAAAAAAGCCTGGAGTGTCACATTTAACTTTAACATCAACCATTTAAAAATGTGTTCATTCCTAGGCCAAAAGCCATGTCCCATCAGCTGTAAGGAGTATCTGCAGGTGTTATATGTGGCTCTAGAATTACAACACTCGTATTTTGTTATATTTTGGGAAAACCTACCCAGAACTCAATGTTAAGATCATGCCTCCAAAGCAAAAATGAGTGTTTGAAGAAATCGCCTACAGTGAGTGGCTCATGCTTTACGTCACATCAGATGGAGCAGAAAAGAAAGGCCGTGAGCGCGAGGCCTTCAGTAGAAACCCGAGGCCGACAGAATTTTTCCCAGCGTTATAAAACGTCTAGACTGTCAAGCGAAAATGGAACATAAAAATTCCCTCCGATTCAATCCGCACCTGCCAAGTCTGCGCCGCTCTGCGTTCGCCGGTGTTTATTTTACTTGGTATGGAATTCCCCTCCACCATCAGCCTCTTAAAAAGAAAAGCTGTTTGGCCAGTGTGGGCCAAAAGAACACAACGCACAATCCTATATGCTTGTCAGGAAAAAAAAAAGAAAGTAAAATACAGGATTGGATCGAAAGAACGAATCAAAGACTTGATGCGCGCTGATGTATGGGAATCAACTTGGAAAGGAGGAGAATTTATGAGGTCATACGCCGCCGTGTTTCTGGCACCGTAATAACACTGCCTAGATCTACAAGAGGTCCACACGTCTGAAACTAAATCCAGCCTGCCGTGCACTGGCAGGGTGACTGAATGAAACTCAGTCAGGTTTAATATCCCTCCACATGGCTGTGTCTGCCTCTGCCAGACAGAAAACCTCTCCAAGCAGCTCTGCAGTTTAGAGCTGATTTAACTCACCTTAACTCAGCTTCGTTCTCATTCCACTCTGGAAGATAAGAGGCATGTGTCCACATAAACACTGAACATCACACTAACTACCTAATCTTTAATCATGCTTTATATCAAAAGCACTACACTTTAAAATGTTCAGTTGTAGTAATGATGACCTTGTGAAAGGCATGTTTAGTTTAATTTTTATTTTTTCTGAAATAATAAGTGCACATTCTTTACAGACAACCCACATCTTCACATTTTAGGTCCCAACAACAATGTTGGAAATGTAACTTCGTGCTACAGATGTGACAAAGATTAGTTCTAAATAAATAAGTACATATTTATAATATATTCATAATTATACCATAAATATAGGAAAAATACAGAAACTCAGAGCTCATGAACAAGTGTAAAGTGAACTTAGCGGTATGTACATTATAAAATATGGGGGCTTCCGAGTGACAGATGTCTAGACTTGGATGACAAATCAAATAAGGAGCTTAAAGGATCCGTATACCCCTAACGACAACAGGGTTTTCAAATATTAATTATGGCTTTTCAAAAGTCCCAAACTAGTTGATTCCTCCAGATTATATAAAGTGGCTGAGGCCGGCTGACCCGTAAACAATATAAAGGTGAGTGCATGGCAGGTAGTGGAGTAAGACGGTGCAGCCAAAAAGCCGCCAGACCTGCGCCGGACTGGAAAGGCTAGGCAGCATCTGTCAGCCAGCAACAAACCGACAAAGAGCAGGACCGTGTCATGTGGGCTCTGCTGTCATCCTTCATTGACAACTGATTGGTGCACAGCACTGTCGTCAGCCTGCGAGAGCACAGCTGCTGCCAAAGCTCTGTTTATCCACCAGCTTTCATATGATTTCTATTGAGCATGTGAAGTCATGTTCATTCAGGCCATGGTGTGAATTGCTTTTAATGTCTCCCCACAACTGCGCAGGAAAAGAAATGGTGCCAAGCCTGTCCTCGGCTGTAACTGAGCAACTCAAATAAGGAGCAGCAAAGTCAAGGATAAACCTGTATATATTATACAATCAGAGTAACAAAAACGTTCTTTTATTTCACTCTAAATGTTGTTTAGCAGGGAAGTGTCTGGCATTTAATTCTCTACAGTGGAGCTTTGATTCTAATGAAGCTAACAAGTGATAAAGGCTAAAATCTCACTAATCCAGGTCATTACAAACTGCCTGCCTTCCTCTTAACACAACCCAAAAAAGTAATTTCTCATAAACTAGTTTGTGGATTCTGATATATTATGTGGATTCTGTATGATACACTGTTATCTATGAAAATAAACAACAATATAACCAGATATTCAGGTTTCATAAAGGTTGCTACAATTGTTTTTAACACATAATTGTGCCCATGCCTTTTTTGTTCATTTTAATTCCAACATTTCCTTCACTGAAGAACCAGCTTAGGAAACCACAAAGAAGACCATATGCTGCACCGCTGTTTGTACATGTGACCTCCCAACCATGCCTAACCAAGACAAATGATGATTTATTTATCTCTCTCTTAACCTAAAGCACATAATTAAAACCACAGAATGGATTATCTTAGATAAATACAATTAAGAGCAAATGAGAGGAAGCCAAAGAATGAATGGGAGGGGGAGTGGGGGTCTTTCACTTCCATAAAACTGGCTTTTGCTGAAGGTCATAATTACACGATTCAGTGAGGGACACTTTACTCTGTAATGGCAGGCTAATTGATTCTTCCTAATGTGATCCAGGCAGGCTTCCACATTCTCTGTCCAACACAACAACACAGAGGAGGTCAGGATGTTAAATCCATTCATTTCTCCTCCTCTCCTCGTTCCTTCTGAGACGGTTCCGGTATCAAACTGCTGAGGATCACTTGTAGGAAATTTTCGCAATACCAGCCGAAATATCGAAGACGGTGGCAATATGCAAACGAGAACCAAAGTGAGAACCAATCACTAAATGTATCGCAATGTGAGCAACTTCCAGATGAGTTCCAGATGAGAGTGTCTGGAAGGATGAAGTCCAAAGGAATGAACAACGTGTAGTTATATAATCGCAATCATAATTTCGATCATACTGGAACATCCCGACTCAGCTGGTTTGCTGTAATGCTTACCACTGTACCATATTTATGAGGTTGTCACACTGGAATGCGAATTGGCTGTGTATACTGAGCTGAGCCCAGTTTTTTTTGTTTGTCTTTTTGTTTGTTTGTTTGTTTGTTTGTTTGTTTGTTTGTTTTCCACTCCTGAGCTGGTGATCTATTGGGCAGATTTTTAAAGGACCCAAACCGAAATAAAAGGGAGTCTGTGACATTTGTTCAACCTCTGAGCATCTGGCCTTTTACAAATCAAATCAATATTTAATAAAAACTCGGGGCCACAGGCTTAGCGAACGATGGATTTCTTTGCTGTCTTCTCGTTTATTGGCGGCTATTCATTTAATTTCCCCGAAACGGCTCCGGAAGCTTTTTTGGGGAGAGGAACGTGCAAGGAATGGGTGGTGGTGGTGGTGGGGGTGGGGGACGGATGGCAGCGCATGCAGGATTTATGAACTTTTTTTTCCTCTCGAGATGATGACTGCGTTCCAAAACCCTTGCTAGTTTCCTCCCCCTTCAAATCCCATGTGGTGTTGTGTACAGCTGAATGTGCAGCGCTCGGAGTCTGCTGCATTTTCCATTAACTAAACATCCAACATGGCTGCCAGTCTCATGGCAGGCTTCCCTTGGATCCTGAAATATTAATTGTAGTGCTATAAACAGAGTTGGCCATCACTACAGCTTAACATTCCTTTTGCGGCCAGCCTTAATTGAACAAGCACGAGAAGCAAATGCCACTAGTGTCTCTTTGTGACTGAACCGGGTCCAAGAGGAGGAAAGGGAAGCCAAATGGAGACACACACACACACACACACACACACACACACACACACACACACACACACACACACACACACACACACACACAC
>JBBKCR010000101.1:4663342-4675071 GCA_037577295.1 Ladigesia roloffi | reverse complement strand
GAGAGAGAGAGAGAGAGAGAGAGATAGAGAGAGAGAGAGAGAGAGAGAGAGAGAGTGAGAGAGAGAGAGCGAGAGCGAGAGAGAGAGAAGGAAAGATACTGAGATTGTGACTGAGGTTACCAGTTTTGTTGATTTACCACAATATAAAACTGAATAGCGAAATGCAGAGTGTGTTTGGTTGCTATAAAACCAGGATACTCCCAAACATTTGGTCTTATGGGGAAAAAAAACATTCGAATTCACAGGCTGATTTTTTTAAATTAAACCACAACAAACAGAGACACGTCTCTTTTTCATAACTGATCTGAGCTTTAGTGCCTTAAAGTCTGTTTTTGGGTCGGCTGTGTGTTTGTTTCTCCGTGTTTGTTTCTCTGCTTTTTCCCATTCCTGCCACGTTACCCATGACGTCACTGACTCTCGATAGTCGTCTGTCTCTTCCCATACATTGCAAAGGGAACGACTGTAAAAATAGATTTTTTTAAACTATCAATAAGAGGCCCCTGATCATCTGATCAATGAGCTGAGATGAGGATGTTAACACATTTTGAAATGGTTCCAAGATTCCACACAAGCTTGGATGAGAAATGGTGTCTCTTTTGGCTATAAAAGTAAAAATGTAAATAAAACTTAAAACTTGAGAAGAAACTAAGAAGAAGTGTTGATTAAATCACACTACTAATAATTGCTCATTGTGTATTTTTCAGTTTTGGGATCTAAATGTTCGTTTGTTTTACTCTACATTTAGAGATACATTCTTCTCAGCTTGCATGCCTGACATCCTTCTCTCTGTGGAGTGGAGTCCATGCTTAATTTCAACACTGAGTATTTGACTGAAGCAGTGGAGCTGTGTCACTCAGATCTACAACAAATCACAGACACAATTTATATTCAGGTGCAGCTTAAACAGAACCACTTTCTCCATTCTACATTAAATGGAGCATATTTGTGTTCCGAGTGCACTATTTAAAAGAGAACCAAAAAATCTAGGAAGGCAACAAACCAGGAACCCTGATTTAGCATGATAAGCTGTACATGATTGTCCAGTTATTTATTTTCACTGGCTTGCTGTACAATACTGGCCAATATAACAAACCTGTTGCTTCACATTTAAGCCAGGCGAAGTTTTGCCTCCTCTTACCCCTCGGATTTCCTTCAGGTCTGCATGCGTCCATACACTTTACTACTATCACCAACTGGACTTTGTGTTATTTCAGTCCTAACTTGAAACACATCTGTTTATATCCATATTGTTTTGAGAACCTTGTCTACTCTTAACGGTTAACCTATTTAGTTTTGACTTTAGGAAACTCTGATATTGGATGTTTTTAAGGTGACTCAGGCCCTAATGCACTAGATTGCTGTCCTGGGTTGCACTTTAATGGCCTTGTGGAAAAAAAATAGCATCTCCCTCCAGATAATGACACAAGAGGGGACACACACTCGACTGGTGCTATAAACAGAAACACGCACTCGCGTGTACACACCTTGAAGAAATCTCTGTGTTCTATTGGGATATTTCTATCTACTAATCTAACAATTTTAGTAGAGATGCCTGAAAACATCCATGCTTTAATGGCTGTATTCTGACTATAATAATTTCAATTAAGTTGCAAACTATAGATCAAAAGAACTGTCTGTACTGTACTATTTTTAAAAAGAGATTGGTGTTATCAATTAAAACATCAGTAGACACTATTGTCCTTGATCATGATATTGCAATATAAATATCGTGATAGTTTGATGTGGATATGAGACAATGCAACTATATCAAATGTAACTTTGATGTTAGTGTATTGATTATTGTGCTAAACCAGTGCCAATCAACAGCCCAGTCCTGCAGTGTCACGTCATACATCCTCCCTCCACACAGTTCTTCCTTCTCTAGTTTAATTTGGAAATTTTACCACAAATTGTTATCATTTTACTTCATTCAAATTTCATTCTGAACTGTTTGAATATCAAGAGGGTACTGAACCCTAAGCTCTAAATCCACAAGTCGAGTTTTTTGGACTGTTACAGCCCTAGTTAACTGAGAGTAATACAATTAAGTGTGTAACAATATCAACACAGTACTGGGGCATAATGTTTAATAGTGTTCCGCCGATGCACTATTCAGTCTTTTGAGCCTCTCTTGCTTATCACTGTTTACGCATCTGGCTGCATCCCATCATACGACAGTTAGAGAAAAATGTTTTATTAGAGAACTTTATTCACCTGAGCCAAACGGATCTGTGTAACACATCATTCAAGCTCAGCAGAAGGAAGACATTTGAACTCTAAAACAGCATGTGCTATAACAGGAAACTGCAGGTTACATCAATAGCTCTTCCATATAAGAATCAGGAATCCAGCCCGATAGCAGAGCCGGAGAGCGGGTTGTTTGTGTGCATTTCTAAGACAGTGAATGGAATGTTCTGATAGATGAGTACAGGCTGGGAATGAGCCAAAACCTCAGCCCAGCATTAATGAGTGGAGTGTACAGAACAGGGGGAAAAAACACCCTTTTGGAGAGATATTGTGCGCTCCTCTGTTGTGCCTCCTTATATAAGCGTGGGGCCGTTTGCTCTGTCAGCCGCTGCTGTGATCAGAATTTCTCTGCCTTCATAAAACATTCAGGCTTTATTGACTTCCACGTTCAGTTTCCCCTGCAGTGTCTCTCCCACCCAGGCTGCTTTCGCATTTCGCTCACAGAGCCTCCCCAGCCCGCAAAACAACACAACTCCTTTAACAAGAAGGGGGTTGGGGGGCACCATCATCAAGTTTCTATTTCTTGTGTTGAGGACGTGTGCCCAAACTCCAGCTGCGGCAAAACCCAGACTAAGACTAAAAAGGATTTACACAAAGCTTAGCAAAACAAATCATTATAAAATTATAGTAGGAGATTTACTGCTCCAAATGAAACAAAGAATGAAAACTCAATCGAAATATTCAATTGAAATATTTCCCATTACATCAAATAATTAGCCAACGTCTATGTCCGGCTATCTTGTTTTCAGTAACAGTTCTTCAATTAGAGCTAGGGCTGGGCAATATGACATCATTGTGATACATTACAGCATGGAGCATATTGTTAATAATAGGAGATAAAGTCAAGTCAAGAAGGTGTTTATCATTTCCACCAAATGCTCAGGGAATGACCACAGTGCAACACAAAGAATAAGTAACAGGAAAAGACATGACATTAGAAGTAACAGTACCAGTGTGAGTGTTGAAGGAATTATGATGCACTGTACTCTAGCAGCAGTCGTAGTGTGTGAAAAAAAAAAGCCATGCAAACACTGAGGTCATAATCCCCACAAATTACAGTATATAAAGAAATATGGTGTTTTTACAGTGGGAGTTAGGGAGTACGTTTTCCTTGTGTGTATGTGCCATGTGAAGGGGAGAAAGGAAGCAGTTTATCTCAGAGTGTGTATGTTGATGCACAGTTTGTTATTTAGCTCTGATTTAAGAGTCTGATGGTCTGGGGGAAGAAAATGTTCTCCATCCAGGTAGTGAAGTCATAAAGGCCTAAAACTTTTTTGAGGTTAAAGAGGGGTGTGTGTGATCACCTACAATGATGGTAGATTTGCGGACGCAGTGTGCGGTGTAAATATCTGTGACAGAGTGGAGAGAAAGCAAGACGATCTCAGCAGTCTTTACTGTCCTCTGTGGAATCTTGTGATCTGATGCAGCACAATATCTGAACCATTCCATAATGTAGCTGCACACAAAACCCTCTACAGTCCCTCTTCACAATGCTGTGAGAATTGGGGCCACTGGACTCTCCTCAGTCTCTGCAGGACATGAGGAGGCTGCAGGGGTTTCCTGGTGATGGAGTTGGTGTTAAGTGTGCATTTGAGGAATCACATGAGGTTTCCCATGATATGAACTCCAAGAAACTCTGCTCTGGATTATCTCCACTAAGCAAACATTGATGTTCAGCAGAGAGCGTGCATGGCATGTTCATCTGAAGTCAATAAACATCTCTTTTGGTTTATCCACATTTAAAGGAAGGTTGTTGGATCTGCACCAGTATATTAGTCAGTGAACATTGCCCATTCATGCTTAGTTGTTTGCACTGATCAAACCCACCACCTCCACATCCTCCGCGATGTGGTTAAACCTGAGCATTGCTAAACAGTCATGGGTCAGCAGCATGAACCAGTCAGGAAGTCCTGGATCCAGTTGCAAAGGCCCAGCAGTCACAGCTTTCCTATTATATGTTGAAGAATGTTGAATGCAGAACTGAAGTCTATGAACAGCATTCTCACTTAAGTGTCATGTTTGTTCAGGCAGGAGAGGGTCAAGTGCAGGGTGGTGCTGATGACTTTATTCGTTGAGCAGTTGGTACCATACGCAAACTGCAAGGGGTCCAGTGGTGGGGGGCAGCTGTAATTTTATGTGCCTCAGGACGAGCATGTTCCTGATGATGGTGTTAAGTGTGACAGGATGGAACTCATTCAGAATTTTGGAAGTGGCCACAGATTATCTGAGCACTGAAAACTGCTTCATTAGAATGAAGGGCTGTTTAGATGTTGTGCAGCAAAGTGCATGAAATGTTAAAATAAAAATAACAGGGGAATTCATATTTTTGGGTGTTTTTTATGTAGCAATTCTGGTTCTTTTTTGTATGTTCCAACTTAACTGACGTCATAAAAAGTAAATAGCATGACATCATGTATTGTGAATATGATGTGCAGTGACTAGATCACATCTGCAACCATTCTTACAAGGAACATTGACACATGCTGTGTAAAATCCATAATGTTAAGAGGTTATAATATCCAGTACCATCTTTATATGAATCATGAAAGTCTGGGTACAATTCAGTAAAGAAATAACTATGAAAACAGAAGCAGCATAAAAACAGACAGGGGTGTGGTCCACGAAAAGCAGATTTCTGGCTTTACAACTCGTTCGAAAGCTCATAAATTCTTCACATCTCTCAGATTTGAGGGTCTTGTTCTATAAAAGTTTAAATATCACAAAGGGCCCATAACATGGAGACCATGCAACACACTGTCGCCCTTTCCACTTAACCAATAAACTTTTATATCTCGGAAACTACTATAAAAAGCTTTGTGAACTGTTATCCTGGGAGTAATTGGTGGTTTTATTGTCATCATTATCTGTCCCAACAGGCTGCTTTGCTGTCGACAATCTGGCCCAAGTCTGTCACCTTCACGTTACGGACAATGCACTACTGTCTCTCTTTCGGTAGCCCTTTTGCATTTTCTCTTTTTACCTCCAGCCATTTTCACACACATTCTTGGTTCAAAACATCCAACCAATTACATAATAGGAACAATTAATCAATTGTCACATAATAGTTATTCAGAAATATAATTGAATAACCAAAGCAATAAATACACAATATACTGAAATTAAATACTGTATGAGCTATAAGTCCCTTGCTCTTTCCCAGCACTACAGGAGAGATAAATCCAAACAAAATTGAAATAGGTGTGTATGAAATAGATCCCTATGACCTAAATACTATATACTATACAGGAATTAAAATTTACATTAAAATTAGGCAAACAAAAGCACACCCACACTATCAGTATCGGAGATAAAAATCGAACTACCTCTCCTCCCATCATTACGCCTAAAGCACTAAGAGTTATAGAGTTACATACCACTACATAAAGGGGGTATGAGGCCGACACTCTCATCCCGAGTGACTTACAGTCATTAGTTACAGGGACAGTCCCCCTAGAGACACAGACGGTCTTGTTCAAGGACGCAATGGTAAAAAGTGTGGGTTTGAACCTAAATTATGTGGTCATCGGTTTCAGAGGCAAATGTTTGACCCTCTAGGCCAACACCACACATAGGTTCATGTACACTGTTTTTTGTTGAAATATTTAATATTTTCTTTGAGTCTCCTGACATCTCCAACTGACTTCAGTCCTTTGTCCTTGGTTGCACTGTAAAGTCCATAAACAGCTTGGAGTGTTGTGCACTTTGATTCCACAATTATTACTAGGGATACACAAGTAAAATTAAGGATACACCAGACCTGAATCTTTGTGGCTTTTTCGAACTTCTTTACAGCCAAATTATTAAAAAATATATTGTGATCACACTGTGTGGCCTGAACGACCAAACATTGTCTTTTTTTTTTATTATCAAATGTTAAATACTTACAACAAAAAAACAGTTGCCTATTTAAATAACACCATTTAAGTAAAGTGCCACAGCAAAACTGATTTTGAACATGAGTCATGTATAATCATGGTTTGGTGTATGTGTAGAAGTAGCATTCAAACCGTCTGAAGGCACATACCTGACAGTATTTATTTTTTATGGAGCAAATATTACTGATCCTGCCATCCATCTGTACAAAACAACATTAATAGCTATTTTCAATCTTGACTTTTGTCTGTACAGAAACCACACAAGCACCTCTATTTGAAATTACTTCTGAACCCAGCACAGATCAAAACAAGTGTGTCTAGGCATGCAGTCTAACAATCTATACTCTGGAAACTGAACCCAAAAACATAATCCTCACCTGACAGTTTTCCTTACTTCTTAGAAAGAGATTTTTGCCTACTGAAGTCAAACAACAAAAAAAACCCATGGAAAACAAATACAGATTTCAGGATGGGAAGCCAGATTATTGTGCAATCAGAAAGGCCCACAATTCTTCCAGAAGAAAAAGCACATTTTCATGAGGTTGTAATGAACTGATTGAGAGCAGCTGGCAATTTATCTGCCTGTGCATTGGTCACCCACAGCTGGACTTACATGGACTGGACGTACTGTCCTGGTGCTTCAGTGCCGGCAACACGCCTGGAAACATGAGAGCATCTATATCAACCCAAAGTAGAAAACTTGAGTTTTTGAGAATAAATCACACCATGAATGAGGAGAAAATATAGAATTGTTTTTAAAATTAACAGTTATGCCCCCCCCCCCCATGGCTTGAATGTGAAATTTGAAGTTAAAGTGTATAGACCAAAACCATACAGGCTTACATGCTCCAATCACAGAGTAATATAAATCTTCTGCTATATGCTAAAATATTAGCTGTAAGCAAAGATTGCCAAACCTATCAGAATCCTATCAGTTTGGCCTGTGTAATGTGGATTACACTGCAGTGCAAGAACACTATTTTACTGTGATATACTGTTGAGTGTTTTTAAATTAGCGTTATTACAATGTATTGATGAATTCATAACAACATTTTAAGGATAGATGGGGATGGTCTTTTGTTAGATGACTTGAACCCCTTATTTCGATGAAACACACTCATCTGAAAATGTGGTCTGTATGTTCAAGATGTGGCAGCTCTGCCAGGGCTAATATAGAACAATGAACAAATTCTATACTGTACATTCTCACTATCTATCTGCAGGCCCATACACAGGTGCAGACAAGCATGGTATGAGTCACTGGATTAAGAACAGTGCTGGAATCATAAAGAAGGCCAGAAAGTATAAAAAGACTCTTTATAATAAACTGATCACTGTTGAGATGTTGAGATTACTGGTTTAACATGAGTGATTAAAAGTGTTATAACTTACCTAGAATGTCAAGTATCACGGCTAGTATAATTCGACTCTAAATTCACAGAAATCTACGAACAAATCCCCTTGAGTCCACTGTGTGTCAGTGTTGTTGCTAATGATACAGGATTTGTTTGCTTAGGGTCACCTAGACTGGCAGGAATAGGCCACTTAACTAATGAAAACCAACCAGGTACAGACTGATTTCTGTGCATGTACGGCTGTTACAAAATTATTTTTTGAGCAACCAATAATAGTAATATGCAATACAGATTTACTCTATATGCCTTTCATTGTTATCACCACAGGAACTGACTTGATTCTGGCCAACTACACTGATTCAGAGAATAAAGATAAAAAATATGAGTGAGTAAATACTTTATATTAAAAGATGTGACCGCCATTATTATTTTGCCTTTACAAATCCAGGGTAATATTTGGCGATGCCTTGATGGTATGAAAAATGGACACTGCTCATCCCGAAGTCAGGGTAAAATCCACAGGCAGTAGCCAAACTGGAAAGGCATCTAAGAAGAATTAGCAAGCAAGACTAGCATCATAGTCATTGTCTTCTCATTGTAATGAAAGAGTAAGAAGTCACATTAAGAGAAAACCATGCGTGCTTTTCTTCCACCAAACTCAAACAAGGCAAACTCATTACTGCGTCCCCTCTCTTTACAGATTTCGATGGGAATCATTTAGAATGCATCATATTCCGTTTATGAGGCTTTCCATCCATTCGCAGGGCCCTGAAACTAAAAAATAAAAATGACAGGCCTGTTTGAAGTATGTCTGCTGCTGTTTATTAAGCCAGGCCAATAGCAAAATGTTGCAGTCAAAAGCATTTGGGTTGAATCAGAGCAAAACCGCAGAAACCAACATGTCACTTCGCATCAAACCTACATCAAGCGCGAATGTGTCCCCTGTATAATTGTTACCATGCAAACTGAAATCTCATGTATTTTGACAACGCACACAAACACACATGTGGATGATGGAAAACTGTCACATGGCTCACAAGTCATCCTTTCAGACTACAGCAGCTTTATGAACTACACCAGCTTTCCAATAGACATGACTTGAGCTAACTACAATTGTTAACACATGCTCAAGCCACCAGATAACAGATGAATACTGAGTCCATCGTTTCAGCCTATTCACACTTTACAAAACAGATTTAGCATAGGCTTAATTTCCCTTCACAGAGGAATCTCTGTGGTCCTCTATTCTGAGCGAGAGAGAGAGAGAGAGATAGAGCGAGAGAGAGAGCGAGCTTTAATAATTGAAGCTCAGGCTGCAGCCCAGTCCTGTGTGTAGAGGAAGAGTTGTAAAAGATGCATGCAGGTGCCTCAGGAGAGACTCTGCTATATGGCTACTTCAGCACAGAATAACCCAGAAACATTGTTGTAACTAAACCAGCCAAGTGGAGAATCGTCCTTAGTCCAAAAACGATGCTAACGGAGAGAGTTTGGAATAAATCACAAAGGGAGCAACTGAAAATAAAATCAAAAACAAAAATGTGCAATTAGAACAATCAAAACTCAGAAATCATTGAGTAGATCATGAATCTCAAATTGCACTGCAGTAAAGGTCTCATTTGGATATTGCGGCCATTTGTGACATCGATATTACGAAGGCCGTATCGGCGCTTTCAGATCGATGCATTTTTACACCCCTGAGGAGCACGTTTCCACCCTGAGCGCAATGCAGCGTGGGTAGACCTCTTCTGGCTCTGTCTTTAAAGCGCAATCTCTGACTCAGATGTATTGCTCTTTCTCCCGGCCCTGCCATTACTGCTCAGGCCTAAATTATTGATCCTGGACCTTCATCAGCATAGCAGTCACGTCCCTGAGCCACAACTAGCTCCGCTCAGTCCCACTGCTACAGCCACTGAAATAATTAGGAGGATTCTCATTATGGGTGAACAAAGGGGGACAGAGAAAAGGACAGAGGGGAGAGAAGGGAAAGAGAGAGAGACAGACAGAAAGAGAATGATGACAAAGAGAAAGACAAAGAGAGAGAGAGGGTGGGAGAGAGAGACAGAGAAGGGGGAGAGAGAGAGAGACAGAGAGAGAGAAAGAGACAGAGAGAGATAGAAAGGAGGGAGAGAGAGACAGAGTGAGAGAGTGAGACAGACAGAGAGAGAGAGAGAGAGAGAGGGACCTAAGGAAAGAGAGAGAGAGAGAGAAACAGAGAGTGAGAGAAACAGGGAAACAGAAAGAGGAGGGGGGGAGCGAGAGAGCGAGAGACAGAGAGAGAGGAAGGGGGGAAGCACAGCCTAAGGGATTTTCAGGGTGTTTAATATCTCCCCCTGAGGATTCATATCATTCTGATCGCATCCACTGACTGGGCGTGGAGATGACAGGCCTTACCACAGAAACACACACATACACACAGGAACAGTACGGCTAATGGGAGCTGCACAAATAATAGATCCAGTCACTGGGGCTGGACAGAAACAAAGACAGACAGATAGAGAGAGCCAGACATGGTGACTGAGAACGAGAGAGAAGTGCATAAATAAAGCCGTGCCGCTCTCTGCCAGATTAATAATGAATAGTGAAGGTTGGGATCAATAATATCACCACATGAGTTCAGAGTATAAATACAATAAAGAGCCCTTAGTCCACTCTGATTCATCTTCACACCCGCATTTTGTTATGCAGCTAAACACGCAGAGAGACAGCGAAGGTGGAACAATTCACAGTTAATCCATGTAGGATAGAGCGATACCAGTCCTGTCCTAATCTGACAGCATTCAAATGTGATACAGTCTCTCAAACTACCACAGACCTATTCCGACCAATCTGAATTCACACCCATATCACATTACACATTCTGTTTTAAAGCAAATATCATAAAGCAAGAGCTGGCCATATTAAAGTACAGTCTCCCAACTAAACAATAAAAGAAGTGCATATCTCTGGTTGCAAGATGAGCGTACGCACAGATTCATCAAATACAGGAAATTGGCTGAGGTAAAGTATAAAAAACCCTGCTGTAATCAACAATCCCCTTATGCAAAGGGACCAGTTGGATAAAAAAACTATGCTGATGTCAAACATATCAAAATTCATGCCCAGGAGATGCACATGATAACTAACTTAGGTTTAGATTTTTGCTATATTACAACTAAAAGTGTAAAACTAGAACATTTGGTGAGAGGTTCTGATTTCTATCAAAATCTAATTTTGTTAGCTAGAAGCTTACAAATTCAATCAAGAATCAAGTCTAATATTAATCCCGTGAGAGAGCTCATTGTTAGCAATTCAGTATTAGCGATTTAGAGTGATTAGAAGATACAATAATATGGATGACACTAACAGCAAGTAGCTAGACCAGGAGTGTCAAGCTCTGGTCCAGAAGTGCTGGCGTCCAACAGTTTGCTGGTTCTCCTCCTCAAAGACATTCACCAAACCTGACAATTAACTGGTAAGATGAACCAGATGTTTCTGAGCATTGAAATCACCAAAACATGCTGGAGCACAACCCTCCAGGACCAGCGTTTGACACCCCGAACCTAGACTAACTGTAGCTATTGGCGTTTGCCAGTACACCAGATTAAGTGAGCGCAGTATGTACACATGTCGGTTGGTTAAAAGGTGGCTCTGTATTTCGTTGCGGTCGATTTCTGGCATCCCACTGGACCAACCATCCTGGAGCTGATATAATTTAATGAATCATTTTTAATTAAAAAAAATGAACACACAAAAAATTGAGCACAGAATCAGAGACATCAAAAATGCATTTCCAACTGAAAGGCTGTCCAAATGGTTGAAATATATTTTTTCACCAAGAGACCAAAACTGAGGATAAACGGAAAAAATGATCACTGCATTCAGACATTTTCTGGTAGCTTTTGGCTGCAGTCGAGCCCCACACTGCTTTCCTGTGCTGTGTGGCCACTCCCTCCGTTAGTGGGAAGGGTTTGCTATGCTAATGGCGTAGCTGGAGCAGTATCATCGAGCAGCATCCTGCGTTATCGCTTCCACTGCCGATCGTTTTCCTCTCCCCGATCGCTCATACGGAATCATGGCCTAATAGCATAGCATTAACATAATTGCCGGCACAACTAGTGTTCCGTGTCTTATACTCCTCAGCTGCCTGGGGGGGAGGGGTTAATTAAGCCTAACAAGGGCCACTCCTGCCACCGGAGGTGTGTGTGTGTGTGTGTGTGTGTGTGTGTGTGTGTGTGTGTGTGTGTGTGTGTGTGTGTGTGTGTGTGTTTGGGTT
>JBBKCR010000101.1:4618743-4632040 GCA_037577295.1 Ladigesia roloffi | reverse complement strand
ATACATACACACACACACATATATACACACATTTATACATACATACATACACACACACACGCACATGTATTTGTAACAGAAAGTGGTACAGATGGTGTGTAGCAGATGTGGAAAACATAAAGAACGTAGCTGATCTTTATCTGTTTGCAGACTTTTTCCACAATTCCAACACCTATCGCTTGTTACAGCTATAAGTACAGCTATAAGTATGACCGTCAATTACATATAAAACCTGCATATCTCTGCCTAAACAATGAAACTGGCACATGTTTGACTGATCATTTTCATGTCTACAACATATGTGAATGTTTTGAGAGGATTTCGTTATAATTTTGGAAAACCATCACGTGGGTGCTCATTAAAAATACTTTATAAGATGTGGCAAAGGTAAAATACGACCACTGATCAAAAATGCAAGCCCAAGTGACTCACTTAATACTAGTCAGTTGGATAAATAAAAGGTGACTAACCTGTTTTTTCCTTGATTTCACACAAAACGTTAAAAAGCGCAGGCTTCATCCTGTGGCAGTTCAGTGCGTGCTTCCTTCAACAAAAGAAAAGGGGCGGGGTTAGAACGTCTTCTGCTCATCTGTTTATTAAGCAACTTAACCAACAAATTGACAATTGACACAAGTTACTCCTTATTTCATAATTGTAAAATGTGTTTGTGCCAATGCTTTTTTATGCTTTTCGTAGAACATTTTTAGAATAACACTGACCATTCTGCTGGTCAAAATATTATTATAGCAATTAAACACATATTCAGACCATCTGTTCCCTATTATTATCATCATGATTATTTTTTATTATTACTATGTAGTTAAACATTGCTCCTATAGTTAACAGGCAAGACTATGAGTGCAATGCCTGGTGGAAAAACAGCACAAAATTGGTTTAACGAAGTGAGTTCTCCCTGAACAGCACGGCAAAGTGTTTCCTCTATGGACAGTGCAGTCCAGGTAGGGCCGTGAAGGAGGCGTGCGGGTATGATGAGTGAGCTTGTTGCTCAGTTTCAGTGTTGTCAGTTAAATCACATCTTAGGCTGAACTGTCCATCTCTATCGATGTTTAGTTGGGGATTAAATGTCAAAAAAATACAGGGCTGTTGTCTATCGCCAGCTACTGCTGCACACCGCAAAACCCATCTGACAACACAGACAAGAGAAATTATGTTACAGGTCAAATTGTGGTTCGAATGTCTCGTCAATAAATTGCCACACCAATAATCAAGAGTTCACCAGGTAGCAATACAGTGCTCTTTATTCTGTCTAGTGCACTCCAAAGTCTATACATTCAAATCTGGCCAGCATTCATAGTCCCACATGCTATTGAAAATATAGAACAGTAATAAAAAGAAAAAGAGGGAAAATTCTAAGTCAACCATGGCTATCATTTGAATTAGATAAAAATTACAAGATGAAGATACCATTCATAAATTTCCACCTTTTTAGTTTTTATAAAAACAAGCAGTGCAAAGCACTTTAAACAACCATAAATTACGTACATAATTAATACAAAAAAGAGAAAATCAAATTCAAAATCTATATTGTGTGGGGGTTTTTTGTGGTTAAAGTAAGTACAAATAAAAGAAGCAGTCACTTTAGAAGAATTTAACCGAATTGTGCAAGATGTCAGTGCATGCACTAAAGATAAATAAAAGTGGAATATGTGTGCAGAAGAAAAATAGGTTGAAAATCATGAGGAGCCAGTCCTGTGTCTAGTTTATTTTACAAGCCTTACCTGGCCTGTGCTTCGTCAAGACTTT
Organism: Ladigesia roloffi; assembly: GCA_037577295.1. Lineage (NCBI taxonomy): Eukaryota > Metazoa > Chordata > Actinopteri > Characiformes > Alestidae > Ladigesia > Ladigesia roloffi. The sequence continues at coordinate 4,630,276 of JBBKCR010000101.1, read as the reverse complement.
GGTCTGTGATGGTCATTATTTGCTGTAAAATGTCTCCAATGTCCCGTTTTCTTCCATCCCCATCGGTTCCCCCGGTTCCCTCCTGCATGTGTTGGGGCAGGCCGGGGTGCCCCGCCATCCCCACGCCCGCGTGAGAGTGCATCAGCCTCGGCTGCTCGTCCATCCTCTCCGCCGGTCTTTTGGAACCGAATCTGTGTTGCAATTCTTCCACCAAAAGAAGACAAAAAATCAAGACAAAATGTTCACCAGCGCCTCGATCAGTCTTTCTTTTTTATTCTTGTCTTCACTACAGTCAGGAGAGGAAATAAAAGAGGAATATCTTCTTTTCTGTCTCTCTCCTTTCCTCCAGCTGGAGCTCGGGGTGAAATCTGAGCTGAATTCTGCTCTGCCCTGACCCTCTGCGGCCGAGAAAAAGGGGGAGTGGACCCAGTAAACACTTCGACTGTCAGAGAAGGCGTGTGTGTCTGTGCTGCCGAACTCCTCTAGCGGGTGTTCCTCCTCTGAGACACCGCTGTGCTCGCTGTGCTGCGGGTCTGAGTCCCTTCAGCAACCCCCACGCCCCCGCCCGCTCCAGCCTCCAGCTTTTGTTAGCAGCGGCTAACGGTGCATTAGCAAGCACTACCAGGCGCAAACCCCGCCCACATCCGCTCTAATTGGTCATTTGGCGAATTAACTCCTCCTACAGGTGTGAACGGTGCATTTGCAGCGACTTAGAAGCCCAAGCCCCGCCCACGCCACACCTGATTGGTGCTAACGGTGTCTCAGCACAAAATGCTGCACTAAAATCAGAAATAACCTGTTAGTGCCACTTTGTTTCATTTTGTTGTTTTATAATATACAAACATTACAAAAAATACAGTTTTTGTGTACACACAAACATTCCCTGTTTCATTGATACATAATATGTATAAATACACACCCAAGCTTCTATTTATATTCTTATATTGTTTGTGTAGTGTACTTTTTATAATATATGTTTTATTCTGTTGGTTGTGCTGCCTCATTGCCAATCATCTGTTTGCGGTTCAGTTTGTGGTTTAAAGTCAGATAGGATCACTTAGACAGGTACGAATGCGTTAGCTGAAAGGATCTGTTTTTGTTCTTTTTCTTTACAGTCATTTTCTCTTGGATTTGATTCAAATAAGTCAATCAAATAACCTCTCACATTTAAAGGTTTTTTTTATTTTGTGTTTTTTAGTTTTCCAAAATATGCACTTTATTTGCTGAAATGTAGATATGTCTTTTACAGTACCGGCTAAATTATCCATGGAACCGCCGGTGTTACTAAAATATAAGGCTGAGGAGCACAGTTACCCAAACCTGAGTGTGGAACACAGTCAAGCTAATAACAATCTTTGCTAAATACTCCTTCATAGGACACATAATTATTTGAAGATAGGATGTAGTTTTTATTGTTTGTTCTTCGCTAAAAGCCACAAACTGGATATGGTTCCATGCTTTATGAAAGTGTATGAGTCATTTTTGTTCCATTTACTACCAAGTAAAGCTCATCACTACTTAAAAATGTGTTTTTTAAGTGTAAACCGTATTCCATTCCTTTGATACAGACTCCAATACAGATGCTAGCACCCAAACATATGTGTCCAGGGACAGAAGTCTGAGTTGCCAGTCTGAGTGACTGATGCTGGACCTATATGCATTTGAAATCTCAGTTAACATGGCAGAAATCCTGGGAGTAAACGGTCATGTCCATAGGTGCTGTAAGCAGGGGACACTTCTGGGGTGGCTGCTAGCACTGATGGATCAAAGCCACATTCAAAATAAATGATGATGATGTCTGACAAGTGAGGACTGCTTCAGTTCCCCTCTGACCATGGGAAGCCCTCCACTTTCTCTCCAAGACTCCAATTCATTTCCCAACCCCATGCCAAGAAGCAGATTTATTCCAGGAGGGTGGGAGTCCTATCAAATTTCTCCTTCATTCATTTAAGTCAGACCTAAGAATGTGCTCAGTTCTGCATTAAGGACCAAAGAACTAGCGGCATTCTTAAGATAAAACATGAAAAATTGGGCCCACAGTTCAAATCAAGGCATTAAAAATATATGAATTACGAAGAGTCGAAAAAAGGGGAAAAAAAATCTGCATTTATCACAGGCGGAAGCAGCTTAATGTCAAATAAGTGAAGAAACCTAACCTGGATTGAAAGGCAAGGGATTAAAACGCTTTGGAAAGAGCTTCACTCAATATAAAAGCAGAAGAAAAGACAAAAATATATTGATTCCAACCCCATCCAGTAAAACACATAAAATAAATAAACAAAAAGCATCCATACTTAGCTGGCACAGCACATTTCAAACATTCCTTTTATGAAACGATATAAAAAGCAGGGCAGAAACAGAGTAGGCCATCCCTGTGTTTTAGTCGACTCCTGGGTAAATCTGAGGACATCAAAACCTGACATTTGAGCACAGAGTCTATCTCCAGACACTAGAACACTCCAAGCCCATTTTCATAAATTCTGCTACATGGCGCGTAAGATCATTGTTTTATTCTGGCACACATTGCAGTGGCTTGCCTTTTTCTCCTCTCCTTTTTTTCCAGGTATGTTAGAGAGACATGCTTGGCTGGCTTTGGCTGGGTCGTCCTAATGTAAGCCGGTGACCCATGGTGCGCAGCCAAGCAGCAGGGCCTGAGTGTGTGTGGCCAGGCTGAAAAGTGCCCTTCAGGCCCACAGACTCCTCCACTCCTCTGCTCCTGCCGCAGGGGGGCTGCAGGAGGGGGCAGGGGAGGGCAGGCGCCCACATACACAGACACACACACATTCGACTCTGCCTACATGATTGAAATACGTCGATTGAACTGAGTAGCCTGGTTGTAGAGCAGTCATGGGTTGCAGAACAGTGTCAACATCTTAACGCACTGGAAAAGGCAAAGCAATCAAACTTACCTGTTTTAAAGGAGTATTCCTTTTCCAAATAATTTCAGCTTTCACACATTTGATATATATTAAGTCACATATTTGAATCGAGTAAATTCAGTGTATTACATTTTTAGCCCTATTGTTTCAGCACAGTCCTTCCGGCTCTATTATAAATATGTTTTGATTTTGTGTAGAGGGAAATAAGCCAAAATGACATTAATAACTGACCGTATACTGTAGATCAATCTGATATAGATTAGTGTTCCTTTAATAGTTTTTGCATTATTTTCTGTGGCTGAATCTTAAATGTATATCTCCATTCAATATACTTAGCTGCACTGTACCCACATGGTTCTCTGAATGTTAGACAGGGAGTCTTCTTGCTTGTTCTGAGTATAAATTGCTTACTTTTAGACATATAAATCACTATTTGTGTGAAGAACCTTTTATTCCGTGACCTACATAGGGATGAGCGAGCTAGCATCGTACTATTATTTGTTTATATGTAAGCTGAATCCATAATATTGAGAGATTCCACAATTTTTACCAGTAGTGTATCTGTAGCTGTGTCCTCGAGCTGAGGGTTTTAACCTCGTTCTGTCACTGCAGTAGTGCAGTGTGTGTCTGCACCTGGCAGTGTGTAGCAATGGTGTGTTTGCTGAAAAGCCGCAGCTTTGTGGGACCGGCTTTGCCATCTGCTAAGTGTTGGTCTAATGAGAATACCTGAGGGAGCAGCAGACATCCACACACCGGCCGAACATCTGCCCAGTCCTGCCCCAGCCAACATACAGTCACTCAGCAGAAGAGCCGCACATACAATCACACACTCAACAGCATTGTGATACCAATTAACCCCTTAAATGGCCAGAAGCTGCCGGCAGGCCAGGCCAAGTTTGCACGGTGTACTTTATACTAAGGGTATTACTGGCCAGGTATTACTACCTTAAAATGACAGTTAAATGTTTTGAACTGTAGTTTTAGGACAGGGTAGCTGGTAGCCTAATGGTAAGGGAGCTGCCCCTACAATCAAAAGGTTGTGAGGTCAAATCCCAGCACTGCTAGTGTCATCATTGAGGTCCCCTTGACTCAGTGCATCCCACTACTTCACTTGGTTCACTTGGTGCGTGAAAAATAATCCCATTGTTCACACTGTCATGTGGTGAGTTACTTGCATGACTATAAGGGGCCACTTCACTTTTTTACTTTTACTATTTATTGTGTCATGCTGTATTACAGACTGCTGGGTCAATTGTCAATACTATTGGTTTGACATAATGTGGAATCCCCACAAAGCTTCAACTAGACATTGATCCCTGCACTTAGAAATTAAAACTCTCCTTTGGTTCTCACACTGTACTGAAACTTGAGTGTGTTACTATGGACAAAAACTGATTAATGAATGTAATATAATATAATAAATACAGCCCTTTGATGTACCTTTATTTGAACAAGAGCTTTTCTTTGTCTAAGAAGCAACTTTTCAGTTGAGCTGACTAGAGCAGGGACTCCCAACTATATGGTATTCGTAACCCACGCAAACATCCACAAACACTTAGCCGACCAAATAATTTACAATGAAAAAACATTAAAACATATACAGTAACCCCCCACTTTACTGCTGATCATCAGTCGCGGTTTCAGTCCTTTGTGCCATTGTTCTCAGAGGCGGGAGGTTTCTCCTTGCTGCTGATTGGCTGCTGCACTTTGATACAACTGCAGTCCAGAATTTACACTTTGGAGAATTTACACTTCTTGAGTATTCTCATGTTATTTGTTTTGTTCTGCTTAAAGCAGTCAATTAAATTAATTTGGTACTGTATTTACCCGTTTATACCGCAGCACATGTGTGTGCATGAAGTTCAGTACAGTCTACACTGGGGTATCATCAGTATTTTACATTCTAGCACTCTGAGACAGCAGTTCAGTGTAAATTGTACAGTATGAATATGGGTTTACTTTTAGGGTAATGTACTAATCCGAGGTCAATGTATAAATGTAGCCAATCACATTTTACTCAACAGTACAATTACACAATATAATAGGAAAAATGTAACATCAGTCATGTGTCTTACCGGGTCAGTAAACAAGTTCAACATAATTTTTATTTTTGCAAGACTTTATCACAACAATAATATCTGTGTATTTATATATATATATATAAAACTGATTGCAGCGCCCTTGTAGAACCACCTTGACCCACTGGATTCAAAATACTAGTTTTGAGAACTATTGAGGTCAAGTTTAATATTCTTGTTGGCAAAGGGGAGACCTGGGCTTGAATCTCTGTCCAGAAATAATTTGTGAACAAGAACCTCTGTTCGGTTTTCCCAGAAAAATAAACAGAACTTTGCAAAAAGTGGTTAGAAGCTTTTATATAGGCTTTATTGTGAGTAGACCAAAATAGTATCCGTATTTATGAATATTCAGGGCTTTAATCAAAAGGACTATTAAGAAATTTGAACATTGTACCACTGGTAAATATTATCATTAAATGAAACACTAATTCTTTATTCATCACAAACTCAAAACCATCAATAGGTTTTTTGCATTTTTCGAACAAAGAAAATAAGCAAAGTGTCAAGATAACCTGCCTCGCTAACGTGCTTTAAGGTATATTAGCCTGTTAGCACTTCAGCCAATTTAATATTCTGTTGTAATTATGACTGATCTAAAGACAGAGAAAATCTAAAATTTCTTTGTTGTATTTATTCATAGTATTTAAACAGCCAGTCTCCCTCTAGGCTCTAGTGTGGTGCAACTGTACATTTGTCTGTGGGTAACAGTCTCAGACACGGCTGTGATTATTATATCTGTCCTTTTGATGAAAGATGTGATTCAAGGGATTAGTCCTTAATACAAACACAACTCAGAGCAATGGGCACAAGATTTTTAGATCAAGCTGCACTATTCACTGTTAGTATTGATGTATAGTGATCATCAATAATGAATCATGTTATGCTGGGTAAGATGTCAGGGTAGGGACCCAGGCTTTGAAGCAACCATGGATCCTGCTGATTCCAAATCCTGCTGATCTGGAGGAAGGCACAAACATGTTAGGTTCAGTAGCACAGATTATCTTTGCTGGGTTTTCAGATGAAGATGGTAAACCACATAATATACAATACATCTTTTTTTTGTTTGTTTCTAACGAACTGTCTGAACTGCAAACAGATTTTTTTGTACTGGGCCCTATTATTCAATCCCCTGTGGTGCCATAGCCATGCTTGGCTAGGAGACCAAGACAGCGCAATCGGCAGTGCTCTTGTAAATATAGTGCGGCGGCGTTGCCCCTTCCCCTATCATTTAGTACAGTGTGAGCCAGGGTGAGGGTGTCTGTTAGCTGAGGTAATAGAATTGGTGGTTAATGTTCTCTTCCAAGCACTTTAAGCTGACCACTGATGCTGCATTAGCGACAGTTTGAAAAAATGCATTGGATGGTTTGACATGACTCAGAGGAAGTATTATCTAGCCTTCATACGCCCTGCCTGGCAGTGTCATGTGACTAAGGGAGACCCCATTAGTGGGTGGAATCAAACAGGATTAAAATAGCATAATTTTCTATTTTCTACAGAGTAGCTATAACTTAGAAATAAGTGTCCAACATATCCAGTAATCGGAAAACTCTTTAAATCAGAGAATTTTGTCCCTTAAAAGGTGTGTACATTTATGATGCAAGTTATGTGATTCCTTTAGAAAAGCAATGCTAATGGAATGGGTGGCAGCTACACATGAGTCTGAAGTCGCCATTTGCATTTACGGCATTTAGCAGATGCTTTTGTCCAAAGCGACTTCCATTCCCTAGCTACAGGGGGCAGTCTTACTGGTTAAGGGTCTTGCTCAGGAACCAAGTGGTGATATGCTGAAGGTAGGGTTCAAACCTATGACCTCTTGGTTCAGAGACATGTATCCACCACCACCACCACCACCACCACCAACATCCCTAATGCTAGGCTGTGAAATTATGTTCTCTGGCGTTTTCAATGCAGCTCCATCACATAATTTTGGATTGAATACCTGACCACCCTCATGGTCTTGTCACTGATTGCAGGTAAATTCTCATCACAGTGTTACAGAATCTTTTGTAAAGTCTGTTCAGAAAAATAAAGGCTAGGAGGAAAAAGCAAGGAGGACAAAGTCTATATTAATTTACTTGATTTTAGATTAAACTGAAACAGACATTTGAAAGGTGATATATTGTACCAAAGAGACAACAGTAAAAATGTCCATATTTTACATTTATGAAAACGTATTAAAACAGCAACATAGTAACACATCACGATTCATTACAGGGTGATTTGTTTGGATAACAGGAGGATTCATGGAGCTCTGCTGTTTTTGTTTTGCACTGCTGAACTCAGTCCACCGCAGGCCATTTGTTTGAGCATTTGACAAGCCCTGATACTGCCACCCTAATATTACTCAGTGCATTATTGTCATAGTTATTAAAAGTAACAATGGTTATTTCAGACAGGACTGTCAAATGCAACACCCCAGTGTAGGAAGGCGCCGGCTCCATCCTGTAGATTCCCTATAGATTAGCATTCAGGCAGCGACCTAGAGGTGAATCTCACATGCAGCTTCCATACACCTGGACTCTGCAGTGACCACACAGTCAGATCCAAGTCACTCCACCTGTGCTTTTGTTTGCATGCAAATATTTTTGTCTGAACAAATGCACTCTGTTTGTAGGTGAAATCTTTGCTCCTTTTAATCCAAACAAAATTAACCAAAAGAAGTTGAATAATTCTAGAATGTATGCAAAGATTCTTAGTGTAAAAAGATTCAGATGTTTGTGGGGTGATGTAATGTAGCCCTATGAATCACTGAGTATGTCCTGCTTCTCCGATAGAGACTTCACTCATCCCAGGATAGCATGGGGCTGCCACAGATGTTTCTGGCTTAGGGGTAAAAAGCAGGACCCTGGAGGAGAAGCCTGAGCAGATTTGAGGCCTCGCTGTACTGACTGTAGAAATTGTTCAGACTTCCATACCCATCCCTGCCTCCGTCCCTGTGGAAGTTATGGCACTATCCCTTCTCTTCCCTCCTTTTCCCTCCTTCTCACCTGGTGATCTGTCCCCTGTCAAGGCCAGCATCCTGTACTTGGTTTCCTCTCTGGTCCAGTCCTCTGTTTTGTCCCCCGTTGTGTCTGGTGTCTTTCCCTTATGGGTACAGTTCCATATTTTGCCTGAAGTTTGCCCTGTTGTCTTCTCAGTCTTCTGTTTAATCACCATTAGTTTTTTATTTTTTATATCGTTGGTGTCTGGCGGAAACCTCATAAATCCACTTTTGGTCTTTGTTGTTTTAGTTTTCAAAAATCGATACTATTGGTCAGTCTCTGTGAATCCGACGTATCACTTAGCATTTAATGTTTGAAAATATTCAGAAAATCTTGCTCAGAAAAAAACATGCTCTGTTCTATTGCTATAGATAGTCAAATGTGAATGGTATAGGTATTGATTTTTATATGCAAAATTACAGTTGAAAGAGACTCATTAATTCTCAATACATTCAATATTAAAACGTTTTTTTTTATTAACGTCGAGTGACCATAAATTTCTTGCTTTCGTAATGCAAAAACAGCAAAAGGGTGACCGGGCCTGTTGACATATGGCAGGGAATGGAACTTATGTAGCTGTGTACACACAGAGAGGTGAATTAATGCCAAATCGTATATCACATTTCTCATTTATGGAAAAGCTTACTGTAATCACTTAAAACCTCACTCTCCTGGTGTACGTGGGTGTGCGCACACTAGTGTGCGTGTCTGTGTGTGTGTCGTATTCCTGTGTGAGTTGATGTAAACTGACAGTAGTGCAGTCAGTACTGGATCAGTTGATTTTCTGCTGCTGCAGACAGAAACCCCTCATTCTGAAGAAGGAGCTCCACACAAACACAAACACGCAGTCCTGTTTTCAGTCGTCGTTTCAATCATGTTCCTCAAACCAGTGCAAATCTTTGAGGTATGTTAAAACAAGTGACATTAACTCAGGCAACAATAGGTTTAACTTTGACTTCACTTGATTATATTATTTATGATAAATAAAAAGTTAATGTAACTCAATAGGGAACTCTATGAATTACAAAATTTTAACAATTTTAGTGTCTTCACGTTATATAACTTCGGTGAAAATGTCATATTTACATGTATATATTAGGGGTGGGGCCGAATACAAATACGGTATTCGGAATAGCACAAATAACATGTTTGTTACGAAACTGGTATTCGGACATATACTTAAAAAAAATTTTGTTCAGCAGTAGACTCGGGGGTGGGGTGGGGGAGGGGGGGATATTATGCACTGCATTTAAATTTTACTTGAATAAAAATAAAAATAAGAATACAAATAATTTACCCTTTCAACAAATACAAATACAGATATGAATTATATTATTAAGAAGGTTAAGCTATTCAAAAAAATATTTCTCTGATTAATCAATCAAAATTTTAATCTAAAGGTAATGCATGGCACATAAATCCCCAAATGGGGGACAAAACTAATTTTTAAAAGTCGCCCCCACTATAATTTTTCCGCTGCCCATTCATTCAATCTCAAGCCTGATATCGGGCTATTCTGACTCAGACCCCCGGGTTTACTCCTAAATGTTTGGCATTGAGGTTATATTTGACATGGGTTTTTACACTACAAGACTTCCTCACTGCATGAATAGCAGATAATGATACTACTATCAGCCTTGCCATCTTTACATTTTTAAACACAAACTTTCCCATAACTGAATTCCCACAGTAATAGATTGTAAATACCGAGGTTACCCCTGTATAGACTGTGCTGTAATTCATGCATCCATGTTTTCTTTGGTATGTACTGTCAATTTCTTTGGCACAAGCAGGTAATTACAACAACTACATCCGAAGAATCCAACCCTTTTTCATGACGAAAGCTACGCAGTTACTCGTCTAGTTTCAGGCCATGTCCAAACTAGACTACTGCAACTCTCTACAGGCTGGACGAGACCGCATCAGCAGCAATTTCAAAATTAATACACACTAGACCTTTACTAAATACCTTCACTTCCTCACAGTGGTCTCTCTCATTAAGTTCGTGTCCTTAACACTTTCAAGGCTAAGAACGTGCACCCAATTACAAATCAGCACTGATCAAACAACGTGTCATTTCTTGTCCTCTCCTGGCTTCAAGCGCAGCTTGTGATGAGACTCCACTGATGAAAAAAGACGAAGACATGCATCAAGACTCTTCTCAGTCTTGGGCCCCCAGTGGTGGAAGAAACTCCCTGCAGAATCACTCACTGTCTTCAAGCATCGCCTGAAGACACACCTACTCAAGGAGGACCTCAGTGTCTAACTATGCCTCTGGTTCCTTACACTTATCTCAGTATATTCCTTACTTTAGCTTTACTTTAGTCTTTTCTTTAAAAGGAGTCATTTAGGTGTACTTAGGTCTACTTAGCCAACTTGGCTGAATAGTGGATGTTGATTTAAGTTTAGCTTTATTGGTTTGAAGAGTGGTTGTGGACTACTTGAGCACTCACCTGGATAAGAGCGAAAGCTAAATGCCATAAATGTAAATGTAATACATTCATTTTATGTACAGTATTAAAAAAACAGGGCTTTAGGGAGAACAAAAGGAAAAATACAAGAGCTTTTGAGACACACGAGACATGGTGATGCGGGAATTCTGGACAGCATCTGCCAGAGATGCGTCACAGGGCAGCAGCCAGGAGAAATGAATGACGTTCTCAGATTGGCTACTTTCAATTTCTATTAACATGCATTTAACTATAAACAAATAATCTTTGCAAACTGACTGTTGGAGCTTAATATTCATTTAAAACAAAACTTTTTTATCACTAAGATCTTTTACTGTTTTTTTAACTACTAGTAGGCCACTTTTTTTGCTAAGTTAAAATCTACTACTGTTTCTACTATCTTCTACTACTACTTACTTACAAAATCAGTGCCTGCTATAAAAATAATTTTTAATTTTATTGTTATAAGAATGAGGGTCGAAGTGCGGACACTCACACGGACCCTGACAGATATTACCATGAAGAATAGGAATGAACTTCATTTGGTAACTAAAAATGGAGTGAAATGTGGAGGATGAAGACATTTCGTCCAAGGAATCTATGTTTCATCATATTGCTCCAGATTCGATTTCTCAATGGAGAAATTGACACCAGTGTAGAATATAATTCTATATTTAAATGTCATTATATTCATTAGTTGAGAAGTATCACCAGCATCCTGTCCATAACCCCACAGGAATGCCACAGGTTTGGTTCTGGCTGGTGAGTTCATGCGTCCTGGGCTCATTCAGGTGGTTCTGGTCCATTGTGTGCGGAGCGTGTTTGTTCTGTCCTTCTGTAATCACAGTCCAGCCGCGCTCCACCAGCCTCCTGTCACATCAATCACTCGCTTGTTTATTTGCAAGCCTCATTATGTTAGCTTGGCATCTGCCCTCCCTCCCTCTCTCTCTCTCTTTCTCTCTCTCTCTCTTACTCTCTCTCTCCCCCTCTCTTTCTCCTTCCCCCTCTCTCTCTCTCCTCCTCCAAGCCGCCCTACTATTCCTGGATCAGGCCCACAGCAGGCAAACACCACATCTTACATTTCTTACAGCTTCAATAGAGATGTTACAACTTCAGTGTTTATTCTTTATCCAAAACAACAAATA
>JBBKCR010000101.1:4544457-4561939 GCA_037577295.1 Ladigesia roloffi | reverse complement strand
TCTGTGTGGAGTTTGCATGTTCTCCCTGTGACCGCGTGGGTTTCCTCCCACCACCAAAATCATGCTGATTGGGAATATGCTGATTGAGCACACTAAATTGCCCGTAGGATGTGTCTGTGAGTGTGTGGCACTGTGACGTGCTGGCGACTGCCCAGGGTGTACCCCGCCTTCGCCCGTAGCACTTGGAAACAAGTGGAAAAAACATGCTTTTGGTATTTAGCAGATGGTCTTATCCAGAGTGGCGTACATCAGTGCTTTAGTAGTCCACATCTGTTCTTCATACCTGTAAAGCTATACACAGATCAACATCTGCTTTTAAGTTACTACCAGCTAAGTCACACACCTTAACAAACCATGTCAAAAGAAAGTCAGAAGTTAATACACAAGTAAGAAAAAACAGTTAAGAGGGTAAGGGCCTGAGGGGTTTTTTAAATAAATAGGAAAAATGTATAAGATATAAACGAGAGGGTTGGTTAGTCGCCAAGATGCTCCGTAAAAAGGTGAGTATTCAGATGATGCTTGAAGTCAGCGAGGGACTCCACAGATCTGATTGCATAAGGGAGTTTGTCCCAATACTGGGGGAGCAGCGGAGTTTCAAGACGAGCTGTGCTTGAAGCTCTGAGAGTACGAGAAGTGACAGAGGTGATTTTTGGTGGAGCCCAAGACTTATTATAGCCTTTCTTGATGAGTTGCATTTCTTTTCTCATAACCTCATTACTGGAACACTAATGTGGACTATTAGTGGACTATTCCTTGCCATAAAATGCTGTAACAGCTTCAAAGTTGTATTAGGCCACTTGATAGCCTCTCTGACCAGTTTCCTCCTCACTTTTTCATCCAGTTTGGAAAAACCTGATCAGGACAGTAGAAGCAAACACATTCCACTTCTTAATTATAGACTTGACTGTGCTTCTAGGGATTGGGAAAACCTACTAATTGTATTGTGCTTATCTCTTGACATGCCAACCATGGTTGTTTGTTTGCTTTCAGCTACACAACTGAGAGAATGGATGCTCCAAAAATTATTTTATTGCTGAACGAATCAAAATTTGCTTGGTGTGCAATAGGTTATTACTTTTAGAATGGAGCTGATCCATTATCCATCCTGTTTTACATCCACAGCAAGTTAACACAGGTGGAAATTGTTTGTGATTCTTCTCTATATCAACCATATACTGAATACTGTATGGAAAAGTTAATGCATAAATTAGATTTTATTCAAGTGTGTACATTATTTTCACAAGAATAAAATACTTTACAGCAACAGAATCTTTACTTTTCCCCTTACTAACATTTAGCAATAATCTGTGGTGATATATTGTGTTCATGTTGAACTTCCATATTTTATATTTCACATACAACATGTCACCTTTTTCAGTGCAGAGTCAGACAAGTGTAGCTGCTCCACAGTACCAGAATGTTCCTGAAGCTCCTTTTTTCACTGTAGCACCAGCAGATGTCACAGGGCCTAACACTGTGTTTCTCAGAGTGAACAAATCAGTAACTGTCTAGACTATTTCTAGGTAAAAACTACACCTGCTCAGAGTGGAACAGCGCAGCAGAGTTTGGTGAGGGAGGAAAAAGTTTCAAACACAGTCAGTCACCCTGCTCTGGCAAGTCACATCACCTTATAGGTATGAAAAGGCAAGATTTACAGTCCCCATCCACTTCATTACAAAACCCTGCCTCATATTACCACTCGCTGTCTGTTTTATGAATGATAGAGCGTATGGGTCCATGGTATAGGTGTACAATTACAGACTGTTTCCCATCTGTTATCAGCCCCCCTGTAGCCCATTCATCATTAGCCCGTTTCTGGCCACAGGACCACAGCTGACCTGATATTATTTGGGAGGTTGCACTGGTGGTGGCATTACGTTTGTGGTGCTGGTGTAAGGGTACTTAGTCATGAATCAAGAAAAGAAAGACATTTAGCTGGCTACGAAAAAAGATGCTGCTGACCTGGTATTGTTTGGGAGGTTGCACTGACATGGTTGTGGCATGATGTGTGTAGAGCTGGTAAAAGAGAACTTGGGACAGCAATATGGCTTCAATTTTTTTAAAATATCTGATCAGCTGTGTCTCGCTTGTAGTCAGCCAAATGTTTTTTTCTGTTCTTGTTCAGGACATTTACCCCTGCATTTGCTTTCCTTTCTTGTAATATTTTGAGATTGATTTTGATACACACACTAATCAGCCATTACTTTAAACCACCAACTAATGAAGTGAATTAATTTGGGGTAAATATGAGAATCAGAGCACCAATTATAAATGGTTAGACAACTGGAACTGGTCTCAAAAACTGCAAGTCTTGGGGGTGTTCTCGGTAGGCAGTGGTTGGTGCTTACTAAAAATGGTCTAAGGAGGGACAGCTTGTGAACCAGTGACAGGGTCAAGGGCATCCATGTCTTACTGATGTCCGGATGAAGGAGCGCAAAGGCTAGCCCATCTTTTCTAACTCGGAAAAAATGTCATAAATGAAGACATGGGCACATGAGAATCAGATGTTGAGGACAGAGCCAAGAAAAAAGGTGACCTGGTCTGGTGAAGTGTGTTTCTTTTACATCATGTGGTGTAACTGGAGAATAAGTATAGCACAAAACCGTCACCTGGAGTTAGGTGTACTGTGGGAAGAAGGAAATCCAGCAGAAACAATGTGATTCCCTGATCAGTGTTCTATTGGAGAACCTTGGGTACTTAAATTAAATACTCATCCAGCCATGTGTTTATGGAGCTCTCTTTGTAAACTCGATCACAGTCTTCCTGGAATAGAAAATGTTCTTCCTCAAACTGTCTTCTCAAACTTGGAAGCATGGTGTTGTCCAAAATGTAGTGGTGGGCTGAAACATTACATTTGCCATTAACTGGAGTTGGCCCAAACCCTGAGTACTTTTTCCCAATACCTTTGTCCGTGTTGTGTGTGTCCAACCTATTTATTTTTTGCCGACCAAGGACACCTTCGTGGCAATGATATTCCTAATGTTTGGGCCTCTTTTAGCAGGACAATGCATCCTACTGCAAAAAATGGTTTGAGCAACATGACAAATAGTTCAAGATCTTGACTTTCCTGGACCAGATTGTCAGCTCTGTGGAGGCCCCACCTCACTTAATGGCTCTCTGGTTGACCTCTTGGTATCAGGTGGTTTTATGTTACGGCTGACTAGTGTATTTTTGACCTTGTCTTGTAATATCCAGCCTTTTCATCTTCAGTTCTTCACTGACTGTAATGAAACTAAAACGGACCCAAGTGCAGAATAATAGAAACTTTTAATGAAGAAAAAACAAGAAGTAGAAAAATGAGCAAAAGCGTAAACCAGTCCAAGCAAAAGTTCAAAAAACCAGAAAGACAGTCCGAGAGCAACCAAAACCAAAGTCCGTAAACCAAAGGGGTAATCCAGAAGGCAAAAAGGGGTCCAATAGCACAAAGGAAGGCAAGGCAAGGAGAATCGTGAAGAAGGCTCGGTATCAAGGCTGGGAAAGAATACTTCGCAACGAGGTTAGGATACTTGGGTCTATTTATAGTCCTAGGTACCCCTAGTATTCTGGCGAATTAGATCGCCGCCCTCGTGGCCAGGGGTTTGCAGCAGCCTCTGGTGTTCTAGCCCTTACACTGACTGTGTAGGTGTAGCTTCTTTCTCAATTCCCTCAGCATTTCAAATTGTTTAGATGTCCTTTAATATTCTTCCCTTGCTTTGTAAGTTTTTATTATCTTTGGATACAGTTTGCCGCTAATTATATGATATGATTTATTTTATTCTGGATATGTGTACATCTGACCAGGATTAAGATCAAATAAGCTCAGAGGTTTCAAAAAGAAAATGAAACTAGTGGGTCATTTGGAGGGTTGATAAAAAAAAGTGTTGACATTAGTCACATTCAATTTAGTTTTCTGTAGATTAGTGTTGCTTTTTCCTCTTCCTGATTAGAACCACAACAGAACTTCTAACAGTAATCTGACGCGTAGGTGTTTCTAAAGACAAGTCCAACGTAGGCGTAGCTAATTAAAAAGTGTCAGAGAGTTGAACTGAAAGGTTTTAGTGGTAAGTTTCGGCAGCTCTATTAAACAGATTACCTGTGTGTCCCAGTGGAGCCTCCAACCTTCGCACCAGCCCCAGCAAACAAGGTCAACCAAAGTAAAACAGACCATTTAGCTAAAGTCGCCAATAGTTCAAGTAAATTAAGTCTGAACTTATTCTGCTTGAACAGTGATTACACACAGCAGCACTAATACCCCAGTTAAATTCTAGACGTCTAGAGATCT
The DNA here is from genome assembly GCA_037577295.1 of Ladigesia roloffi. Classification (NCBI taxonomy): domain Eukaryota; kingdom Metazoa; phylum Chordata; class Actinopteri; order Characiformes; family Alestidae; genus Ladigesia; species Ladigesia roloffi. The sequence goes on along the minus strand of JBBKCR010000101.1, from coordinate 4,557,678 downwards.
TATAGCGTAAATTTGCGTAAATAACTCATAGTAATGTAATATGTAATATTTACACTGTAAATATATATGAATGCCCTTTCTTATTAAGCCCAGGAGTGTCAGCCACACACATGAAACCAACTGGCTTGTCATGCAGACTCCATTAACAACTGAAGAGCTTAATGACTATAAATGTGTCCTTGGATGGCCCCTTTGCCAAAGGTCAGTGAAATGTCTGCTCTGCTAGATCTACCCTAGTCAATTGTAAATGCTGAACTTTCTTAACAGCAGGACAGCAGTAAAGCAGAAGACCACGTATATTCACCCAGCAGGCCAACAGGCTCATTCATATATGTGTGTGACCATCAGGTGAACACATATATCTACCAATATACTGAACACTGACCTGCCATATTCCATGTAGCATTAAGTTTCTAGTCAGCATTTTTGACTTGTTTACATATCAAAAGCAACAGCATATAAAAACATTCTTTCAGACAACAAATCATATTTCCTCTTCTAAAGCGTTGTATGGATTCAATGTTTCAAAGCCTTCACTTTCAACATAATTTCTAATCTTGTTTGATAATACAAAATAGATCTTTAAAATCAGAGGGAGAAATATATAATCAAACTAAAATTACACCACACTGCCAAGATTCAAATGAGAAAAAGGAGACACAATAAAACAGACCACTCGGATAGTAACCAGAACACTTTTTCAAAGCTGCTATTTCTGGCACCAGGAATTGCAGACATCCACTCTGGGAACGAGAACTGCTTTGAGATTTTCAAACAGCATAATTCTTCCAGTTAGTTCCTCTTACAGGATATGGACAGAAACAACAGGAAACACAATGCCATCGAGAAATAACCTCACTTTTCTCTCCATCTCCATTTATAACCTGTTTGAAGGAGTGTCTTAACATTCTCAGCTATAAATATTAACATTCTGCCAAATATAGAAATACTTCAGTTCAGTCTTTCATAACATTAAAACCACCTGCATAATAATGGATCTCCCTTGTGCTGCCAAAACAGCTGTGGCCTGAAAAAGGCTTGGACTCCAAATAACCTCAGTGGTAACTTGCTGATCCTGTAAGTTGAGAGTTGGATTTCTTACCGTTCAGTCTGTTTTGTTTTGTCCATTGAATCCCACAAATGGTGGGTAAATAACTGATCAGCAATTTGATTTATGTTTCAAATGTGTGAGTTACTTCAGTGTTTGTAAAATATATATACATATATATTATGCTTTTGAGTATTGATTTTATGTATTTTAATTATTATATATTTCATATACATTTAAAAACTAGTTCATAAACAAGATGCTTCTTTTAAACATATGTTTAGAGGTGAGTATTTTGATCTGGACTGGTATATCAAACAAATGGTGAATAAGTAACTGGTTAATCAGTATTTTCAGATTTTAGCAGAAACGTCAGTGTTTGTAAAGAGGCTATTTTCTATTAAATCACTGAGTGTTGCAAAGGTGTTCTTTACATCTAAACTGCTCCCTTCTCAAAATGGAATATTAACTAAGAACAGTGCTCCTCATCTTTTTTTGTTTTGTTTTACATACATTTCCTAAGTGTGTATTCTGTTACAAAACAAACCCAGCTCGTACACATACACACACAGTACAAACAATACACAAGAGCATGGCAGCATTTACAAACACTCATCATTTGCTGGGCCAAATGAGAGCCAGAAGTGCTGGTGTGTTTCCTGGAGTTTGTGGAAGCAGGGAGCAGGAGGTTAGGAGTCAGCTGAAGGACAGTATGACAGATCGAGGAGAGGTGAAGCTAGGGTCAGCACCGCAAAGACCATTTCCTCTCTGATCCTTATCTATATCTCCACAACGCTGCATAACACCTGGCACTAATACACACACATACACAGTTTATTTATATATATATATATATATATATATACATACATACATGCAAATTAAGAATTTTATTGTATGGTATATTGTTTATTTTTTCTTATTTATGCTGCTTCTACTTTTTCTTTGTGTACTGTCCACTTTGCTGCAGAAATTTCTCACCCGTGGGACTAATGAAGACTGGTCATATTGTATTATATATTAGAAAGGAGACAAATTGTAAAGCATAAGTGAGTGAGACAGAGCTTCTCCAAAATGGCAGGTCTTGTGCAGTGTTACCCACATGCAGTGATCAGTCCCTATGAATAGTGCTCCAAGGAAGGAGGACAACCACTGCAGACATGGTAAAAAGTGGCCAAAGCTCACTGGTTGCTGTGAGGAATGAAGACTAGCCCTTCTGACACAAATCCACAGCACTGCTACGGTAGCACAAGTTGCAGTAAAAGTTCATACTATCTATGACAGAAAGCACATGAGCATCAGAAACACGACCTTTGGACAGAGGTTGGCCTGGTCTGATGGACCACAGTTTCTTTTATTCAGAAGATCACCCCCAAAATAAGCTGCCCCACCCCCATATTTCACCCCCATTGCGCTTTTGTTAAACACTTCTTATTGATTTTCTTATTCAGCATATTTTTGCCATGAACAGACTCAAAGTAATGCAGTTTGGTATGAATATTTTTGGCATTACTCATTTAGCATGTGAAAAATATCCTGACCTCTATAGATTTGACCCGTATTCCTATCATTTGTTCCCAACAACGATAAATATAGAGATTTTCTTTGCAGTCTTGTACAAAATCTTTTGGACTGAAGTTACACGCTGTGTGAACACTGCTGTTCCACTACTTCTAAACCAAAAACCCAGGGCTGCACTATTAAAAGAGACATTTTTAGTTGTCCTTTCTTTATCAAAACATTTTGCATTGGTAATTTGAAAAAGGAGACACTAGTGATCTGCTTGACTGTCTCCCTTACAGTGGAGAGTGAAATTGGCCAAAAGTATAATTGGGGTCTCTCCACCCTCTGCTCTCTGCCATGGGTGTCTGCACTACAAACCCCTCCCACACACTGTTCACCCATCTAGAAAAAAAGGTTCTGTAGCAAACAGGCTTTCACTGTCAAAATCAGTTTCTTCTCTCAGGCCTTCAGACTCCGAAGCCTGAACTATACTCCCCACACACAAACCCACTCCCTTTTGTGCTGTTTTCCTGTCCACACTTGTGTTGTTTCATGTGGGTCCCATCCTTTACTGTTTATTTTTAGAAAATAATAAAATGAAATGCTTGAAATGAAAAAAACAACAACACCAACTTGACTTTACTTGACATTGTTAATATGTAAAACATCTGTTCCATCACCTTGGAAAAAGACTAAGAAAACAAGCTCAACTTCATTTGTCTTCCCTTGTAAACGACACGTTCTCTAATGCATCATACATCACACTCATCTTTATATAACAATACACACAATGAATAAAGAAGCACTGTCACGTGTTGGTTTGAAAATCCAACTAGGTGTGTATGTGTGTGTGTGTGTGTGCCTTTGTCTCCTCATAACCTTGCTCTGATTGTGTTGGTGCATTTTTTCTCTTCAGTTTAATCAGGCTGGAACTCTCTTAAGACAGATTCAATTATCCTCCACACCTGAACACACAAAGCCCTGGCTGCTGCATTGTTGCTCTAAGCATCAGGCTGGCTAATGGGAAATATTGATTTAAATTTTCTCTCCTTTAGCTGCACGGTTCTTCTCCGAGCTGCTCAGCTCTTGGCTCCGTTCATGGGCAGATTGGATCGGAATCAGAAGTGGAATGGGCATTTATTTCATTCCAAGTTTATTTCCCTGCGGAGCACCGAAGGATGATGTGAGCTGATGTTTAGAGCGGGTCAGGCTGACTCACACACACACACAGACACACACACACACACACTCACACACACACATTCACTCACAGCTCCACAGAAATCAAACTCCAACCTGTCGATGATGATGATACACGCTCAATACCCATAATAAAACACATCAGCTCAGAGAGCTTACTGAGATAATGTCTTTAGTTAACAGAGCAGGCTGAAGATGAAAAAGTAACTTGGCTACAGATTTCATACTGCATCCAGACAAAATTAAAACACGGAATGTGCAGCCTCGGATTCAGGATGGTTTAAATCACAAACAGTGTACAGTGTAACTTTCTTTCCTTTCATTCTTTCTTTCTTTCTTTCTTTCATTCTTTCTTTCTTTTTTTCTTTCTGTCTTTCTATTTCTTTATTTTGTTTCCTTTCTTTCACCCTGTCCATCATTTTTTTAAATGTCTAACCTTAATTTTTCTCTTCTTTTTTCTTTCTTTTTCTCTGTCTGTGGTCTGTGTCTATCTCTCTCTCTCTTTCTCTCTCTCTCTCTCTCTCTTTCTCTCAGTCGCTCTCTCCCTCAGTGGAGTCCGTAATAGGTGGACATTAGGATTCTGCACTTCAGACAGTGGAGAGTGGAGTAGATTCATCATGGTCCAGCCCCACACTGCCACTGTCCACACAAATGAGTGCAGAGGAGATCAGTTCATAAATCTGACCTTCACTCGCGTAATGAAGCTCAGATTCCACAGCCTGAGGTCGCGTTCACTTCCGTGCGGTCATTATGATTTGTCTGAATCCACACATTTGCCAGTTTTTCCTGTGTCGACCAGAGTGTCCACATGTATTGGCCTCGTTGATCAATCTCAGATGATTTACACACACCCACACACAGCCACACACACACACCCCACCCCCAACACACTCCCTTAATCATATACTACACCTAGACCGATCGTTTATTATATTTGATCCAAATTTTAAACGTAAATCTGTACAACACCTAAACCCGATCCAGTACTATCCCTAAATCAAAGAATTTATATAATTTGCATTACATTACATTTCTTTAACAGACATGTTTATCCAAAGTGATTTACAATCCAAAGGGACTTTATCTAGTGACACATTTAAGTTTCAGGACAGTATGAGAACCAGGGGAGTGTGTAGTGTGTAAGAGTTGTGCAGGATTCTGCTGTTCTTGCTGGTTTAGGCAATTCATTCCACCAGCAGGGAACCACAACACTGTCTGGACTGGGTTTGCCTCATGAGCAGGGATGATTTCAATTAGACTCATCTGCTCTTTTTCTCTCCTTATTTAAGCCACGTCTACCATGAGACTGGTGTCTGTTCACCCATACTGTTATGCTCTCCTACCCTATTGCCAATAGGGGCCTCTTTTGTCTGCTGCCCTTTGTGACCTTGGGGGTTTGCTGTGTGCAGGCCTCTCTCCTCAGGAGAGTTCGGGTGACTCCCTCTGCGAATTTCAAGATGGATCTAACTTAAGACCACGTGGTTGCTTGGGGCAGGCCTCCAGACTGCAGGGATGTGCGTGACAGGTCCCTCCTAGTACCCAGTGTGGTGGTGTTGTTTAGCCCACACTCATCAGGTGTGTGTGTCCGGCTGGTCCCTGATCCTGTGACAGCCTCATGTATCCTTGAAAAGGCCTTCGTTCGCCTGATTTCTGTATGTGTTACTGTGAGGGCACTTGCCCATGGGCACCCGGAACCATTATACCATTATACCCCCACGTTTAAAAATAATTCGTTTTGTGCCCCCATTAATCCAAAAGTGAGACCCTGAGTGCAGCACCTGCACCTTCTTCTAGGAAAAAAATACACTTACGTTACCACTCAACCACCACCAAACCCCGCCATCATATACCCCACAAATGTCCCAAGCCCCCCCACTTAAAAATGCTTCTGTCAAATACCTTACCTCTTACCTATTGCTCCGTGGGCCAATGCTTCTGTGTTTGCTACTTATTTCTCTGTTGTTCATTTTAAAACAAGATCCCTAACATTTGCATCCCTATTACCACCCCCATATCAACCACATGACAGTTCACAAGTAAAGATGTGGTCAAAATGGCACCTGTGACACCCTTATGGACACTTTCACATGTGATATCCTTTCTTTCACATCAATGTATAATTTATGTAACTTTATACCCGAACCAAAATTTATACTGTATTTATACTTTATTATAACTCTCTTTTGCACCTAAGCCTAATTCTGTGTAACACATTTAAATCCAATCATACACAACAATTTAATTAAATCCATATCCTAAACCTACATTGCAACAAAAATGAATCCGACACCACACTGTAAAAACCATGGGCAACTATAAACAATAAAGTTACATTATAGGTACAAGTTCAACTGAAATATTGATATTTTTCCTAGAATGTATGTTTACATATTTAAATGCCATCTGTTTTGTGTTGTTATATCATGCATGAAGTGTTTTGTGGGGTGTATTTTGTCTAAGTACTGTAAGTAATTCCTTATTTATAACTGGGTTTGTTTTATGAATACAGTTGCCTCCATAATGGCTTTCAGCAGTTAAACTGAAATTATGAGAGAAAGTTTAAATCATTTCACGAAAAAACCTCTCTCTTAAAAACACAACATGATTATTGACCAAGATTATGATTTTCATATATCATAAATGCTTGCATCACTTCCTACAAGAAAGAGGCATTTGTACTAGGAAGGCCTCATAGCCATGTACATTTAAATGCATTATATTTTTTTATTATTGGTCTTCCCAAGAGGAAATGAATCATTAAATTTATTCTTTTGCCCCCCCCTCTCTCTCTCTCTCTCTCTCTCTCTTTCTCTCCCTCTCTCTCTCTCTCTCTCAGTGATGCATGCAGGCTCCTCAGAGTGCCGTCATACCTGCCTGTCCCACCGAGGCTCATCCGGAGCAAGGGAGAGAGCGAGAGCTAGCAGGGAGGGAGGGATGTAAGGAGGGAGGAGCCGCTGATCTCCTATCACGCGTTCAGAAGAGCGGAGCGGGTGGAAGATTGATGACACCCTCCGGAAGAAACAGAAGATGGGCGCGTAGCGGGCAGCCGCTCATGAGCCCTGATAGACTCGTCTCTTAATAAACATCACTGATATGTCATCCATGCCGTGTTTCACTCAAAGCAGATCTGTGTGGCGGGGAGAGAGCCAATCTCCACCACACACACACACACATAACCACACACACACATAACCACACACACACACACTCCAACATGCAGCAGTTCCGCACTTACACACTCTAAATATGGATACACAGCAGCAGGAGAGTACCACATTTCTAGGCCCTGCACAAATGGGGTCCCTGTGCATTCAACACAGCATCTGCTACCCCCAACACACACACACACACACCATGCACATCTTCATAATTATGTTTAAATAAATACATTTCATATAAACCTATATAAATATGTTTAAAAGAAATTGCATCCTAATAATTATATAGGATGTGCCCCTCCAGCGATGATACAAATACCACAGGATGTAACTTTTAGTAAAATTGCTGCTGGAAAAATACACAATAAAAATTCACACAGAGAGCACAGAGTAAATTCTCTTATCATTAGAAGGGCTTTAAGTGCAGATTATTGTGGTTACTTCAATGTTTTAAAAAAGGAGATCCTAGAATAATGGTGTACAAATGTACAGTAAAAAATAGTTAGACAGCCACATAGTTAAAAAATATATTTACAATGTTTTGGTGTAAAAACACATTTGATGTTAAACGACATACAATGTTTAAAGGAGGACTGGTTAGGTAAACTTGTAAAGTTGGGCTGAATTGGAAAGGTTGTGAAACTGAAAACGCTGTCCCTGGAATGATGCTGTTTAAAACGTAACAAAACCGAATGATGCTGTTTAAAACGTAACATTTAAATTCTTATTTGTTTATTTCTTCGAATCTGCTTTTTCCAGAGAGGTAAATATTGACTAACCACTTAATAGGCAGCAAGTGAACAAAATCAGTTCCGGAAGACAGATGAAGGCACAACATCCTAAAAAGATTTGTGAATCTCCATGTTATATAAATTGTCACAGTGAAAATCCTGAACGCCTTCAGTGTTTCTTGGGAATCCCAGCATCCCTCTGACTGTGTGGCTTGTAAACAGAGTTTAAATAAATCAGGCCCTGAGGCAGAGACAGGACTGGCGAGTTGTTTCATAATAAAGTTATTATATGATTCAAAGCTGTATGATAAGATTCTCACCCATGGCCAAGGCTCATCAATTTTCACGATCAAAATAAAATTTTACGATTGAAAGGGGACTACCTTCTGTCCCACATTAACACAACTAACAAGAGGCATACACCGATTCTGACAAATCAACAATATAAAGGCTCTAAGGGGGGAACTAATGCTGATCAAATGAAGACCAGCAGGTATCAGTCTGAAAGGTGAGAGATGACTATGCTTCATATATCTTCATGGATCAACAAGCCAGAGTAAAAAGGAGCATGATTTAGGCCGTGAAATACTTTCATGGCTCATTTTGGAGAAAAAACTGTGAAGAATTTGCAGCATTTCTGAGAGGGGGGCTTTAGAGACATGCTAGAATCCACAAAGCACCCAAACAAATCTGCAAAGAAGGAGGAGAAGAGAGCATGGGGGGAAAAAGAAAACATTTTACTGCAAACTCTGCCAGTTTTATGGAGTCTACTATTTACAATATTCTGTATTTTCACTGCAAAAAAACGGTTGTATCTGTCACAATTCTATCTCCCAGACTCGCCCTCTACACTGTATAATGCCTTGTTAAAGCCAGCCGTGTGTGAAATGGTGTTTTGAAATAAATGAAACCGACCAGGAAGGAGCCGGAGAGGGGGGAATATTGTCGTGTCAAACTGACAGGCAGCCAGTGAGAATGTAACAAGTGCCATCATCTTAAAGAAAGAGCGGATTAAATAAAAAACCCGCGCATCTCTCCCTGGCTCATATTGACACGTTGGCGCCGGGGCCATTCTTCATTGTCTCATCAAGACGAGGCATTATGGCGGAGCATCAGATATACAGGCCCTGGTGTAAAAGTGTTGGGTGAAGATTTTTACCCTACGTCTCCTCTCTTCCCCTCCCTCTCCTCTCCTTCATGTGGATTTCCCACAAACCCCAGCACCCTAGCAACCCATAGAGGGAGAGGAGCTGTCAGGCAGAGTTTGAAAAGGAAGATTCAGAGAAAGTTTTACAGCCAAGGAAAAGAGAAAAAAACGCACTGATGCTCCTGCTTTTTTTTCTGCTCCCGAATATGTATTGAACCCTCATTCTCCCAACACCCAACCCCCAACACCCCCCCGACCCTCACCCCCTCGTGGCTGCTCTCATGTCTGTCCCGCCAGTGACCCCACAACCTATGTATTGTTAATCAGTGAAATTTGTCGGCGGCTCAGATGAAGCTGTGATCAACGTTTTAGCGGAAATTCTCCAAAGGCAAAGTGCTGCGCTTGACACCCTCTTTCATCCCTCATCTGTTAAATATCACACTGCTGGCAAATGTGACAGTATTGTGAATCGATGCCGCTAGAGACAGAATAATTGGACCTCGTCTCTTTAAAAGGCCTTCCAGTTTTTTTTTCCTCTCTCTTTTTTTCACACAAATTGCTCATTTTATAACCACAATGCACATCTAAGACTGTCTCTTTCGGAGCTGCAGCCACACATTTACAAATATAAAGAGATATGTACACACACCAACACTCTCTCTCTCACACACACACACAACCGCATTCAAGCCTACAAAAACAAAGCCCACTATTATTCATTTCATATGTGGGAGTGGGTGGAAGCAGCTGGCTGGACAGTAATTAGACAGAGAAAATCATAGATCATGTCTTTAACCTGGAGAGCTTGTATATCTTTAGGGGTCGTTAATTTTAAAAGAGCACCATTAACCTGGGGTGAGGTGGAAAAAGAGAGCGGGAGAGGGCAGAGCTTTATAAAACAAACTCATGCAGATGTGTGCGGAGGGAGAGAGGGACTGAGAGCGGGAGAGAGACAAAGAGAGCGAGAGAGAGAGAAAGACGGATGGCTGGCCGTGTGTTTGCTTTCCTCTCCTGCTCTCTGACTGGGTCCTAATCCCTTGTTAGGTGCGAGTGTAAATCATTAAAAATCCCCAGCTGTGGGAATTGCATGATGATGTAAACCAGTTGTTCAAACCCTGAACTCCACGGTGCGAGTGTGAAGCGTCAGCCGCAGTGCTGTCACATCAAAGGCCCACTCTCAAATTTAAAGGCACTATCTCTTCACAAACAAGCTGCGTTTTGTAGTCGCGGGCGTTTGTCTCACTAAGGGTCCCACTGATTGGGTGTGAGAGACTGAAGTGAAGGAAATTAAAACTCGATTTAGCAGGCCTTTGCACTGAATCAGTTCTGCTGAAAGAGCTTCAGTGAGGCTCTAACAGGCACTCACTACAAAATAATGCACTTCAGTATCTCATACAGTGGTGTCTCATATATATAATTATGCAAAAATATGTTTTTAATTATATATATGAAAGACATATATTTGATCAGTTTCTCAGGGCTCAAATATTAAACTGAACATCTTTGCCTTAATTTTTAAGAACTACTAACATTATTTCTGCTAATTTCAGAAACAAAAATGTAATTAAAGTATGATTTTAAAGGAAATTACAAAACATCAAAATTAGAGAATTTATACAGTGTTTACAGAACTTGAATAAATGGAAGAAAACAACTCTTGGACACTCAAACAAAATTACAATAAATAACTATAATGAATTTTTAGTAGTGTTTTACCATCAAACTGATCACATTGTGAGAGGAGATTGTTTTACAGCAGTGTTTTTATACTTTTCCACAGTAAATAAATCAGTACCTCATAAAGCAGACAGGGGTGCTTGTGTAGGAAATGCAATGGTCTCTTATTGTTTTCCAGAGCTGTATACACATTCACATGCACATATATATGTGTACAGTAAATTCCCGCTTTTACATGGATCAGGATTCACAGGATCAGTGTAATATAGATTTCTGAGAACCTAACTGGTATCTACCATGCCTGCTTGCCCTTGTACCAGGTTGCTAAGGACTAGGTCCTGATCTCGCAACTATTTTTATGGCAATATATAATTTTTCATGCATTTAAGAGCTAAATTATTAGGACAAATAAAATGTACCTTTTAATATTTACATAGATATTAATGTAAATTCAGCTACATTTCTATTTAATAATTAACTATAAATGTTTTGATACTGACAAGAAAAACACAATAAAGAATGCATGGGATGGTGAAATACCATTGTGCTGTCATACCTGCCTGTCCCACCGAGGCTCATTCGGAGCAAGGGAGAGAGCGAGCGGCCAGACTTTTGAATTTAGCCAATCCAAGAACGCTATTTATTTATTCTTGCTGCTGACTGGCTGGTGCCATTTGATGGATGATTTATTGATTTACTTGATTAGTGTAAAGGCAACCTAAATCAGTAGGTTTTCAGGGACCATACTGCCCTCTGTTGGTCACGCTAAGCATCAACACCCGCGTTTTTCACAATATGCGGCCGCTCTTGGAACGTAATTATATATATCGCTGCAGTTTCAGAGAAAAGGCTGTCATTAAAGGTTAAGTGTTAAGTTTACTTGATCTACCCATTTAGAAGTCAACAGCTAGCTAGCTAAGTCAAGCTAGCAAACTTAATTATTGACCACTGTTAACTTTGCTTATAAATTAAGCCTGAGCGTGTGCCCGGAGCCTAACCCTGGGTCAATGGGTACGAGGAAGGGACTGATCCTAGGAGGGGCACCTAATTGAAAATAAAAACCAGTATAAATTCAATAGGCTACCTAAATACAAAGGAACAGACCCGAGAACTAAAGTATTTTAAGGTCTTAGGTGGTAAAATCACCTAAGAATTAAAAGTTAATATAGTTCTCTTGTTACGGAACTTTTTTTGGAGCATTTAACTTTTCACTTTGTTGAAGTGTTACGCTCGCTACTTTTTCTAAATGTATAACATGGAATTCGTCATATTCTTTTTTGTTCTCTTCCCAGTTCTTTTTAATGCACTCTGACAATATAAAATCTGTAGTGAGTATAACAGCTAGTTGTTATTCAGCTTCATTATTTATTGCCTCCTTTCGCCCAAAAAATGACCGACTGCTGTTTAGGAATGTCACAGTGTCAACATGTTACTCATTATAAAATGACACAAGATGTTAGTGGGTCAAACTGCAGGTCTAGCAGTGCTGCTGGCTCTATGCAGATGGATGCATCTCCAAACATGTCTCGCTGAAAAAATCGGTGTCCGCTATAAGACCCCAGCCCTCTTCTTTAACCAAGCGCTGCTCAGTGCTGAGTTTCTGAGGGAATATAAATATTTTTCTCTGCGACCCTGTTCAGCGAGTGATTGGTTTGATTCTTCCCCTGAGCCTGCAGCCCTGCAGTCCAGCAGAGAGAACGCTATAGCCCCAGAGGGAGGTGGCGCAGGAGGCTGCTGATTACTGTTTGGCCTTTCCTGTCCTCCAGCCAGGCCAGCGTGTCACATTCAAGAGGTTTATTTTCCTACATCAGAGACCAGCAGGATCATTCCTCACCCAGCCGATGCCGGCCCGGCGCCAGGGGGTCATTTACTGGGGCAATGCCACTCCTCCACTAAAACTCCTCCAAACACTGCTGATTTGATACATTTTTATTAGCATTTATTTACCCACTTATTAAAGAAATTGGTGCAATGTTTGGAGTCATGACCCCTCCCTCCAAGCAGCAATCAATCTGACATACTACTTCAGTCCATGGACAAGACTCCTAATGCTACATTACCAGGCATCTATAACATGTATAAAGCTGTGGGTCACTCCAGACAAAATCATCTACCAAACACATAAATATAAACGTGGAGTCAGTCGGAGCAGTCAGTAAACCATAGCTGCCACAAGAAAGGAGTAGTTATTTATAGATGGAAAAAAATTCTTGATGCTGAGAAAACCATGTTATAACCATTTAATAGCTATGAAAATGCAGGAAAAATACTTCACACTTTTGTTAGGTTAGTTCTACCTTCTACTGATTAAAAGCGACTCAAGGTGTCAGTAGATATTTCCACTCACAAATCAGGCAACAAGCAGTACATGAGATGAAATATGTATTAACATCATTACTGATATCAAATACTTTCAAATTCCACACAAGAGGAATCCAGTCTATTCAAATACTGATGTGTTCATTGATATATTTCAGATGTATCACATTCCTCTCGCTTGATCAATTGTAGTGTCTGGCGAAGAATTTTTGCCAGTTTGTAAAAACGTATAGTGTGATTATTAAAAATTTGAACAGGCACAAAGGGATAAGACATGCAAGGGGATGTCATCACACTAATCAAAAACAAAGAAACAATAGTAATAATCATAATTATTATTATTATGATTATTATTATTATGATTATTATTATTATGATGATGATGATGATGATGATGATGATTATTATTATTATTATTATTATTATTATTATTATTAT
>JBBKCR010000101.1:4496351-4531015 GCA_037577295.1 Ladigesia roloffi | reverse complement strand
TTTAGACTGATTTGTGAACAATGTTTGAGAGAAATGGTAATATTGTGTATCTGGAATGAATTTTAGATCTTTAAGTCTATCTCATAAAAAATCAGAGCACGAACAAAGGTGTTGCGTTTATATTTTTGTTGAGTGTATGTTGCAACACTTTAGCGTAGAAAATATCCACAATATATTAAACATAAATCAATGCACTCCCAAGTAAATTGTTTTGTTGTTAAAAGTTAAATGTGAGAGTTTACCTGGTCACGTGCCCCAGTGAAAGCACATGATCATGATGCCCTATGGAATTAAAGCATGCAGGCAGCGCGTTCTATTGAGAAACTTGTTGGCTTGACTCTTGCCGCCTTTTCAAACATTGTGGCAGACCAAGTACACTCCTTCATGGTGACAGGATTGCTAAATGGCAGCGACCTGTCTAAGCAAGATGACAAAACTTCACTCCACACTGCATGGCTCCGAGGAGTGTGTCCATTTGGCCTCCAACTTCTCCAGATCACAATCTGGGCCCGGTTTCTAGAAAGCTTCTTATCGCTAAGTAGGTCTTAATTTCACCTTAACTTGTCTCTTAACTTTATGGGATGGTGCTGTACGTCCCATGTTCATAAGGTTGGTCTGGACCAATCTTTAGCTGTCTCTTAGCGTAGTTTCAGCTCAAGACGCTAGTGACCGCAGCAGTCTTTAGAAATCAGCAGTGTATGCAAGTCAAATAATGGCACGTTATTAATGTTGAATCAGTGATGAAATATCGTCCAGACATATATAAGAATTTTACCAGTTCCTCGCTACAACGGCATGGTGACAGTTTGTGTGCTTGTAGCGAGGTCAGGCTGGCAAGGACGCGCGTTCTGGACGCAGTGGAGTACTGAGGTCTTCAGGCTCGGTGATGCCAGGTGAGGAAGGTGCTGCAGGCATAGGTGGTTTTACCCTTATGATCCCCTGGTCCTGAACAGCCAAATATTTGACTACAAATTTCTTATCGCGACATGCGCACGGAGTGTGTTCTAGATGGACTACTTAAAGCACGCGCAAACAAAATGTACGTAGCTCTTGCAAGTATATTTACTCCAGACTAGCTTTGTAATTACAAAACTGTAGAACTCCAGGTGGGATTTGAACTCCCATCTTCTGGTTGCAAGGCCAACGCCCTTACCAATAAACCATCCGATTGCATTGTCACTGACGGCAGAACCATCGTAATATCCACTCGGCCAATTTGCCAATTTTGCAGTCATGCATATGAACAGAAAAATCGAGCAATCACGTTTTTATATTGAATTCTTACTGTATTAACCATTAACAGAAGCGAAACACACCAAGGATCTTAAACCCAAGATTTTATTTCAGTACTGGCCGTTCTGTGCCAGAACATAGAAATAACATGGTCTGCATTTAATCAAGATTACCTTGTATGTACCAATAATTTTTCTTTAAACACAAAATGATATATTTTACATATAATAGGGGCTTTACAACAATGTGAAAATTCTAGAATATTTTGCTTAAAAAAAAAAACAAAACAAAAAAACAGCCAATATACATGGTAATTAAATTAAAAGCAACCATGGCCATATCAAGTAGATATGATAGTTTGCTGTAACACATAGTGGCCCACTGTTAAAGAGAATAGTGTTAAGTGCAATTACTTTTTTTTTTTTTTTAATCCAAGATGAGGTAAGTTCCAGTTCAAACACAATCTGTAAACCAGGATTTACACTTTAAGGAACCACTCCAACAAGAACAAGCTGCATTTTAGTGGATGCCCAAAGACAATTTTATAAAATACTACATAAATAAATAAATAGATTGTATTTTGCCATCCACTACTAAAGCCTTGTTAAGCCAAAAAGTAAGAATACATGCACTAATCCTCAATAACCAATATCTCCCTCCACCTTGTAGTTTGTCTTCTAAAGCAATAATACATAGTTCTGTTCTTCATAACACATCTGAAGATGCACACTGCAGCACCTTCATATGTGACATGACAAATAAACTTGACTAAATCCTTCTAACATGGATGCAGACAGATAGTAACTTCTTCCACAATGCTTACAAAACATGGCAAATCTAAAAGGAGCTGACATCTTAGGCAATGAAAATACAGTAGCTGACAGATTAATGAGATGTTTAGCTACTGTCTCTCAGACAGTCTGCTGGAGACACACTTAACCTTTGCCATTAAAAGCGAATATTAAGTGTCTACAACTACTCAAGACGTCCAATGCTTTTTTATACTTTGACTGCACGAACATCAACACTGATACGCGATACTGAAAGGCCGCGTTTCCGACAACTGCAGAAGAAGCTTCGCTGCATCCTGTGAAATACTATTTCAGTGCTTCAACAATGCAGGTTTTGCAAAGGAAAAGCTTTAAACCCGCACTTTCAACAAAAGACAGTTACACAAAATGACATTGTGGAAACAAGGGTAAATGGGGCCCACTGAACCTAAACACATCTTTTTGCAGCTAATTTAGGAAAACATTTTTTGCATGGAAATTATAGTTTGTTCCCTTCAATTTTCTTACAATTCTATACATAGGCTGTAATAGTAATAATTATAATAATGATAAGCACAGTATTCAAGTGTGGATGTTGGTGAGGCTGCACCAAAAAGTCCATGCCGAACAGTCATTAATTCGCTTTGTCTAAAAGCGGTATGAAAAAACACGGGGACTTCTTGTCAGATAAGAGCTTTCTTAGTGTTCATGGTTGAACTAATCCTTAAAATAATACAAAATCAACTCTATATAACTTGGGTAATTAGAGTGAAATCTATGATGAAGAGCTGGTTGTTTTTTTGTTTTTACAGTGACTGACCTAACTGGCTGCTGTTCAGCACACTACACCCTCTAGTTCTGCACAACAATCTCAGTCAGCCTTGCCGACCACATATTTAATAAAATGCAGACTCACTCTCTGTCATTTACCATCCCTCGAGCCTCTAATATAGATGCTATAATATGAGGGAGCTGGAGGGAATATTTTTCCACAAACTGGAAAAAACCCAATGTAAAAAACAAGTACAGTGACAGAGAGAGAGGTACAGTGCTTGTATAGAAAGAGACAATGCAAGGAAAAAAGATTGCAAGATACTAAGCAGATCCTAAACAAGTGACCAAGGAATGCAGGTATGTGTAAATGTCATTTTTCTGTAACTGCTGCAGCCATGGGTGTCCGCATGGTGCCTCTCGCTGTGATAGCCAGCTCCTCGATCTCTGCATTCAAACGTCTGATAACCCACTCCAGTGCCTCACGACCCTACAGACACAAAAGACAGACCAGAGCCACAATTCAAGAAAAGTATACATTAAAGAAAAATATTTCAAAAAAATCATACCATTGTTAATGATAAAATAACAGTTAACAGTAAAAGGAATGGGTACTGTTATGACAAACTTTATTACTAAAAAGCTTCCTGTCAAACGTTTTGCATATTATTGCTGCCCAAAGCCATCTTTCTCCAGTTTAAACATGCTACATTATTTGAACACAGCAGCTGTTTGTCATATTGTACATAACATTTATGATGAATGAACCAAAATAAATGGTCCAAAATTCAGCAAAAACATTAAGCAATGTATGTTCTTGCCCTCCTCCATTGTAGGATAACAAAAATTGGGTCTTGAAGGATGAAGACTCCAGTTTTGTTAGAACTTGGGGGAGTTTGTTTAGGCAGAACTACAATGATGAGACTAAATGGCCCCTTCAATAATATCGTTCACTGAAACTGCCATATTAAGAAGTTAATAAAATAAAATCACCATAATGTCCTACAAATTTTAAATGTGTGTTTAAGTTACATCAGCCTTAATCAGAAGAAAACAAACATGGCTGAATATAAAATGGCTCTTTGTGTACACCGGGTGCAGGAGACATTCAATTTCATTTGGGCACGAAACCCTTTGATTTTCAAATAGTAAAATAAATAAGTCAATGGAACTTGTGTTTCAATTTGGATTCAAGGAAAAGAACATACATATTCAGGACAAAAACCACTGTAACATGATTTTTTCCCCCACAACACTGAGCCTAATGAAAAGAACAGAATTAAATACTCGATTTTGATCAATGAAAGAAAGAAGACTAAATATTATTCACATGTTCACACTGGCTATTCCCTTAGATCACAAGGTATTAGTTTAATTATATACACTTTTGGATATTGGCAAGTAAATGTGTAGTGCTAATGTCAGTCAACAGCGTTTCTGACTACACTGTAGCTGATTCTGCCCGGTCAGCTCCACTGAATGGGGAAAATCCTTGCTTCAGCACTGACTATTTGACTACAGTCTGACTATAAGCAATCACTGTACGGCAGACATTAAAGTTAGTGCCACAGCTTTTAAGTGATATTCTAAATCAGTATGTCCCAATGGATGTGAGAAAAGTAATTCATATATGATTGAAAATCCAAGCTAAGCTGCCTTTGACACTATTAAATAAAACTGCCATTTTATATACTTGTTAGTTTGTATATTTTTCCCCCACAAATAAATGTCAAAGTGATTTAATAACTATGCCCTTCCCCACAGCTTTCACTCTTCTCTGGCTGTTTCAGTTACGTCGCTCACAATCATATGCTTAAGAACAAACAAATTCAGTGAAACAAACAAAAACATTCAACCACAAAGAGGTTGCATATCTTGCATGTATACATGAACAAATCACAGAAGAATAAGGCCGGAATTCCAGTGGTCCCACCTTTCCTGCATTGGTTGAGATGGTGCTCGCCATAAGACCCTCAAGGTAGCTGCTTAAACTGACTCCTTTCACAGAGATTATTGCCTCCTGTGTCAGCACCGTCCTGGGAAAACATTCACCAGTGTTCACAATTTTCATGTTTTCAGAACCATAAGACCTACACATCCAAACATGAAATGAAGCTGAGCAGTCTAAACTGAATACAAGCAAAGTTGTACTACTTTTCCTTTTGTTGCATGTTTAAAAAAAACTACGAAGTATTTCTAGATTAGTTTTATATGTATTTATATGTTTTTTCCCCCTCCCATCTGCCTACAAGTGCTCCAAATTCCAATCATTACTCGTTTCTGACAGCTACATTGTCCTCCGAGGGTGTAACATCTTCATTTATGCCATTCTGAAACTTTTGACAGTCTGTCACTACACTGTTAAAATTTATGTTAACAAAAGCCTTAAATTCTCTGAGTGCCTCTGGACACAACAGGTAAACGTGAGGCTTACTTTTCTGGATTTTCAGGATGTGGTCTGTAGATGAGTCTCTCGTCCACAGAGACCATGTTTGTAAATGTGATCTGTGAACACAGAAGTGCATGTGTAACATGAGAGGAGTTTACATATCTGAGGAAAAAGCACTCCATCATTTTATCTGCAAGAGTGTATTGAGCTTATGCAAACCACTTCTAACCGTGTAACACTTCATCAGAATGAATTGTCCAAAAAAGTTAACAGATAATCTAGCTAAATATTTTAATTTATAAATAATAATAATCTTGGGACTTCAGATCAGTGGACTATGTTAAACAACAGAACCTAGGGACATATGGATTTGGTCTGAATATTAGGAATTGCAACTTAAACTAAATTGTGTCGCTGACAATTCACCTTCTTACATCTGAGGAATGGCTTTCAAAAATGTGCACATAAAGGAAAAGGTATGCTTGCTTGAAATTTAATACAGCATCAGAGATGAATGTACTAACCATAGAGAATGCCTAGTTTCAATAACACAAACCTGTCACACAAGCAGGTATTTATTTTCCCTGTTGAGTCTTTGTTAGGTATAAACATAGGATCTTACATTTGAAGACTGAAGTTCCAATGTTTTCTCTTTAGGGTCCACAACAGACTGCTCTTGAACATATGTACACGTTCGTGCATTACCAATTATCTGTGGAAACATAAATCATTCATCATTAACAGATACACTTTTTACAGTTGTTTTAAGTCTGTCTCACACCAACAAAAGACTAACAATCAGTGTACTGATATGACAGCACTCCAAAACAAATACTACCATGGAAGAGAGAATAGCTCTAGTGGACATTCTAGCAATGAGAGGAAAGTGGGAGGGGAGCAGTTACATCATACCAGGGTACTTAGTCACAACCGAAACCAGACACCACAGGGTGGATAGAACAGCATGTGCTGGTATGAGGTTATAGTAGTTCCAACCATGGTAACAGACTGCATGTAAAGCTTCAAGATGTACAGTAAATCAAATATCTTTCCACTAATTATCTCATTTGTAGGATCCACTGAAAGACTCAATTCAAAATATAAAACCTGATTACTACATACAGTCACATGCACAAACACACACGCATTAATTCTGGAGATTTCTGGCCACTTCGTGTTGTCAAGATTACTCTTGTTCTGTCCACCACTTTTACTTACCTTATTAAGGCAAAGATACTTTCAAACACAATAACTCACATTACATCAACTTTTATATAGTTCCCAATCAGGCTCTATGGCAAAGACTGATCTAAATAAAGATCAGGCTCTCCCTAACAGAATTTTAGGAGTTAGATATTAGGATTAAAACTTTAGGTATGCAACCATTTTAGTGGGCTATTTAGGAAACATTCCAATTATGCAATAAACCTATATATTTATACAATATATCTAATAAATGATACAAACCAATATATCTGTTAAATGCTTCAATTCAACTCATTTTAGAACTCAACTTTGAGCATGATATCTTCAAATTAAGCAACAATTTCTGAAATCTAATATTCAAAAATCAATGCTCCTGTCTGCTCATTTGAGAGAATAGACAAGGTAACATAATAAGAAATGTGTGTATCTTACTGATTTAACTATTGAAGGAAGGCCCCATTCTGTGCTGAGCAGCCGTCTGCTGTGAAGACGGCCTTGCTGGTCCACACTGCGATCTAGAACATCTACTCCAAATACGCTGGGGTTCATGGGATTTGGATACTTCTGCATTGCTGCTTTGGTCACTGTCTCCCATGGGTGACTGGGGAAAAAAAAGAATAAAAACAAAATTAGGGTGTATAGGCAAGCTATTAGGAGAAGCAACGCGTATCATTTTTAAATCCTTCAAATTGCTGTTTGGGTATATGCATTAAAGTTGATATTTTTTGTCTACCACTTATTATATGGACAAAGTACTGGGGCACACCTGTAATCTTAATGCTTCAGCACATAATGCTTCAGGTAATCTTAATGCTTCAGCATACCTTTTCTATTCAGCATAACTGTGCCCCAATGCACAAAGCAATGTCTATAAAGACATGGTAGGACAAGTTCAGTGGGGAAGAATGTGTCATGCATACCAATTTTTTTGTCCATATTGTGCTTTCACACCTTAGTTTCCAAAAGAGTAATTTTGATGCTTTTTTTAAATCACAATAATGTGTGCAATAATTTGGTCATGTGGAATCAATGTCAACTTAATGCCATGTCACTGAAGTCCCAATACATTGTCATATGTTGTACCATTAAATATAACATTAATATACCTAGATTTCAGAACGAGTGAACACAGCTTCAGTTAGGATATCCAAATACTCAGCGTTTTAAAATGAAACTTGCAAAAAAGTCTCAATGCATGACCGTAATGACGTAAAGAGGGTCGTTCTAACGCACGTGGTGAGTGACGTCAAACATCTAGAGGAAAGGTCGCACGGTTAGTTATGCAATTGAATGAATTGGTAGAGGAGGAACATGAATTTAATTCATACCAACCCACTCTACACACTATATTTAGGATGCGCTGAGATAAAATACATATATTTAAGCTGAATGCAAAAAAATACTACAGTTCAGAAAACTCCGCTTAAACAATGGATTCACTTGTCCACCAGGCTCAGCCGGTCTGTTACTCCCAGAAACCATCTTCTAACACTACAGCAACACCAGTCAGTTTTTAATATGATACGTTGCACTTTCAAGCCACTTTAGTACCTATAAACCTTTCGAAGCGTCTAAAATCCTCTGGAACATTCCAGAAAACCACGACAAAAAAAAACAGTTTCCGCACACACACATTTCAGACACCAACACAAGTTCGTAAGTTTATTCCCCAATCCAATATTTAAAGAGTTATACTTAAATATAATTAACCACACATTTAACAAATGTCGAATATCAGAGCGTCAGTGACGGTTTAAAACCAGTCCGAAAATTGTAGGCTAGCTAACTCGCTTGTTGCTATCTAGCTTAGCTCTTTAAACTACAACTAATATGCACACAAACGAAGAATTGAACAGAAACAAACCAAATTTATCTCTATTTATTTTCTTCCCTATTGAAGTAGATGAATGAATAGATTTACGTCTCCGAGCTTCTTGAATCTCCAGGTTTAGGGGCAGACAAGGTCGAGGTTTGGGGCTAGTTAGCCTAGCCTGCTAACTAATAAGCTTGGATATAGGGGGGTTGATTACCAGAGTGCATTTTTCATAAAAAGTAGAAAGGTTTAAGAACAAACCCAAGAATGTAGATCTGTTAATTTTCCAATTAGGTGGTTTAATCCAATTTAAGCAGACACTGTTCAACATACATGTGACGGTATCGTTTCTAACAGTTATAGATAAATGTCTGTGTAACAGTATGGTGATAGATAAATAGATAAAAACTCACTTGAAAATGTGCTCCGACGTCCAGATCTTCATGGTCTTTTCGTGAAGTTTTAACGACCCACCAGATGGAACTCAACCGGCAAGTGCCGCCTTCAGCACCGGCAAGAGACAGACTATACCCCCGGGTCCTCCTCTCCCCACCCTTCGTCCCTCCGTCACTGCATATGTCTCAACGGCCAATCACACCAGACTGTTCCTCGGAAAAAATCTCCTCCCATCACATGCTGTCTGACACTAGAGGTGACATTTTCCTGTCTTGTCTTTACAAGGTGCTGCTCCCGAGAGTATGGCATAGCTATATCATTAAGAAGTCTCGCACTGTTCCGATTTATGGAACATAGAATAGAGGAGTCCGGAACACCCTGTTCCCTGATTCTCTGTGGCAAGCAAACCATCTGTACGACACTTGATATATATAGTCTTTATATATGGACTGATCAATCTTTATATGGGGCATGATCTATCTTTGGCCACGGGGTAAAATGCATTTATACTCAATCTTAAGCTTCAAATTTGCCTGTACAATATATGTACAAAAGTATTAGGACACACCTCTTAATTCAGGGTTTGGGCAAGGTCCCCTGCTTCCAGTGAAGGGCGATCTTAATATTTCAGTAAAAGTTTATCAAGAATGTCAGCTGGGTTAACAACAGAATATGTGAGAATCCGCAATGAAAACATATTCCACACATTTCAGCACTATTTTTAATATGACCTTGTCAGAGTGTTCTGACCATTTGACCCCTAAGGAATTCCTAATGCCATTTTTAGAACCATTCATTTACTGTAGTGGCTCAAATCATCTCGTAAATCAAGGCGGTATCAAGACTAAATAAAATACCTGTAAATATGCAGTCCGTTATTTCATAATACTGCAAAACTGTCAATCGATTATTCGTGTTTAAACTGTATTTCAACACATAGCAGCTGTTATACTTGGCTGATTTGTTACTTGACAATACCCCAAATTAACAAGAGACAAAGCCATTTCTCAAAAATATTTGCTTAGCAGGCAATTTAACTCTGAGGAAAAGAGCATCCCTACTCATGTTACTTGATGTATCATATAAAGAGTTAAATGGGAATGTACAGCCCTTGGAACAAAGGACTCTAGGAATCAATACTCTTGACAGATATTTTTTCTGTCAGATATCTGTCTTTTATATTTGTTTATCCAGTTTGTTAGTTACCAAAGTCAATAGTAACATAGTTATACATGCAGCATTTTAGTCCTGTAAGAGTGGAATATAACATTTTTAGTTTACTAAACTAAGAGTTCAGAATTTTAAACTGAAGGTGCTTTTACTCCCAGGTCTGGCTAATGTACCTTCATTACAAAAAAGAAAGAGTCAGTTAAGGTAGTTGCTATGAAACAAGTTTACTTATTTCTGTCAGCGGATAAGTGGAATGTGTTGGGTTTGGGGGGGTCAGTTGATTCGTGGGGAGTGTTTGTGTGGGTTTTGAGGTGTGGGGGCAGTAGTTCCTGAAGATTTAGCTGCATGTATCAAAAGACCATCCAAGCTCTTTTAAAAAACTCTTCTTCCCACATTTGACCTTGCCGAAGCGCTCCAGTTGCAGTTCTGGCACTGCAGAACGCCAGCCAATCAGAGCCTGAGAAGTCTGTGGGACTGGGGGAGAGTGATCCACCTTCAAAACAATACATAGGTCACATTTATCAGTCTGGAATTATCTAGTATAGATAGGTGATAATTAGGTAAAATAGTTTTTGCTAAACTTTATCCTGCTTCTGTTCTCTAGACACTACAAGGCCTCTGTAAACAATTCATCATCAGTCAAAGAAACATAGAGATAACCTGTATGTATTTCTCCAGTGGAGTAGGGGGACGTGTTTTCAGATGCTGGGGAAGCTCCAGTTTCCCTGCTGAACTTTTAATTCTTTTACTCTCCTCCAAAGTCTGCCAAAAATGTACAACACAATAAACCAATAAACTTGGGGAAATATTGTTAAATAGTTTCATCATACACATATGCAACAAAAAGTAACCAGATACATTGAAATGTGTAATAACAAATTTCATCTCTGTTTCAGGACTAATATTTAGTTCATAGAGGTGGAAGGAAACCAATATAAATGTCATTAAGTGATGATGTCACTTTAAAGGCTTCTGAGTATAGGAAGGTTTCAGTGAAGAATTTGGATTTGAGTTAAAACTCAGTTTTAAAGTCAGACTGGGTGCTTTGATGTGCCATTCTAGCAGCTTGCCAATTCATAATTGTTCACAGTAGTGACAGGAACACACAGATAGTTAGGCTAATTGTAAAATCATGTCCCTACCCATAACTGAATAACCCGCTCCAGAGTTTCAGAAGGACCCCTCAGAACTGACCTCACTTCCCATAGAAACAGACTTTTGTTTTCTACCTGTCCGTGTGACATACTGACTGTGTTCTGGCCAGTATACCGAGTGTTCTTGCTTAACTGCTTGACGGTGGACTGACCCTTGCCCATTTGTGGATCTGTGCTTTAGCCTCATTATTCTGATCTGTTCCGGAATCCCCTCCCTGCTGATTGGATTACTCTGGTTTTCTGAGAAGGCCTCACCGCCTACTCTGAACTCTGACCTGGGTCAATGTCTGTTATCATTACACTATCATATAAAATGGTAACAAATACGTCACCTGAAACCTGAGACATACATAGCAGTGAGGTAAATAGGTGCAAAGTATTTTCAGGTGAAATAGTAATCAAATTAAACTTTTTTCTACTATTTTTACCGTTATATATAGTATGAAACTAGCCTTAATGGCCTATCAGTTCCACAGTTTTGCTCCATCCCAGCTCTATATACATAGGGAGAGATGTAAAATCATTTGAAAGCCCTGCTGCTATTTACATAAGAGATAACATAGATAAGATAAACCTTTATTAATCTCAAAAGTTGGAAATTTGCTTTGTACAGCAGAAAGTGGACAGAACAAATTTAAGTGGAGCAAAAATAAAAAAACAATAGAGTGGAATAAAATATTATATCAACAACGCAGTATAAAATGTAAACTATACAATCTAGAAATATAAAGTATGGACATCTTTATGATAAGATATATACCAATATGAACATGTAAACTATAATTGTGATGTGTATGTATACATTACTAATAGTGATACATTTATCACTGTAACTAATAGTGATATATATGTAAGAACACTGTAGATACACACACATACACACACATACAGGTACACAATGGAGTGACAGGAATTGTAGAAAGCCACCAGATTTTAAACTGCACTATTCCGCAGTATTAAAATTTCCACCCAAAAACTTGCACATGTTGCTGAAAGAGACTGAACAGGGTAATCCAAGGTACTTGTAGCTCTCCACAGTCTCAATGTCCATACCCTGGATGTTCAGAAAATGCTGCCTGAAGCAACATTCAGTGTCTCTGTGGGACTTGAGATGCATTGGTGCACTCCAGAAATGTACCAATGCTTAACTAAGTTCATGCCAGATCTGTCCTGTTTGTAATTTTTTACGAAACCTGCTCTACAAAGACAGTGCAGAGGCACAAGGTGGCAGCATGTGAGTTGAAATCCTTTACAGAACAGGTTCCAGACAGTTTATTAAGTATACCGCAGGGGTTTTTATCTTCAGTGGTCAGGGGCCTGAGGTTATTAAGGTATGGACTTACACCTGATAGATTCCATGTGCTGCTGGTGCCTCTGCTAATGGACATGAGACTGCATGCACTCAGTTGTGCTTGATAAATATAGTTTTAAAAACACTTATATTCCACAGTCTAAATGTCCATACCCTGGATGTTCAGTGGTTGCAGTGGAGGATGTTTGTGCCTGTGGAAGTCTATCACTAGCTCCTTGGATCTTCCAGAGTGGATCTGGAGGTAGTTCTGCTGGCACCAGTACACAAAGTCCAGGGAAAGTTTTCTTTACTCCTTGTCCTTGCCATCAGTGATGAGGTCGACTTTTGCAGAGTAATCAGATAACTTCTGCAGGAAACAGTGGGTGGAGTTGTAGGAGAAGTCTGCAGTGAAGTTGGTGAAGAGGAGATGCAGTCCCCATCCTTTCCTCTCAACAATCCCCTCGTCCTGTCCGCCCGCAGCAGCTGGAATCTGGGCAGTGCCACGTTTGTGTCCGGAATTCATGACACTACTGAATAGTTCAGTACGCTTGGTAACATTTCATAAAATGTCTCTCATTAAAGTGATCCCTGATACACTGTGTGTGGGGACAGTACATTGCTCGAGGGTGCCTCAGGTGTGCTACTGTCACAGGGAAGAAGGACACAGATGCAGGAGTACCAAACACACAGGAGCTTTTAATGATAAACCAGGGAAACAAACGTTTGAAAGAACTCAACGTAGGAGCAGTCTTTAGCCAGTCAGAGCTGCTCTCCTTCATCCAGCTTAACACAACGGCCAATCTCATCTGTGGGAGCGACGACATTGCTCCTCTACTGAGCAGGGCCCGATGAAACTTGACTCCATGTCGAGGAGTCACCAGGAACACGGGGAATGCATCTGCACCGCGGCGCACAGGGGCCTCATAGGATCTTTCGAAAGCTATGAGGAACAGATTCTTGAATAGGGCTATTTGCTTCTTCATTGGAGTCATGAGGAACTATCTGGTAGTGCATTTTCTTCTTCCTCAGAGTCACGTTGAACACAGGGGAATACACACGACTGCTGGACCTACAGGGCTACTAGCAGTCCTATGATTTGAACCCTCAACTTTCCAATTGCAGGAGCCACCAGAACATCAGCTGACTCAGTTATTTAAAGCAGTTATTTACAAAATGTTCTGGGGCAAGTCTCTGTGGTGATCTAGTGCTGTTTCAGACTGACATCTACACTGTCGATATCACAGACAAAACTGGAATAATATGGTCATTGTATAAAAAAGACAAATAATCAGAGAATTTCCTCCATAAAACAAGCTCCTTCTCATTCCCCCGTGTTTTTTATAGAGATGTCCTCTACTGAACATGGGCACCCTTGCATTTTTGCAGAGTAAGCTGAACAATGGGAGCAGTTTTGTGGCCACTTTCTGAACTCCAAATGAAGAAAGCGCTGCCTGAAGCAGCATTCTGTGTCTCTGTGGGACCTGAGATGCATTAATGCACTCCAGATATGTACCAATGCTTAACTAAGTTCATGCCAGATCTGTCCTGTTTGTAAATTATTACGACACCTGCTCTACAAAGACAAGGTGGCAGCATGTGAGTTGAAATCATTTCCAGAACAGGTTCCAGACACTTCATTAAGTATACAGCAGGGGTTTTATCTTCAGTGGTCAGGGGCCTGAGGTTATTAAGGTATGGACTTACACCTGATAGATTCCATGTGCTGCTCGTGCCTCTGCTAATGGACTTGAGACTGCATGCACTCAGTTGTGCTTGATAAATATAGTTTTAAAAACACTTACATTCAAAATATGTCTGTTAAATAATACAAAAAAATATACAATTGTTTTAAACGAGGCAGTAACAAAACATACACTACATGAACAAAAGTATGAGGACACCCCTGTTTTTAAGTGTTTAGGCTAGGCCTCTTACTTCCAGTTCACACAGAAACTCCAAATTCTTGAAAGGTCTTCCAAGAAGACTGGAAGCTGCAAAGGGGTCCAACTCCACATTAAAGTCTATGTATTTGAAAACATTGTCATTAAGCACCCCAGTACTTTTGTCCATATAGTGTATAAATCATGTTTGCTACATGTAGTGACTGTCATTGACTGTTGTTATTAAGCTGGCCAATCACCTGTAAATCTTACCTCTTTGTAGGAGTCTGAAAGAAAACCCCACTTGTTGTGCCATGTTTTGGAAGACTCCAGTTCTATCTTGACGTGAACCTTCCTGCAACAAACAAAAACATTTATATACAAGTAAGTGCCTAACAAGCATATCACAAAAAGCAGAGGTCAGAAAGTACGCTTTTGTTGTAGCTTAAATACTGTTTCTATTTTTCAGATTTAAAAACAGCACAACTGTGTTAGATCTTTGGCTTTAAACTGAGAATAATTTAAGAGCTGTGTTTGGTGAACAGTGTAAGAATTCCATCCTGTTCAAAAAAGTGTCCTGGCATTAGTGTTCAGATGTGTAATTTAGTGGTTGTGTTTATACAGAATAATCATAAAGACAACCTGTTTTTCAACATGCCACAGATCATTTCCCACAAACAGCAGCAGGAGTGGCTCTTGGAGCTGCTCACAGTACACTTGTCTATCTGTAGGTGTGTGTGTGTGTGTGTGTGTGTGTGTGAATATATATTGTCTAGCAGAGCACATATCTTACCATATTTCATCTTTGTCCACATAAGAGCAGGTCTTACTTGGTGAGTCTGGAGCTGTCATTTTCTCCTCAGTGACAGCGGACTCTTATTCACATTTCTGAACTGTAACCAGCAGATCTATTTACAGTTACTATAGCAATGAGATAGCGTGACATTATCCGCTTTCATCACCAAGGTAACAATACAAATGCACCTCTCTAATGTGTTTACTTACGCTTCTCATTCAGTGTTTATTCTTTGTTTTTATTATTTTCTAAATTGTAGATTAGTTTTGAAAACAAACAAAAGTGAAGGAATTTGAAGTAAACAAGAGTTAAACAGTTTTGTAATAATGTAATGATAGAGTGTTGTTTTTTTTTACTTAGTTAAGTGGTTCTTACCATAATGTGGTGTAGAACCATAGTGGAATAGGATCACTAACTGTGTACCAACTACCAACTCTGCCATCACAACTGATGATCCCAAACACATTAAGAAGCTGAAAATGTTTTGGCTTCAGAAGTCTGCTGGATTTCTTCTGATGTTACCTTCTCCTGGGTATCCCCTGAAACAAGGAACATGTGGGGCACCACCAGATTTGCTTTGGCCTCCACTTGTGACAAGATCTGCGACATATTGTTGTACATAGTTTTTGATGACACAGTTATTTGATGGTGAAAAATACTTCTGTCTTTCTACAGAACAAAAACATTTTGTGATCCTGTGTATGGTGCTGCTGGCTAACTTCAATGAGACCTGTTTCTTGAGCTTTGCAAATTTTCCAGCCAGAGATCTTGAACATAGTCAGCACTGTTGAAGAAATCACATCATGACAACTCAGACACCTTAAATGAACTGATGGGAAAAATTTCTCAATTGTAAAGCAACTATTAAGAAACACTGGGTGAAACAATCACATGCAGAGCAAAGATGAATTCACAAATCTATGGCTAAAACTAATCTTTCACATTTGACTTAAACAAGGTCAAATCTTGAATGGCCTAATTTGACTCCTAAGAACAACTCAGTTTGTACTCATAGCCACAACGTTTCTTGATGTAAATCTTTAATGACGGTTAATTTGCCACAAGGTCTAACCTATTACAGGAACTTACAGCAATTGATGACCTTTGGAGAACTTGTCTCATGGTTGATGAATATGTATGGACTTCAGTGCAGCTGTGGGCTGCCTGGATTTGGTGCGGCTCTTGTACCTTATCAGTGTGCTCAAGTGTTGCTTTCAGACAACGCCTGATCAGGCTCCCAAGTACATATCATACCTACTGCAGCTGTACTCAGCTGGTCAAGTGCTGAGATCTACTTTTCAGGATGGTCTCTCTGTTCTATGCACATGGAAACCATGACTTTATTCTGCCTCTTCTCCTTTTTGTGTACAGGACTTTCTGACACTTGTCTGTGAAGTTTGTTATATAAATCAACTTTGCTTACTTATTCATTAGCTTGCCGTGCCTACCTGGGAAAACCCTGACTCCATGGCAAGTGCTTAGGTAATCTTAAGACTAGGTTGTCTATTTAGAAATTTAGCACAGCCTTTGGCATGATTTCATGTGACAAATAAAGAATCTTGAATCTTCCTCCCAATCTTAATTCAGTAAGTATAAATGGGATCAGAAACCAAGAAGGGAAGAGTGTAAGGGCTTTCCAGAGCTGGGGGGCTTTCTGTGAAAATGATAACTGCTGTTTAAAGCCCCAGCCCAGATTGTTGTTCATGTTGTTGTGGACTAGACTCTCAGCTACTTTTCCAACAAACTCTACCTCAGTTAACTCTTAACTGTATGAACTCTGTTCTCTTGTTAGGGATCTCCACAGAGGCTGTCTTTCTCTCGGGGTCAACCAGAGGAGGATGGGTTTCTGTTTTGTGCCTTGATTCCTCCCGAGGTTTCTTCCTCCAGCTTTAGGGAGTTTGTCCTTGAGGGAATGACTCCTCAAAGACTATTCGATAAAGTCTTTACTGGAGTGTACTTTTATGGAAAACTAAAACTGTTTCCCAGGCACTCAGGCCTCTCTGAGATTACAGCCTTATTTACAGTTGACTATAACAAGTGAGAAACAGAGGGGAAGGGCAGTATAAAGTGAGAGAACAGAAGAAGTAAGGATCAGAAAGAAGGCAGTGTAGATGTATATATCATCTGTATGTACTGTGATGAAGTCAGTGATGGAAGCCTGATTCAGCATCGGTCAATCACCATCCTGGGCCTGAGTTATAGCAAAAAAAGGCTTGCTGCCCCCCTGTGGCACAACTCAGGTGATGGTTAACGAGTTGCCCCTGTGACCAGAGATCAAAGTACAGGACTGCCAGTGGCTCCACTGAGGTCGAGGGCAAGGTGAGCAAGGTACGATCTTCACACTCTGCTCCCTGGATGCTGCATCGCTGACTGCGCTCTGTTTCACTTGGTGAATGGATTAAATGCAGCCAAAGAATTTCACATTGTTCATATTGTGTGCTGTGGTGTGTAAAGAGAATACTGTAATGGGCCACTTAACTAACTTTACATGAAAAAAATTTTTCTGATCTTTGAAAAAGCTACTTCTAACAAGTAGCACAATACAGCTAAACTCTAATGCAATGGCAAGGTTTATAAACTGCACCCTCATGGTACATGACCTGGTGCTGTTTAGATGATCATACTTCAGAAAATATTATTAAGAGTTTTAACAAGTTCTCAGACTTACCTTGTGCACTACTGTAATAAAGGTGCTGGGACAAACGTAATTCAGTTCAAGTCTCTCTCCCTTTTTTGTTGCTACATATAACACACTATATTCCAACATTTGACCTGAATAAATGCAGTGCAAAAATTAAAAATCTGTTCAGTGGATTACCTGGTTCATTATGTTTGTTGGTAAAACATCTCCGCATTTTGTCCTTAAACAGCACATTTAAAAGGCATGCAATGACAAGACAGAGCAGTTTATCTCAGGCATGTAAGGCTTTGTTTCATTGATGAATTCAAATGCATTGATTTATGGCACAATAAGTTGGCCACAACTGTTCAAATTCTGGTTCTGAAATATTCAATTACATACCAAGTATTCCAGTAAGTCATGTGCTGGTATTGCATTGGTTTTATAGAAACGTTTATTTACCCTGCACCATGAAAATGCAGCAGCTTCTTGAGCACCTAAACCTCATCCTGCTAATGCCTGGTGGAATTAATGGGCAAGAGACAGATCAAAGTCAGTGCATTTTCAGCATCAGAAATTAAAATTGATTCACTGCATTTTTCTGTTATCAAATAAACATTTTTTCAAACAAAGTTTGCTGTCTGTGAGTTTGACGCTTGTTCTGATCTTGTAGGTTGATTCCCTGCTGTGAAGTTTTTTTGCACAGCGCAGAGCTGAGAAGCCCTAAAATTGTGAATCTAACAGCATACACCCATGAGAGACGCCAACATTTATTCAATGTGCATTTAGTGTGGTCTAGCACACTCTTTTGCCCAACTGAGAAATGGGACATATTCGGACACTTACTTTACCAGCACACAAAATCAGTGTCACCTCCAGGATAGAACCTGGCTATTAGAAAACGAGAGTGAAACAATTCTGTAGATGTGGTGCCTTGTAAATAAATATTGAAAGTATTATTAAAGAAAGTATTAATATACACACACACAAAAAAAACATAAAAAAGGCACATTATGAAAGAAATAGCACCCAGTACGAAACCTGCATTTGTTATTACACATATATCTTGTTTAAAAAATTCCAGACTGAAGATAAACTGTGTCAGAGGAAAATAAAAAAAAAACCTTGAAATTAGCTTGCAGTGTATTGTACATTCCAATCTAGTTCAGCCCAGATAAGGGGCGTCGTCAATATTTCCTGTTTTTCCTAAAAAGCTAAATGCATGACAGCAAAACGGAGAAGGGCAGTAAAATGCGAGAGAGTCGTTAATGAGAATGCATGGAGCAAAATAGCTGAATTGTTAATGGAATAGTCACAACTTATTTTTCAGAATGACAGCGGGATGTTACATTGGAGTCTATGAATCTTAATTTTTTACAGTAAATACGCTATGCAAAAAAAGTATTGCGACATACTAATCCTTTAACATACCAAGATGTTTGGACAATGCTTTCAACTTTGTGGATAAAGTTTGGGGAAGAAGCTTTTCTATTCCAGCATTACTGTACACCAGTGCACAAAGCTATCTACATAAAGACCTGACTGGATGAGTTTGATGTGGATGAAAGCTTTTCAAGTATAGAAAAAGCTTTTATATCTATAAAGGAGTACGAACTTCATATTTTTATCGAGGTTTTTTTTTACATGAGGGCTAGGTTTTCCCATTCATGTTGTACAAGAGCGACCTCTAGTGTCTGAAAGCCCAATTTTCCCTATGAAGCCCCTAACTTCACAAACACAGCCTACTTTACCCTTTTTCTTTTCACTTTTTGTTCAGTGTGTGTGTAAAATGCACATGTTGCTCTTCTTTTATGAACTATTTTAGTGTGAGCTGTGTAAAAATTATGAAACGCCTCCATGAGTGCTGTAAGTGCAGTAGTGTGTGTGGGGCAGTTTTTCTATGTGCTGTATTCCAGGAGCTTCATTCGTGTTTCCGTTTTTGATTGGATGAAACATGCACACACTAGGCTATTAACATCACTATTATTGTGCAATTAAAAATAGATAAGAGTGCCATTTACAAGGTATAATAATACTTAATTAATTAATTAATTAATTAATTAATGTATTTTTATATTTACCCCAAACGTTTTCAAGTGTGGTTAGTAGTGTGTAAAAAATTGTGACATGCACATTTTACACAGACACACTCCCACAAATTACAAAAGCAATAGAAAAAAAAATGCAGTCTCATATGATGAAGTTCAATGGCTGTGTGTTTTATGTTCTTGTGTGTGCCCTGTCTCGCAAGTATTCACATCTGTGTTCCAAATGGCTTTTATGGTAAAGAAAATCAATTCTTAAACCTCTTACAATGAAACAGACTGAGCAATGACAGATGATCTGGTAATGAAAAACTGAGAGTATAAGGCAGGGAGTTTTTCTGCAAAAAACAATGTGAAATTTTAAATCATCCCCTTTTCTCTCATGTTAAGCACTATTCCTCATATTATCTAATTTACATAAAAAAAAACATTAAATGATTTTGTATTATTATTGTATAATCACTAATGGCCTGTTACTTAAATATCTTATAATTTTTGTCACCTTCTTGTGGATAAAATGTAAAATTAATCAGTAAAATCAACTTTCCACCACATTCACCTGCTATCAATCGAATTGTCAGTGCAGAGATGATCACTCACACTATCTTTGACCATGAAATGTCTGGTAAAGAACTTCAAGTAAACTAAATTTTAGTAAACTTCTTTGCTAAGTTCAAAACAATGATATGCTTTTGTATGCTTTGGGTAAACTATAAAAAGTATTGGGACACACCTGTTTCTCAGGGTTTGGGCTAGGCCCCTTACTTACAGCGAGGTGCAATCTTAATGCTTCAGCCCACCAACACATTTTGGACAATGTCATGCTTCCAGGATTGTGCACACATTTTAGAAAAAGGCTCTTTTCTATTCCAGCTTGATTGTGCCCCAGTGCAATAAGGGGGACCAGATATTGAAGTCTATTGGTTTGAATGTATGTCCCAGTACTTTTGTCCATATAGTGTAAGTTGTCATCTGCAGACGTTAAGCCACCCTTGGTCGAATTAAATTTTTACATGAAACATAAACACACTCTGTACTGGACACACCTTAATATATTATTACACACTTATTTTATGACCTAAACATATTGGGAAAACTAAGTTATTTCAGTGTGGCTCCATGCAAAATGTATGGTAGTTTTTTATACTTTATGTTTGTTGTATAACTGTTCCCTAAAATGCCATTTATAAGTTTGCTTTCTTCACAAGGTGTGTTAATATTTTCTCTTAGAAAACATGCAGTTTGATCTGTTTTCATTTCAAAATGTCTGTCTCTGACTAAAAGTCTGTCTGCAATGTTATTTTGCACATGTTTCAGCACACAAAGACATTTTGGAGAACACCATGCTTCCAACCATGTGGACACAGTTTGGGGAAGAACCTTTTCTATTCCAGTCTGACAGTGCATTGACACATATGTGTATGAACACAGTGCAGTGGCCTCTGGTGTCTAGTAGCAGCAGACATTAAATGATCAAAGTAATGATGCACCAGAAAAATTGCACATGTTGCACACAGACCTTTGAAGGTGTCTCACCATATCTGGTGCCAAGTCTTAGTAAAGTAGTACGGTGTGGCCTTCATGGATTGGGCTAGTTTGTCCAGCACATCCCACAAATCAGTCAGACTGAGGTCTTTGGAATGTGGTTGAATATCAAAGATAAAAACAAAGTAATGTCAAATATATAAAGTAAAATAATGTCAAATATATAAGGTAAAGAAATTGATTGCTAAAGTGTTCACCCCCTTCTGGTCAATACTTAGTCAATCTTTTGCTGCAATCACACAGTATTTATTTCCATTCTTACTTACTAAAGAGTTATGCTCTGTTTGGTTGCTCTGGTATGGAATGTGGACAGTTTTTTCAAGTTCGACTGGATTGAGGTTTGGGCTTAGATTTTTTTCCCACATCCTATTTCTACAGGATTTACATAGCAATTACGATAAGGATTTGGGCCTTCATTGGGCCTAACGATCAGATGGTACTAAGCAAATCAAACAATGTAACAACCAAAACTCTTCATTGGTAGAACAAAATGTATGGGATGGATTGGATTAATGCATACATGAATGTTGACTATGTATAAAAACTGGTGTCATTGCCCAAGGAGCATAGAAGAAGAGCAGCGCAGGGCCACAGCTTAAGATCTCTGAATAAAACAGCACATCACACATGTCTGTCTCCTGATTCTTGGGATTTAGAATATTTTTGAAATGTGGGGCTTAGAACAATTTTAAATTTAGCTTAGCTTAACCTAGCTTATCCTAGTTTAGCTTTAGCTCCTTATCGACCACTTCAACAATATTAATGCAAACACTTTATTTTACTCTATATATTTTTAATTAATTGACATTAGGTTGCAAAAAACTGTTTTCCCTTTGACATGAAAGAAGCTAATTCTTTTCAAAAAAGCCAAAATATTTTGGCCATGATTTAATTTATAAAACCAATCAAAGGGTGAATCATCATAGGCATTGTACCTTTTCCATGACGGGGTGTAGTCTGTTGTTCAACCGTGTATTCGGTCTAATTACCATCTAGATGAATGCTAGGACCAGTAGAACATTGCCCGTAGCACCTCACTCTTTTCTAACATATCCAGTTATACATTTCCAGCAGCTTGTGCTACAGTAGCTCTTGTCTGGGATCAGACTAAGTGGGCTAATATTTTGCTCCCGATGTTTAACAGTGAGTCTTGGGTGCCCATGACTCTTTCAGCAGCTCCACATATGTTTTTTTGGAACATGTTCGGAA
Organism: Ladigesia roloffi; assembly: GCA_037577295.1. Taxonomy (NCBI): domain Eukaryota; kingdom Metazoa; phylum Chordata; class Actinopteri; order Characiformes; family Alestidae; genus Ladigesia; species Ladigesia roloffi. Next base: position 4,508,727 of record JBBKCR010000101.1, on the reverse strand, counting down.
TGTAATAACAACTATGGAATGTAATAACCACTAGTGATGCCTTGCCATCACTATCCGGCACTTTCTCAAAGTCGTTAAATTCACATTTTTACAATAAGATAACAAAGGATAATCATCAAACAACGGTGTGCCTCAGGTGTATATAACTTAAATGGCTATGCTGATATCTCATCATGCATTATCCACGCCAGATGAAGACCAACCAATTCAGTAGGATAATTCATGGAGGTGTCAATTAAAACTCCTGCGACTTAAAAGTAGTAGCATCAATAGTAATTTTATAAAAGTAGGCAATAAACATTAAGTAGTAAATTATGCTGTCTTTTTAAACACTTTTGGTTACATTTTGGATATTCTATTGTAGATATTTAATTATTTAACTATTGTAGAATTTCAACCAAATATGAATTTAGTCAAATTTTACTTGAACATCTAACAACATTAAACTAATTCACTGAATACATTGTTGCTGAAAACAATTTCTATTAAAATGGGCTTGTAGCCAATAACCAGTGATACTTGAATATGTCTAATGCTAAAGACAGTTATGGCCATCAAATATGGCTGTTTTAATGAACACATGCAATAGAGAAAGCACATAAAAGCAGAAAACAGAAATGCACATAGATGGTGATTAAAAATAAAATCATATTTATTTATAAACACATTATCATACAGAAAACATCATTCTTCACAGGAACAGAATGAAAAAAAATATAATAAAACAGAATAGTGGTCACTAATACCTTAGTGACCTCCTCAGTCACTCGGGTATTAGTCCAGCCAGCTGAGCTTAACACTGACGTACACTTTAAGTACAAAAGTTAAAAGATTACACCAACAGGGGCTTTAATGACATTGATTTCAAACACAATGTTACAATGGAGGTGTTCCCCTTTGCAGCTATTTCAGCTTCCACTCTTCTTGGAAGGATTTCCACACAAGTTTCTGTGTGAATTTGTGTCAATTCATTCTGTAGAGCAGGGGTCCCCAACCACCGGTCGTGGGTAATGTGGTACCGGTCCGCGGACCGCACAGAAAAAAAACTAATATAAAAACGGATATTCCTAGTCTATCCTTAGTGAAAATGGTTTCTGATATTAAACCAATTCCTGACGAAATATAGGTGTTGGATGGGGTTGATATAACGGCACTCTGCAAGCCAGGCAATTTCTTCTAAACAAAACTCGTGCAACCATGACTTTATGGACCTTTATATAGTCAAATATTTTCAGAAAGTTGGAAGCATGGCGTTGTCCAAAATGTCTTGATATGCTTGATTTTATACACTTGTGGCAATGGGTAGGATTTAAACACATTTAGACTAAAAATATGAACAAAAATAGTGAATTTGTCCCTTCTTCGTCCGTATTCTTTGTCCATGGCGTTGTCAAAATTGTATTGGTGCGCTGACGCATAAAGATTGTCCTTCACTGGAAGTAAGGGACTTAGCCCATACCGTGGATGAAGGGGTGTGTCCTAATAGTTTTGTCTATATAATGTAGCTGTACATTTTCTTTACATAGAGAACAGGATGCATACCAAATAGTTTTAAAAGGGAAAATCTGGACATGTCGATCACATTTGCACAAGATCAGGGTTGCAAGGCAGGGCAAGACAATTTGGAAAACTTATGACGTAATGGTGTCTGGCTTGAAGCCCCGCCCACAGGCTCGGCGCGGTGGGCTGGAGGGCGGTGAGAGCGGAGTCCCGGCCAGACGGAGCTCAGGACCCTCCGCCCGGCACTAAAACAGCAGGAAACGGGCCAGCGCCGAGGCCACACTCGGCCCGGGGCTCGGGCAAGGGGGGCAACCTCGACGGGAGCCCAATTTATTGAAAAATATTTACTTTTCCCGAAGAAGACGAAGCCAGACTAATACATCCTCAATGTTTCCGTTCGGTGGCGACCTCCCAGAACAAGGTGAACAGGGGCGGTATTCCTCCAACTGCCACTAACTACGAATCCAGGTCTTAAATGCTCAGCTTCATGGGTCTAATAAACGGGACAGTGGACATTCAGACCAATGTGTCCTGTACGTGTAACTGCAAACGGTCCACGTCGTACCAGAGTATGGCGATCAGTAAGTACACCCTTCACTTCTAATGTTTTTATTAACTACAGATGTCTCTAGCCTTTATCTTCATGTTTGAAAAACCGAAGTCCTGTTTAATAACCTCCAGACTTGTCTAGTCCAGAGTCTGTAACTTTGTAACTCAGCTGTCTGGGTCAGACTGTCTGGCTAGTCGGCTCTGCTAGCTCGGAGTCTGAGTCTGACTCTCCTCTCAGCTAGCAGGACTCAACTGTAAAAGAATGGTTCTGAGTGCGTTTGATTACCATGGATTTTAACTTGATGTCGTTACAACAAAGTTTACTTGGGCTAGACAGCCAGGCAGATAAATAAACATAGACAGACAGAAAGAGAGACAGACAGATAAATAAATAGACACATAGACAGACAGAGAGACAAATGACCTGGCGCAGACAAATAAACTGACACATAGACAGAGAGACTAACAAACTGACCGAGATAAAGACAGAAACAGAGAGACAGACAGACAGCAGACGGCGTTCTGCTGATAATGAGCTCAGATTAGATCATGCCAGACTCGTTTACAACTGAGTGGAACCATTTTTTCAACAAATCAGTAACTGCTCGTATGTAATGCCCTAGTTGCTTCTGTTGTAGATGTTTCTGTTATTAACTGTAGTGTCCGACTTTGCTGACCCCTAAAAATGGCCAGATTAGGGTTGAGGAGTATGAGTATTTTGTTTTTGGGAGAATATATAAAGCACTGTCCATGTCTAGGTGATATGTTAATGAAGAGGATGTAGACAATTTCGGAGGATGCGGTGTGATTGTGGAGTTGTCAGTCAGTCGCTCTCATCAGCTGACTATGTGTGACGCGCTGTCTGCTTTAAAATCCTGGCTGCTGGGAGTTGTCTGGACAATAGCCCGTCTAATCTTTAGTGACTAATTTATTGCTGAGACGGAAGCCTGCTGCTGTCGTCTTGTGAACCGCCTGAGCAAACGCGAATAGGTTAGGTTGATAAGACTTGTGGCCACAGCAGTGGATTAAATTTAGCATAGCAGGAGTCATAGTGTGGAAATTTTCAACTAAACAGATTAGTCTCTATCTAAATTAAAAATGTAATTTTTCCTGCTCCAGGTCACTAACACTACTAAGCATGACATTTGGACAAATGTTTATAACCCACCCACTCTCTCTGTTTCCCTTCATTTGATTGTTCATTTTCCTCCTATTCGTCTAGACAGACAGTCAGCTGTGTCTGACACCATACTCCCAGGACCACAAAAAGTGCCACCTAATTAATTTGGGATTATGTAGCCCATCAAGTGACTGAACAAATGCAGAAAACGAAACACAGATAGACAGGCAGACAGGCAGACAGGCAGCCTCCTGGTCATGTCACTTAATTATATATCATGGTTTTCAAGACCAGTTTTAGGTCTTGCCTTTTTCCGGATGTAAAGAAAAAAGAGAAAGCGAATGAAAGGGCTCCAGGTGTTTCAGACTGTCTCGCTCTCATGGAGAAAAAATCAGACCGGGAGGAGGCTTTAGATGCACCAAAAGCTTCCTGCCAGGATTTTTTTCTTATTGACTGGTGATTTTCTTTCCAGTCCTCCCATAAAAGGACAAATGATATCTTGCAAAAGAGAGAAAATGAATTTAAGGCAAGACTATATCAGGGGATTTGCTTGTTTTAGCCACTCTGCTCTCCTTCATCTTGGATTTATTGGACCAGCATCCAGAGAAGAAACTCATTCTTATGAGCTACGACAGTCTGAATGAATCAGAGGCCCTGTAGTTTCCTGACGATCTCCCACTCCCACTCCCACTTCTGTTAATGATATCCTGCAAGTAAAACAAGCACTGTATATGAGTAATCAGCTGCTGACTTGATGTTGGTCATTGTGCATCTCCTTTGCAACACATATGTTGAATGTTAGCTCTTGTAGTTTGTGACGTTTTCTTCTTGAAATTCAGTTCCTTTTTTCCAGCAGGTTTCAGAAACTGTCACGGCGTTTAAAAATAGACTATACCAATTACTCAGTTAATCCGTGTGATGTCTTTGCTCCATTTGACCTCTGAGACAGCACTTTTAGATTCAGATGAGTAACACTCCTGCCCCTGAGAGGACAGGCCTGATATTTGCCCCTGGGCGGGCAATCATTTTTCACTTGGCCACACATAGTTCAGGCCTGAATGTCCTCAGGAGTGAAACTTTGGACCAAATGAAAGCATGTATAAAGCAACAGTTGTTATTGTGTTTAGGGGGCTTGTCCCTGAATTTGGAAGGCTGTAGGTTTGAGTCCCAGGGCTGCCAGTGGCACCACTGCGGTACCCTTAAATAACGTACTGCCTTCAGCCCAGTGCCCAGTGAAATGGGGTAAATGCCTAAGACTCAAGTAATTTTTTCCGGAATCCACATAGTATGTAAAATACATCAAAATATTTAGTTCATTTAAAAGATATCATTTCTTTATGGGTAGGAAAACACAATGGAATAATAGGATTGGCAGTTTAGCTCACCAAGCAATTATAAGTGATGGGGAAACAGTAATAAAGATTAATTGATAGGTACTCACATCATAAATTCTAGTTCTACCACATTCTACCAAGTACCGGTTCATTAACATGGGGCACGTTTCACTCAGAGTTGGATATGTGCATTTCCCAGTGTTTACAGGCGTCAGATCAGAGTAAACATCCAACTGTCTGAACTGGTCTAATGTCAGCACTGCTGCTGAAATGGTTTTTACAGCATTTCTGTAAAACAGCGTCTCGTTCTTGCCTTTGACATTTACTGTTTGAGCTTGACTTTGCTCAGTTAAAGATTAGCAGAAGAAGCTCAGGCAGAGTTTCAGAAATCTCAACAAGACGCTCACGGCTGCTACAGGTTTTGCAGGAATCGTCCTTGAGTTGAGCCTGGGTCTGTTTGACCTGGTGGTATGACTTTGTTTGCACAAGAAAGAATGTGGTGATTAAATATGTGTTACCGGATTCAAAGAAAATGCTGACACGTGGCCAGTACACATCTGAAATTTGAGTGTTTTTTTTTTTTACAATTCCCGTAATATCTGAAAATGTAAAAAAATATAATACAAAAAATAATAGTGCAATTCTATAAAGGTTATGATGAGTTTACGACTCTTGCTAGGTGTTTTTAACTCCGCCGCCAATCACTGCTTTCGTTGCTTTAGTATTGTTTTTTAATGATCAAAATTGGTGTTTGCTAAGTGAATGTTTACTTAATGAAGGGGTTAAATACAGAGCTTCACACCTTCCATAGTAATTGTTTTTTGTCCGTATCTCCTAAGATAAGTTATGTTTTTATATATCTCTTTAAAAGAATGCTGAAATAATTCATATTAAACTGGAAAAAATGTGGAGCAGGACACTGTGGTTCGATCAAAACAGTTGATGTTGCGAGAATTCCCATTCACAACCCTGGGACTAAAACTATCCACCCCACAATTTAATTCAATGTGCATGTAAAACATCATACTGGTCTGGGACGGAAAGACTGTATTAATCTACACAGCTTATTTTGCAATTTAGATCATATTTAAGACCCTTCATAGACATTCAAAAGAGAAAATAACACAAGTACCTGAGTGTACATAGTATTAATTGATGTAATTAAAAACCCTCTGTATTTTTTGTTCATTTAGATAGTGAGGGAGTTTGTGTACGTATAGCCACACGGGAGTCATTGAAATCAATTCCTGTTATGACAAACACTGACTGTCTTTCACTGTTTAAAATATAAAGGTCCAGTGAGCCTCACCTTACCCTTGACTTTAGCTGCAGGTCTTCTCTTAAACAGCATGGTGTTTACTTTGTCTCGTATTAATGCTGTAGGGAAAATGGAGCATTACATTTTTATAACTCCATATTGACTGGGGTCTGTATGTGGGCACATGCTTCCTAGCTCTTTTATAACCACATTTTCAGTTCCAAGTTTAGTGACTGGAGAATTTTGTTAAGGGTTTAAAAGCAAGTCAAGCTGAACGATCTAAGACATTTCTATCATGCCGTCGGAGGCTGCGAGACAGAGAGAGACAGAAATCTGTGATCGCTCTAGATGAATATTACATTCCCACATCTCTCTTGCTCTAATGATGCATTGACACTTGACCCCTGTCTAGACATGATGCAAAGGGGAAGACTGTGCAAGGCACAGCTGACTCCAGAAGGCAGCCAGGCAGCAGGGGGTCGCACATTTAAGTCTATGTGTCTGTGCTGAATCACTGGTGGTCATACTGGATAAAATGTCTGTTCTATTTCAAACAAACTACTTTGTTTTAATACGCAAACAAATAAACTGTTTAAAATATAGATGTAGTGTGTCCCTGTCTAGCTGTTTTAATCAGCCTATATATTAATTTAATACAGATTTATGTAAATTCAAGTTTTGCATATGAAGCAGTGGGTCTGTGCATGAGAGTGGGGTGTGACCGGGTCTCCATTGTTGCTGTGCCATGTCTGTGTCACCAAGGTCAGAGTCCCGGGTCTGCAGCGCCTCGCCAGAGTGGAACTTCAGCTGAAAGGTTCATTGTCACTCTGAGTGGGACTGTCTGTGCTGTGATGGGTGAGGGGTTACCACTGACATCCCTAAGACAACAGAAATGACTTTTGGGGCTGCTTTCGTTTGTTTTGTCTTACATCTATATCATGATTTCTCTCTATATATTTAGTAAACAATTTCAGTGGATTGCTGACACAATCACAAGTATTCTTCTTCTTAGTGTAGTTGTTGCGATTTTTATTATTATTATTATTAATAGTAGTAGTAATAGTATTCTTTTTGTAGCTGAATTTCACACCTCTTCTACAATTTTTGAAAAATGAATTTTTGTGCTTGAGTCAGCTCTGTAATATATGGGAAGAAAGAGGGAACGGTCGAGTTGCCTTCAAAATGTGTTTAAGCAAGAGAGTCTGTGTTGTCACGAGTGGGGTTGGCTAAGCGACAAAAAGCGAAGAAACAAAAGCGCAACGAAACAAACGTGTAGCAAAACATATATGTAAGACATGGAAGCTCAGGCTTTGTTGGTGTTTAATTAAAAATAATCAGCGCATGAATGCGGCTGTGCGTTCAGCCATCCTTACCTATAATTGGCTTGATATGAGGTGGTGAGTTCAAATACAACTTACTAGTATATCTATATATAACATGCTAGTATAAAAGGTGCTAAGTAATTTTTAGGATAATAATATTCACCTTCAAAGGTGTGTGAATTAGCCAAGACTGTACTGCAGGCAGTAAAATGTTCTGACCCCTTTCCAAAGCAACTGAACATCTGTCTGATCTTTTAGAAAACAGTTTTATTGGCAGTCAGTCTACCTTTAAGTGCCTATTTTTTTAAATGGGTCAGAATCCACTCACATGTGAATCCTGCTGTCACTTCCAGTCGCATGTGGTTTGCTTTGGCGAGGTGTGAATGGCCTTTGCTTCATGTCTGGTTGGAAGAGGCCGCTGCTGCTGGGTCTAGACGTGCTCGTGTGTTTTTTATTGTCCTATGATTCAGTCTGCTAACAATGCTAAACACCGGCTCTGGTGCATTGTTAGTACCCAGTCTGTGCACGTTGCTGAGGCCAGTCAGTATGGCTCTGAATGAGAGAGGCATGCGTAAGGTATAAAAGTGGGATATGCAATATTTGATTGAACATCCTGAGTAGATTGTTAATCATCGGTGTGAATGCATGAATGGATTTATGACTAAGCTACCAAGGGCTTCATGATGGGAAGCCAAATGCCACAATAAAGCTGTGTCATAAAATAATTCAGTCATTTGTTTCCCTTCAGTATGAAAGGGATGACATACCAGTAGCACACTCAAGTGCTACTAGGCCTTGGGGTGAACTTGCTGGCAGGCAAGCGGCAAAGTATTATTGTGACGTTATTTATTGCCTCTCTGATTCTACCTAGTAACTCTCAATTGATTTATTGATGGGAGTTAAAAGTAGCATATTTGCTTTAAGTCATGTATTTCCATTTGCTTGCTCAGTAGGCAGACAGACTTATCTCATACCTTGACAATGACGCCCTAGTCTACTAATCCCTTAAGGCAAATGGGATCCTGTTGGCAATCTAGCCACCTACACTCGGATGTTACTTTTTTAGACATCAGACAAATATATCTCCGCATGTTTGCATTCACAGCACCCTAAATATTATGAGAAAGCCCCAGAGTATTCAGCAAGTAGGCAGAGTTTGCTTTTAATGTCAGTTTGTTTTGTCTGACCTCCACCCCGCAGTGGTAAGTAGGCTTTTTGCTGTCAGACAGGTTGGACTGTGGCCATGTGACACACAGACAATGTTGTGTCTGTCGAAACAAAGGGAAGGAGGGAGGGAGGAGTGGTTTCAATCTTGTTGTGTCTACAGCAGCAGCTGCTGGTAACAAGTATGGTCACTTCTCAAGAATAAAGCAGAGGAGGAGTTACAGTGGAAACCTCAGAAATGCGCACACTTTTGTAACCCTTTCAAGGAAAAAAAGGAAATGTGGCGCTTTTATGGAAAATGATATGCCTCATGCCTTTAAAATAAGTATGTTTAAAAATCCAATAAAGAGACTGTCATTTCTGGTTTGATGTGTACGCTGACAAGTTGTATTATATTGATTATTTCAATACGTTTAATGATTAAACAAAACTCGCTACATTATTATTTCTTTACACCAATGAGATGAGGTCAGTCAAATGTTTTCCTCAGTGTCTAGTATAGATCTGCGTGCAGTGTGAGATTAAATAAAGTCTCTACCACAGCCTTTTCACAAACATACTCTTAAACACATACATGCATTGCTGTTAATATGGATGCAACATATAGTATGGATAAGACATGGGATATAACCGGTTTCATGGTTAACCGCGGTTTTAAAAAGTCACGATTTCAAAACCGCAAAAAAAGGGTTATTTTTAAAAAATTTATGTTTCTTTATTTTGATTATTGTTGAGCTGCAGGTTTAGGCTCACACAAGTGACTGCAGTATAATTTTATTAAGAATATTCCATTATTTATTTTAATTATTTTGCCTGATCTTCAATGTTACAAAATGTTATATATGTTTCTTAAATTTTTTTTAAAAAAGTAGGTTTTTTTTACCCAGACATTTAAATACAACATTGTAGAGCAGTAATTACAATTCTGTGATACCGTGAAAACGTGATATTTTTATCCAAGTTTACCATACCATCAGAATGATATACCGGCCCATGCTTAGTATGGATATGGTTACAACTCCTGAGAGCTTGGTACCCTTGGGGTAGGAAGGTGCTGCTCTTAAATGAACAGAACAACAACTGGGCATCATCATCTGAACATCTGGAGCTCTTTACAGTGTAACTGCAGAAGCAGTCTTGTATTATGAAAGATCTTTTAGGAATTTGCAATAAAAGGCGATGTTTACAGGTCTAGAAATGTGCTCATGCTGTGCTGTACTTCCAGAACTTCGCATGCTGTAATTATGGGTGACCTTACCTTCTCTGTGTAATCGCAGGGTGTGATCTACAGGGTTGTTATTTGCATTATCATACAAAAAATATGTTCACATAAATGTGCAACTCTAGTTGCTCAGCAGTATCATAGTATTGCCAAGATGCACTTTGCATTACACCCACAACTAAAGCATTGAAACAAATTTAACTGCACAAACATAAAAGCCTTTTGTGTTTTTCATTATTCAAAGGCCTAGTCCAACTTATTCTTCTGTTAGTCTTGATAAATCAACCAGAAGAAGAAGAAGTGTGTCTTTAGTTCTCAGCAGAATACTTTTTACCCTTTTTTGCTACGTGGGGATCTATATATTTCTATATATATCTATATATAGCTATATATTTTCTTCTTTTTAGAAAAAGGAATATCCTTAAATATGAATCAGATAATCTCTAGTTGGATGCACTTTCACCTCTTTAAAGCCAAGAAATCTTAGACTATAGATTGTCGCTGGGTAAATCTATATGCCACGTGTTATTGGTTTGTGGCCTATGTAGTTAATGGTTAAAGAATAATTTATTGAAAATGTAGTCTTTTTTTTTTTATTTTGGAAACTCTCTGTGGTTTAAGGTGTGTATAACTGTGGTTCAGTGTATTGCCTTGTTTGTCATATGTTTTCATTCAAGGCATGCCTAGACTGATGGTAATGTGCACATACCGAGAAATGATGTGTCAGAACTTGCCAGAATCATCCTTTTCTCTGGGCACCTTGCCCATAGTTCTCCTGTGTACACACATATACTCAGTAAACATTCAGATGGAAATGTACCCATACTTGATGTATATTACATTTATTTTCAACCTTATTTACACATAATCACACACCCACACACACATCCCTTGCACAGGTTCTTTTTTATTTATCCCCAAATTCAACATATCAAGTCAGCAGCTTGAGTAGTAATTGTGTTTGCATTTGTTGCAGTTGTGCCCCCACTTACCACTCACCTGAATCATTTGCATACACCGGCCTGTAAAACTTTTTCCCACCATCTTAGGCCAGCTGACCAGACGGATACCCTTAAAGTTCCCACACTTGTCCCTGTGACTATGCCCCCCACCCCTGAGAAGATTTCTCTCTCACCCTTTCTTTTTCTGTTGCTCTCTCCCTCCCCTCTGTCATTCTCATGGAAATTTGTCAGCAAAACAGGACAACCTCTGACCCGTAGTGTGCAGTTTCAGGGTAATTATAAGTGCAACATAGTGATTACTTAACTTACTTCTACAAGTCGGATATAAATTTGTATCATTTTAGTAATTCGGAGGCCATTCTTGTTGGTCTCTGTGATTAATTAATCTAGATAAATCACACTTTTTTCTGTAGAAGTATTTAAAGTTTAAATAAATTTTGGCATACAATTGAATGAAAAATCAACATTACAGACTGTTAACATCTCCTGTTTTTAATACATTTCTGTACTGTTCATGTGCAGCAATGGTCACAGCAATCAAAATTAAGACTTTATATGCTGAGGGGAAAATTGCTTCAGCAGGAACAATTATATAAATTCCTATAAGCTGCAGTTTAAGACCATGTACATACAAACGCAAGCGTCCGAAGCATTTTAATGTGGGGGTGACGTGTTTTTGTGTCCCCATTGGTTGACATATTTTTTGACTCCTATGTCACTCCCTATTATAATGGTTCCGGTGTTCTGATAAATTATGCTGCCTTGTTGAAAAATGCTCCCTTTATGTTCATACAGTTAATTGAGTTTATAGTGAATTAATAACACTGATAATGATGAGAAATTGTGAAATAGAGGTACACAGAGCCAGTTTAAACAGTTAGGATCTAAAAAATTGCAATGCTCCTGTGAGGATGAGCACAGGCTGCTTCAGATCACGCCAGGCTTCCAGCTTGTGGTGATGTCTGGACAGTGCTGATGTTTCCTTGCTTCAAATACAGACAGACTGCAGCGTAGCGACATACACTTGTATGCTTGAACTGTGCTCTGAAAACAGCATGTAGGAGTGACAATTACATGTACAAGTCAAAAGTTAAAATGATCAGAGCTTTTAAGATATTAATCGCCATAAACTAGTGACCAAACACAAGACAGCACAGATAAACTTGTTTCCATAATGCTGCGTAACACTGAATCCCAAAAGAGTGAAACTACACAAAGGAACATCTTAATGGGTTGCATGTTTTGACAGGTAAAGTCACATGATACAGTTAATTTTTACCTGATCTTTTTAAATTTAGACACGTGTGTGTGTGTGTGTGTGTGTGTGTGTGTGTGTGTGTGTATATATATATAGATATGTGTGTGCAATGTGTGTATGTACACACACATTGCTACAAAGTGTTTATTTCTGTGGCTTTGAAGAGAAACTCAACAGTTCGAACTTCTGTAGCTGCAAGAGGTTAAGATGGTTAAAAGATTAATGTACTCAGTGCAGGCAGTGTGTGTTTGTGTGTTTGTGTGGGTTTGTGTGTGAGACCAGCTGAGTTCCTCCCTCTTTGTCTGCCTGCTTACTGCTGTCTGGTTTAGCTGTGACCGGGAGTGACCTGAGAGGAGAGGAGGGGTCAGTAAAGGCAGTGTCAACCATTTTCCAAAGACTCCACTCAACCCCTCCCACTCCTGCTTTATTGGGAATAAGAAGGGTGAATGTGTCATGATTGTGAGAAGCCCCTCAACACAGACAGCAGTAATGGCACAGTGCCCAGTGCTGTGTCGCCCTCCCTGCCAACTGTGATAGTCAGCCATCTGTATGTGTATGTCTGCCTGTCTGTGTGTGTGTGTCTCTGTCTGTCTGTTTCTGTGTGTGTGTCTTTCTGTGTGTGTGTGTCTTTCTGTGTGTGTGTGTGTGTGTGTGTGTGTGTGTGTCTGTCTGTCTGTCTGTGTGTGT
>JBBKCR010000101.1:4478908-4496251 GCA_037577295.1 Ladigesia roloffi | reverse complement strand
TTCAGTTCAAAGTTCACTGAAATATGAACGTGTTCAATGAACGCGTTCTTTTGAACTAGTTCATGCACAACACTGTCAAAGTGTATTAAGAAAACACATTTTTAAATACAACATTTCAAACATTAAACATCAAACAATAAAGAGGAACATTACATTCAGTGAATTTTGAATGATATTTTATTCATTCTATCCTTTATGGCCTCTAACTGGGATACTATTCAGTTATTACTGAGAATTAATTTAATCAAACCAGAATCCTCTCAAGTACTAGCATCCTCACAAAATGTCTTGATCTGTGCAAATAAAATGTTTTTATGTATTTTTCATTGATGAATACTACACTGCTTTTGCTCACCTGAAACAATCATTTTGTCAGGTACATTTAAAGAATTTATTTGATCTGAGGACAGCCAGTTAAACTACATTTAGCAGTTATAGTTGTTTTCAGCATTTATTCGGCTCATCTGACAGAAACACCCAATGTTTCCCTTTAAAAAGGGGAAACAGCAAATATATAAAGGTAAATCAATCTGTCTCAGTCAGTACTGAATAACGTAAATTACATAATATTGTCTTGTCTATCACTGCAACGACTTTGCAGCTGGAAATGCTGTAATTTAGCAAGAATAAAAACTACCTGTGCTTACATACTGATGTGTCAGGAAGCCCAATTATTGGCACACCTTGAAATTCATATAAACAAAACTGAACCAATGCACTTTCCCATGCATGTTTAATTTGAATGTTTAATAACTCTTCATTTTCTGTTTCACTAATGTAAAAAACAGGACGTAGATTTAGCTTTGTGCTCAAAAAATTGTTGATTTCCCTCCCACGCACAGTGAGGTTTCAAGCTACAATTGACATTCACAACACTTTTATGAGTTCTTTCTAAAAGAACACCACGACTGAATCTAAAAACATAGAAATTTCTCAAGTTAAAAATATCATAAATGCACTACAGCCTTCATCCGTGTTCTCAGTGATGAACGCACTGAAGGGGCACACACTGTCTAACCTGTCAGTCATTTCTATTGGATCCAAGTGTGCAACTTTGTTTTATAGTTCTATATTGTTATATAGTATCTATAGTATCCATAGCAACAGAAAATGAGATTTGAGAGTATAGACTGTCTGTATCTTCTTTTAGTGGGTTTGTGGAGAGAGGACTCTCTTTTGACAGAGCTTGCCTGAGGAAAGCAAGAAGGATCTTCAAAGACTCTAGTCACATGAGTCACAATATGTTCACACTACTCCCATCACGTAGGAGGTAGACTGAGGGACAGCTTTTTTCATCAAGCCACCATATTGCTGAACACCGAACAGTGAACATTGACCACCAAAATTCATAGACACCCCTTTGTCACTTGCAATCCATACTATACATATTGCACTTTATACTGTCTACACACATGTATAGGCGGTTTCTAATCAGGTGATTTAAATGATCAGCTGCCGGTGTAATCAGGGAGAATTGGGTCTGTGTTGGGATTTGGTTGTCTCTGTTTAGTTTATGTCTTTAAGTGTGTTGGGACCTACAGGGGTAGTTCGGTCCACCGGTGACTTTTCATTGCTTATGTTGCGAGTTGAGAGCGGAGAAGACACTCGTTTATAATCAAGTCAACCACGCGCCACAGCCGACTGCAGCCCCCAGAATGCGGCTGCATTGGGTTCACCGTGGGGAGCCATGGGGAGAGCACTCTACACTCAAGGACAGCGAGGAGCCTCCAGAGGGCTCCAGCGGGGCCGATGATGAGAGCTCCACATCCGAGGACAGCAGTGGGGCCTGTGGTGAGGGCCTCAGTTTTGAGGATAGCAAGGGGCTTCCTCTGACCCCAAGGGAGGCCAAAGCAGGCCTTGTTGGGGGTCCCCAGTAGAGGGCTTCCAGGTGCAACAGAGTTGCTTTATGTTTTTGATTTGTGAGGCCCTCAAGTCAGTTTACTGTTGTTTTTTTGAACAACAAAGAAACACTAACCAAGTTCTTCCACACTGAACTTATCCAGCCATGTCTTTATGGACTTTGCTTTGTACACTGCGCCACAGTCATGCTGGAATATAAAAGGTTCTTTGGGTCCTCAAAGTTGGAAGCATGGTGTTGTCCAAAATGTCTTGGTGTGCCAAAGTATTAATATTGCCCCTCACTGGAAATAAGGGAAAAACAGATGTGTTCATATACCGTATAAACATGTAGGTTGATTTCTTAATTAATTGCATTTTTTACACATTCTAATCTGCATGGTCTGTTCTGCACTGAATCCTTTTAAACACTTCACACATTTAATACACTCATTCTGTACACATTTTGGCTGACGTATTGAGCTCTGGGAAACCTTCCTACTGGTACAGAGTGTGTGTGTGAGAGTGTGTCAGTTGGCACAAGCTTGGTGTGTTTCGTCACTGGTTAGATCCAGCAACAAGCGCTGACGTTACAAAAAGGCCATCGGCCAACCGGCTCTGTCTGGCTCTGCTTGATTTCGCCGGTGTGTCCCAGCTGATAAGAGCACATGTTCAACTTTAAGTGACATCCAAGTACAGTGTGTCTCTGTCTGCCACTTATTTCTCTCTCCTCAAACATACTGTTCATGAGATGAAGTGACTTGACATGCATTCCAGCACTATTTATATTGATTCATTTGACTTTCTTTATTTTTGCACCAAAGGATGACACATGTGATTCTACATTTTTGTCAAAAGGTATATGACAGTTCAGATTCCACTTTGCTTGAAATGCAAATACTGATAAAACCTTCCCACCAGAGGAAGAGTGGTGATAATCCTTTGCTGATTTATGCAAGTGATTCTGGATCTTCTCTTTCAACATAGCCTCCATTGCTCCAGAAAATGTGCTGCCTCTGATGAAATACATTTAAATGCTTGTTTTATTTGAATTGTAATTTGTCAACTTAATTTTTTTTAAAAATACAACTTGAGCACAGTGTTTAGAAGGGGTTAATTCGGGATTTGTAATGTTGAGGGGTGGGTTGCTCAGGTTTCTGAGTTTGTAAATTGTACAGTTTAAACTGGGATTTGTTTTGTGTGTCTCTGCATGTGGAGGGGAAATTATTTTTTTGTTGATGGGGAGACTGGGTAGTGACCAAGAAGAACATAGCTGAGACCTGTACAAACCTGGCCAAACTGTGTGTTTTAACTTAAAGTAACCCCTAAACTAAATAACATTTGATTACTTATTACATTATAATGTAATCAGTACTCATATTATCAGGGCTTTGAGTGAGGTGCAGCAACTGACGGGACCAAGCATTGTATGGCCGAGCATTTTGAAACTTGTATTGTCAGTAATATTCTTCGCTCACTGGTTTATCAGTGCTGAGTTGCTTGACCCATACTACACTGATATGCATCAACCATAAATTTATATAGCCTGCTTCCACCAAGGACTGTTTTACAGTGTAAAGCTCAACTTGTCCCTTTGCAATATTCTACCACACTTTTGAAGAAAAAAGAATTGAGGAAAATACTATTCTGTTTGGAATAGGTTTTTCTATGAATTGCATAAACACTCAACAAGTGTGGGCATGCAGCAATAAATAAATGGAATGCAAACAATAATTAAATTAAGAAGAAAAAAACATATATCGGAGGAATATTGTTGTTATAAAATGCAAAACTATTCATATGTCCGAGCTGCTCGGTAGGAATATTGAGTTCACAATGGAGGAGTGTGGTTGAAGTACATAGTCCAGAGTTTGGAAATGAAATAGAAGTTCAGTTCAGGGTTCATGTGTGAAAGAGTGTGTAGCCGACAGAGTAGCTTGACGTCAGTAATGGTCCAAGCTGAATGCCCTCTAATGCAATAGCTTTAGATAACGCACACAGCATTCCCTGGCTATTGGAGAACTGGCATTCACTTGTGATAAATTCCTACATTACAGGCCACCTGCTCGTGCAGGCTCGACCATGCTTATTTGTTGGGAAAGGTAGAAAACTGTGACAGAGGTGTTGAAATGTACAATAAGAAAAACAATGTTTTTCCCCCAAATAAGAGCCGGTTCTTTAGGCTCCCAAACGGTTCTTAGTTTATTATCATCTGTAGTAGGGTTCTGTGGGTCGCCTTTTTTTAACACCTGCCCAAAACCAACCCATCAGGAGATCCAAACCACCCCGTCCAACTCGCAAAACCATGAGTAGAAAATGACCCACAACCCAACCCGACCGAGGGAAAAAAAAATAATTTACAACACGTTTTGATGGATAGCTAAACGTATTTGATGTATTTTGAATTTATTTGCTTGTGGCAACATTTATTCATGGTAAAAATTTTACTGTTCACACCTGCATTGGAAATGAACAATAAATACTGTGGAAACCATATGAAAATGTGGACATAGGAGAAGGCTATAAGACACAAGATGGACCTCAGTTCAGAACTTCTATTCGGACGAAATTTAATAAGTGGACTTTGATGACTTTTAATTGAATATCCCTGTTCTAAACATCAGTGAAACCATAAGAATAATTAAGATATTAAACTATATTCATTTCATTGATCTGTTCAGAGCTGAATTGTCCTATTAATAAATGCACTGATGTGATTGATGTTGCAAAACTTTCTGCTTCTTTGCCTTGTGTCAATGTCCATCTGTGAAGCATAGTCAGATTTTAGCTTGAATTTGGGCAGACATACACTTCAAAACAGACCCTGTTGCTATTATCAGCATAGAAAGCTGTGACATATAAGCTAAACAGAGTTGTTAAAATGAACAGTATGAGATTCACTGTGTGGACAAAAGTAATGGGTTAGACTGGGCCCCAAATTCCCACAGATCTTGTGGAAAGCATTCCAAAAAGAGTAGAATTTGTTTTAGTTGCAAAAAGGGACCAACACCATAACGAAGTCTATATACTGTATTTGAATGTAGTGTAGAGTTGGGGTAATGGTAAAGCGTACCAATACTTTTGTTCATATAGTGTACCAGTCCCACTGGCAGACACACATGAACATGAAATTAAGATGCACGAATAATGCCTGACAGTGGTGGTGTGTTTTGGATCATGTGCAGGTCCTTTCTTTCTCCATTCTCTTCTCTTCCCATCATTCTGGTTACAAGCAGATTTTTGTCTCATATTATAGAGTAAGTTGTACCACTAAAGGTACACTGGGGTGTGTTTTGAGCCACTATTGTGAAAGGTCTTTCTTCTCCAGAGAAAATATTCTTTCTTTCACCATGGCTGTTCTCCTTGGTCTTCCAAATCTTTAGGTTTAAGCGACAATTTATTGTATATGACTGTTTCACATATTTGTACATGTAATCTTACTGCTGTTAGGAAACTGTTATCTGTCACAGTTAGATATTCCTTCTTATCATATTATGACAGATACTGTAGCTATTGTCAGCTGCAGTAATCGCTATCTTTTCTGGTTGTTTGTTGCTTGTGTGCACTATGTTTTGTCCTGTCTGCATTTGTGGTCTTGTTATGTTCTCTTTCTGTTCTTGTGTGGCACTCTGGATCTAGAGAAACGTTCTTTCATTTCATTATGTACTGTGAGTACATGGTTAAATTGACAAAATCGTGACTGTACTGTTTGATTTGGCCACAGCTGATGTCTAGTTGTGATAAATGCTTATAATTAAAATGGTTGTAAAGGGCTGTGATTTCTTCTCAGCTCAACCAATACGAATGTGAGTTCTCTCAACTAAAACTGACATAAAACAATATTGGTGGCCCTAACTGTAGGACAACATTGTTAAAGAATCTTATAATGAGATCTTTAATCGAGAGTATTTTAATGTAGTTTCATGTATAGCTTAATGCATTCCTAGAAACTAAAGTTAAATGTTTAGGCAGTAGTACCTTTGTGTTCAAGGATTTAATAGATCTCCTGCGTTTTCTCCAAAAATGCATGCCATCTCCAATATTCCAGAGTATTTACTACAAGAAAGACATTTAAATCTCATATCACTAATAATATAAACTTGACTGATATTGAGAAGCAACAGTGTATCTTTGAATTTATCAATCAGGCAAAATAATACAGTTGAATTAATTGTTACATAACTTAACTACATTTTAATTTAGCAAATACATGGCTTATTTAAGCAAATGTATTTATGAATTAATTGTTATATAACTTAACGTACATTTTAATTTAGCAAATACATAGCTTACGTCTAAGCTAATTTATTGTTAGGGATCAAAAATAGCTGATAATCAGTTCTTTATTCTGTCAGAGCCCTCAGGGATCAGGTAAAGTGTGTCAATTGTAATAGTTTTACATATTTTTTAGGTATTTTTAGATTTTCTCATGATAAACAAATGTTTTGTGCCTAATGAACTTAAACACACATGGCAGTATTAATCACATTAGACTTGTGCTGTCATTTTAAATAATATTTAATGATATATATTTTATATATTTTACAAACAACATTTTCAAACACCAAACATAAATACAAAAATAATTAAAGACATCTTGAAAACTAAGAAGTAATTGAAAACAAACAGATCATGTAAATGGCATGAAATGGTAGAACATGCTTTGATACAATACAGTTTCCATGTAACTAAGAACCAGGAGATATGAAAATTTCCAAGTTACATTAATAACTTATGTTAAATAAGACATTTTTTCATACACCTCACATTGCAAATATCATGCCCCAGTGGACAGTTCACATTCATCACAAAGCAAGTTATACAAAATGATTTCATTAACTTATATATTCAGATATATTCTATATCTGTCTCTAATCCTACCTGTCTGATGTATAGACCAGTTTTATTCACTAAATATTGAAATACTAACTTCTGCAAAAGCTACCTTTTCGATTATTTGACACTCGATAAATACACTCAGCATGGACTTAGTTTCTCATCTTACACCTCACTTATGGTCATTTCTTCAAAACACATTTCAGTCAGTTTAATCTTACAGCTGTTTTATCCTCTGTGTCAGCATTTCAAGCTGTCTTTTCATCTCTACCGGCAAATCACTGTTTATCTCATTATCAAAGTACAACCTAATCTCCTCAGCTTCTTTCTCCCAGAAATCTCTGGAGATATCAAAGAGCTCGTCTAGACTGACTTCTTCTTTGAGACCACTCAAGTTCAGGGAGCCTTTACTGGGGAGCAATCCCACAGCAGATGGCATGGCCCCAACTTCACCATTTAATCTATGGAAAATCCATTCTAGGACGCGGATATTCTCCCCATAGCCAGGCCAGAGGAATCCCCCAGATGGACTTTTGCGGAACCAGTTGACGTGAAAGATCTTGGGAAGTTTAGCATCGGGGCGTTGCTCCATGCTCAGCCAGTGGGTCAGGTAATGGCCGAAGTTGTATCCAAAGAAAGGGCGCATGGCGAAGGGGTCATGCATGATGACCTTACCTAAGTAAGAAACATAGAGGAAACAACAAAATAAGAAAATATAATGTCATCTACAATATTTTTTATAATGTTATAGATGTTATACATTTGTAATGACATCTGCACTTACTTTTGTGTTCAGCTGCCGCTGTAGCCTCAGATCTCATAGCAGCACCCACAAAGACTCCATGAGCCCAGCTGAAGCTTTCATAAACCAGGGGCACCCCTTCCGGCCTGCGTCCCCCAAAGATAATGGCTTCAATGGGCACACCTTCAGGAGATTCCCACTGCGGATCAATGATAGGGCACTGACGAGCAGGAGTGCAGAATCGGGAGTTGGGATGGGCACTAGGTTCGTCTGCAAAGAAAAAAGGAAACATGATTAGTTTTGCCTGCAAAAAAAGAGGAAGTTTTTAAAAAACACTAAGACATAAATATAAGTAGAAGACACTTGCCATTTTCTGGTGTCCATGCTTTGTTCTTCCATGAGGTGATGGTCACTTCTGCTGGAAGCTTCTGGTCCATGCCCTCCCAGTAAACTCCCCCATCACTGGTCTCTGCCACATTAGTGAATAATGTGTTCCTACAGATGGTTTTCATTGCATTAGGGTTGCTTTTGGCAGATGTTCCTGGAGCAACACCAAAGAAGCCATTCTCTGGGTTGATGGCTCTGAGATTACCTATGCCACATTGAAACAGAGAATGTTACTACATACAGCATAAACTGCTTTACAGGGTGTTTTTTTCTGTACTTCATATGCTGATTTTGTAGATGTGTCTTACAAAGGCAATAAGAAATATCACAGCCTATATTTATGAAGCACTGATTTTGTGAAAATGGAAACAGTCACTTTGTTCTTTACCTTCTTGGTCAAATTTCATCCAGGCAATGTCGTCGCCCACACATTCAACCTTCCATCCAGGCAGTGTTGGACTCAGCATGGCCAGGTTTGTCTTCCCACAAGCACTTGGGAATGCAGCTGCAATGTACTTCTTCTGGCCAGCAGGGTTAGTCACACCAAGGATCTGTAGGAAGTACATTAAATAAGATCACACATCAAGATTTCAATTGTCTATTTAGTCAATTCGATTAATTCTCTAAATGTATTTTAGTTTAATTGAAAAGGATTTTTATAACTCATAAAATACTGCTTAACCACCCAAATATGACAGAACTCATTTGTTACACTACATTTGTCACATTTATAAAGATATTAGCATTTTTTATGCCATAATGATACAATTCAAGGCATTCTAAAAAGTGTTATATTCTAGAAGTGACTTCTATTTTGTATTGTGAGCTCTTACAAGCATGTGTTCAGCCAGCCAGCCCTCTTCTTTAGCAATGCATGAGGCAATACGGAGTGCGAAACACTTCTTTCCCAGCAGTGAGTTTCCACCATACCCACTGCCAAAGGACACAATCTTCCTCTGGTCAGGCATATGACCGATCAGAGTGAGCTCAGGATTACACGGCCAGTTGTTCACAAGTGGTTCTATTCATAAAAAAGAGAGAAATTGTGTGAGAAATCCATCTGTGTACATTCCCTGGAACAGGAACTTATGTTTTTCCTTCCAATGTCATCAAATTCATTGTGACTGAATTGTAGTTATCTAAATAATTCACTCTTCACATACTCTTGAGAGGAAGGGGACAGCCGACAGAGTGCAGGCAGCGGACGAAATCTCCATTCCCTAGTGCATTCAGTACAGCTTTTCCCATCCGGGTCATCACTCTCATACTAGCTACCACATACGGAGAGTCTGTGAGTTCCACTCCGATTTTGGACAGAGGAGAGCCCACCGGACCCATGCTGTACGGAATCACGTACATGGTGCGACCTGTAAAACAGTACAGTAAAATATGACAATTAACCAATATTCAAAAATTCTGATTTTCATAATAAAATATTTAATTTCTCTTTCCAGATATGAAAAATCCACCACCAAAAATATCACTTATCTGACATCTCAAACACAAGTTGTCCTCAGACCGCATTTATCATTTCACTTTACTCTCATAAGAACAGAAGAATTTACTTGATGTTTTATTCCAGCATAGTGCAAGTTCTTTCATAGTTCAACATTATCTTGAAGGTTGCATACCCTTCATGCAGCCTGGGAATCTCTCATTCATGGCTTTGTCCCATTCTTCCTGAGACATCCAGCGGCCCAGTTGGCTGGTGCCCCCTCCGCGGGGTGAGGGAACAGTGCTGCACCGCTCCTGAGTCACGATTACAGTCCTGCTCTCTACACGAGCTACATCACGAGGGTCAGTACGTGCCAGCCAGCTGTGGACGAAAAGTGTCAGTTATTGCGCATTCTTCTGTATTAATACCTTCTGTTTTATTTCCTAGTCTAACACCTAAAAACAATGGAATCATTGTTTCTCTCTTTGCAGTTTTTATGGCTCAATTTTAAACTAATCACAGAGAACAGCATGTCATACTATCAAAATACACTGTAGTAAATCAGAACAAGTTAATGGCTTTAGGTTAAAGACCTAAAGTTTTCATACCAGTTCTCATATTTAGTCAGTTTCTTGATCATGCCCTGTTCTTGCAAATGAGCCAAAATGGCCTTGTTCTCCTCCTCTGAGCCATCACAAATGTGGAGGGCATCTGGCTGGCACAGAGACATGCTGCTCTCAATAAACTCTCTGAGAGCTGGACTCAGAGATTTCAAATCCCCCTGGAGGACACGGGGGCATGACTGGTTCTGGGACTGCAGCTGTGGTGGCATTATGCTACTGGCAACCTAGAGACAGAGAGAGAGAAAGAGGGAGGGAGAGAGAGAGAGAGGGAGCGAGAGAAAATATATAGAGAAAATAATTGAATGACATAATAATAATCTGAAATCATATAAATATAAAAACTTGCAGTTCTTTGAAAACATTTGCAGACTAGCTTACCTTTTCCCTTTGGCGATGCTAGTCAGCAAGGTTTCATTCGCTTGTTTTTGAGCCTGAAGTTTTTGATGCTTTCCATCCTTCATTTGTCCCCTTTTATATTGTCAAAGTAAATGGGAGGAGGGGACAAAACACCAGCTATGTGCCAGCAAACACCCACAATGTAAAAAACATGTAGAATGTAAATGATTAACACAGCATAGATGGTTAATTATTTTACAGGCCACTCTGTTCTTTCAGGAGGGAAAATACTTGATAGTACATCAACTCGGGATGACTCTAACAACCAAGGGTTAAACTTTGACCTACATGAACATATGATGAAACACCTTTCTTAGAGCGTCACTAGATGACGTGCCATCTATTGGATTGCCTGCAATGATTGGTCCATGTATTGGAGGCTTGTCCCAACAGTGCAAAGCTGAAGGTTGCTTTTTTTCTGCTGACGATTGTTAAACATTATAATCCTGTGCTCTTGCACCAGTTCTGCAGTGGTGACACCGGATTTAATTGGAATTTCAAGATAACAATCATTGTAAGGTCACACTTCATTCCGGAAAACTTTACATAAACCCTACGAAAGACATTCTGACTGAAGACCTTGCAAGTCTGGGGGAACATCCTACTCACTCAGGAACAGCAAGGCCAGTTTTGCTGTACTGGTCCAGCCACAATGGCCATGGCCAGAAATCTCAGGATGACAGGGCTAATGCAAATATGACTGCACCACTCAGGTACTCCTGTAGTGTGACTGTTTTCATTCAGATACATTTTGGTCAAAAATTAAGCAAAGCAGGATAACAGTTACTTTCTTAAAAACAAACATGAAAACATTTAATCAACTTCTACCTTTCAACAATATTTTACAGACTATTCAGCTAGGAGCTTAAGTCTTCAGACATACACCAATCAATCATAATAATAAATCCATCAACCTAATTCTGGATAGTATACTTCATGCAGGCAAAACAGAGCTGATAATTTGAGGCATGGACTCCCCAAGGCCCATGACGGTGTGCTGTGGTATCTGGCAACAAAACATTAGCAGCAGATCCAGTGAGTTGTGAGGTGAGGCCTCCATGAAGGTTTCTTCAGCACCTCCCACAAATGCTTGATCATGTAGGTTTTACATTCACATAAATGCCGGGACCCATGGTTGCCCCCAAAACATTGCCCAGAGCATTCCACAGCCCCCATGTATTCTTCCCATAGGGAATTCTGGTGCCTTCTCTTTCCCAGATAAGAACCGGCTTTTGAGAGTGAACAGGGGTGAGCATGGTGTTATATGTTACAAACTGCATGGCACTATGTGTTGTGACACCACTCTGTCATAACCCTCAAGTTTTTTCAACATTTGGGATCAGACCTTGTTCCCTGTGCACATCACTGCTTTTCTTTTCTCTGAACTACTTTTGACAGATACTAATCACTGTGCTGTAACATCCCACAAGACCTGCCATTATAGAAATACTCTTACTTAATTTTTGAGTTATCACAATCTAGCCCTTGTTAGATCCTTATGCTTTCTGATTGCTCCTGTTTCCAAAACCATTTCTCATTTCTTGGGGGCAGCTGGTGGCCTAGCCTGTAATCAGAGGATTGTGGGTTAAAATCCCAACTTCTAGTGTCATTACTGAGGTACGCCAGGGCCAGGTACCAGCAGTACACACTGCTCCTCGGGCCTCACTGTTGGCAGCCCATTCACATGGCCATGGGCGTGGTCGCCATTCAACCAGAAGGGGACGGGTCATTTGGACCCCCGACATTTATTCCAGACATTTCTACTTGAACATTTACCAAGAGAATGGAATGCAATTATAGAGAAGAGTGCCTGTGACAAGTGCTCGTCCACTTTGTGCACTGGTTACTTGCAGTGTTTGGCAGGTACCTTTAAAAAAACTAACTACCAGGCAAAGCAATTATTGAGTTACTTTGAAAAAATCTAATTTAATATAACTATAAATTAAATATAAACATTGTACACTAATCACCGACACAGAGAGACGCTTTTTTCCTGGGCATAAGTTGCACTTCACATAAACATTTTTGCCTTTCACCTCAGCAAGGAAAAAGTAGTGCTTAAAATCCCAGCTACCTTTGAACTTGGACTTGCCATCGTTAGGACTCCTGGATGTTGGTGTGTGTGCGACCGTGCGTCTGCTTGTG
Source organism: Ladigesia roloffi (assembly GCA_037577295.1). Classification (NCBI taxonomy): domain Eukaryota; kingdom Metazoa; phylum Chordata; class Actinopteri; order Characiformes; family Alestidae; genus Ladigesia; species Ladigesia roloffi. Next base: position 4,483,851 of record JBBKCR010000101.1, on the reverse strand, counting down.
TGTGAACATCCGCGCTACTCTGCCTCTGATTGGCTAACCATGGAAATGTACTCAATCTAAGCTAATCATCGTATTCTCAGTTACACCCCATGTACAGACACACCAATCATCATCACTGGTTATGTGTCCCACCACAGCCCCGAACACACACACAAACACACACACACACACCCCAGAGAAAGAGGAGAGATGATGCTCACATGAAAACCGCTTCAGTGTTCTCAGTTATAGTAACGTGCATTTTATTGTCAGTAACAGTAACGGCGCTGTAACGGGGGAAACAGTAATTAGTTTGATTTTTTTTTTTTAAGTATCGCCGTTAGTAACGGCGTTTATTTATAACGCCATTATTCCCATCACTGGTTACTTGTGTATAAAACATGGTGCTCTTCATAAATGCATAAATTCACTCCACCTGTCCATGGTTTTAATGGTTTTAATGGTTAAACAGTACACTTTGCAAATTGTATCTATATCTATTAATCTACACACATAAACAGCCATTTTTAAAGCACTGTATGTAACTGGGCAATTGCTCACTTCTTGACCTGCTGTTTCATCACATTATAATTTCATGGAGATGGTATTTGCATCTGGAGCCTCTTGTTGTCTCTCAACATGAGGGCCTGTCACATCCTGTCCCGTGATTTGACATGTCTGCTTTTGTTTTGTTTACACTATTTTTACAGAAGTTATTAGACACTCTTATCCTGAGTGAAGTATGTCAGTGCTTAAGTAGTCCACTTCTGTTCTTCACACGTGTCGAGCTATACTAAAATCAACACCTGCTTTTACCAAGTTGCTGCCAGCTAATTTACAAGGAGTGGCCATGGGCCCCCGTAAGCTCAAGTTTCACAACTACCTACAACATCAGAGGCCCTCACCCCACTTGGGGCCCTGGTCATTTAGTCCCACTTCTCACCCAACTACGACGCCCCTGGACCTGAGGGATTTGTTTAATAAATAGAAAAAAAGATGTATAATAGATAAATGAGAGGACTGGTTAGTCACCAATTTGCTCTTTGAAGAGGTGGGTCTTCAGATGATGTTTAGAGTCAGTGAAGGACTGCAAAGAGCCTTGATGCATGTCACCCACTTCTTTTAAGCAATGGAGATTTAAGATTAATATGTGCCAATTAATTCTGTAGAGCATATTTGAGGTCAGACGCTGATGTTGGACAACAATCTCCACTCCAGTTTATTTAAAGGTGTTGGTTGGGTTAAGGTCAGGGTTCTGAGCAGACTACTCAAGTTCTTGCAACTCATCCAATCATGACTTTATGGAGCTTGCTTTGTGCCCAGGGGCACAGACATGCTGGAAGAGAAAAGGTTCCACACGCAAATGTGGTTCCAAACCACAAATTTGGAAGCATGGTATTGTGTAAAATGTCTTGGTGTGATTGATTTTATACACCTGTGGCAATGGGTATGTTGGGAACGCCCGAATTCAATAATTAAAAAGTGACAATACTGTTGTCCATATTATGTACCTGTGTATGTCCATCAACCGTGATGCTGTTGTCAGAAAATATGATTTGTTGGATATATTCAAGATTACTATCTCTAAGAAAATTTAAAGAGCTAAATTGTGTGTCCAAATATTAGCTTACATGCCTTATTTGATAAAAACATGTTGATAAAAGCATACTAGTTACAGATACAGTATGTGAAGAGAACAGGAGATAAAAACAACAGATTACTTCACTGATAGCATAGGTCAGGTGCATATCCCAATGAACAGAATGTGGGTATGGTTCAAAATGTGAGAGCACTCATTACTGAATTACAAAAAAAAATTATAATCAGAGGTGAGGTTTTATGACCAAGGAAAGAGTTGTTATTTGTGTGCATCCTTAACAGATTTCATGTAAAGTTCAAGTACATTAATTGCTGAAATAACTATATTGAGTAGGTTAATATTCCTTTCTTTTTGGGTCTTTGCTCTATTTGGTCCCTTTGATGGTCAAAGAGGAAAAGGCAAAAGAATCAGGAGGCAAGAGAGCCCTCTGCTGAGCAGCGTAGAAATGTGTAAACATGTTTTAGCAGAAATTTTGTTCCGATGCTAGCATTCACCTTAGCCCTAAAAACCTTTACCAAACATTACAAAGGTTAATTGTTCCAAAATATTCATTAGAAAATTGTATTTGTCCAATGTTTATTCATTAAGCTCTAGAAAGTACAATAAGTACATGTTATTACCTTAATTGCTTGTCATGTCAATGTTTCAACCACCAGTGATTACAGATTACCAGAATTTACATTGCCAAAAAGTTTGGCCAGAAACTGGAGGTAAACAAGGGACAAAAACAGCACATTTTGCATTATCAACCAAAATAGACACTAAACTGACACAAGCAAATATGTCCTGTTTGTGTCGAATGTGTTTTCTGTGTGTCTGTGCAAGGTATAGCCCTGTTTTTGTGCTTTGAATGCTAGAACAGGCTAGAAGTAAACCCCCCACCTGTGCACCCATGGTTATATGATAAGCAGCTGATAAAATGAATGAAAATAACTGAATGAACTGTAAATCATTAGTTCAAAATCCATCTTTATATCCTCAGTGAAAAGTTGTTTGTCTTATTTTTACTGACTGAGTGTTCTGTACGCAAGACACTACTTTAGTCAAGAAGGAAGATAACCACATTCATAGCTTTGTAGTCACGGGTGACAAGCACTTTAAACATTGACTGTATCACACTTGATAACGTCTTTCACAGACTTGTTATTGTCACGTAGAGCCTCACTCATTGAGTCTCTAGGGGTTGTTTATCTATGTAGGGGTCATTTTTTAAGAGAACTTTGAAAGCTCCATTGAAACAAACAGATCCTGTGGGGGGAACAAATGGCCAAACTACAAATTACATCATATACTCATTGGTTTAAAGAATTACTGAGCTTTACAATATCCGTTGAGCAATCTTCTCTGTACAAAGCACCAAGGCTACGTATAATACGGCATATGTTCTACCTTAGGGGTCCACTTTCTGCTAATCTCCTTTGCAGTCTGTGTATGCTCTTGTTCCTAAGTACCAAAATGCAACCATAACTTTTTAGCTTTTCATTAATATATGGTTGGAATCCAAAAGTTTGGTGAGATTGAAACCATTGATATATGCCATTATTAGGTAAGAAATGTAGAGACCACCATGCTAAATGATCTAGGATCTTGTAAAGTGTGAAATACATGCAGTCCTCATAGCACTTTAACCATGCTACAATATTTTGAGCCTCTGTCTTTGGTCATTAAATAAGGTAAAAGAACAATGAAAAACTCTTATGTTTGGTTCTGTGGATAGCTCATAGCTCTGAGGATAGTTCATCCATTTGTCCAAATCAGAACAAAATGCAAGAATGAACAAAACATGTTCATTTAGGTTTAACACTAATCATAAACCTTATATCAACAATATTATACACCATACACACTGTTTTCCACAGATAAAAGTTTTGGTCACATTTGTTTAAGTAAAAAAAAAATCTACTTTTGACTGATTATACATTTTATATATCAATCCTTTCCTGTGGACACTGAAGGATCTGAGAAGTAGATTAACATTTTAATATGAATACGCATTTGGCTAGTGTATGTTAATATATGCACAAATGTTATTTTATGTTTGTTAGCTTAAGGTCACATTTAAGTGATGAGAGAAAGATAACCTTTAGTGAGTGAAATTTCTATAAAATTAGGAATAAATCTTGCAAAGCCTATTTCCAAAATAAGGTGGGACACTTTCCAATAATGCAATAAAAACAATTTAACAGGCAACTGGACAAAGAAAAGATGTAGAGTATATTAACAAACAAATTGAAGTCTATTTGGTAAACATAAGCTAATTTAGAAATTGATGCCTACAACCCAGTTGGGACAGATGCAAATTTACAACTGGGCCACAACCTCTTTTCTTTTAATTACGCTTATTAAACATTTGGGCACTGAAGAAACTTATTGTTGCCACTTTGTATGTGGAATTTTCGCCCACTCTTCACTCCTTGAATATCTGTGGTTGCCGTTGTCTTATTCTCCTTTTCAGGATGTGCCAGACATTTTCAATAAACTAGAGATCTGGACTGCAGAAAGAGCAGTCAAGAAAACTTTTGTAATTTGAGCAGAATGAGGCCTGGCATTGTCCGTCTAAAATACACATGGAGTTCCTATCTTGGGAAAAGACATTGTTTGAATAGTCTTTGTTATCTTTGGCACATAGAATCTTACATCCTTTTTCCCTAATTACAAGCTGAGAAGTATTGATTTTGCATTTCTCCTGATACCAATACCAGTCGAGTACTGTCATTTTCCCTCCATTAAAAAACTAAGTTGTTAATAATACATTAGTTTGGATGCACTTTAAATCCAGCATGTTTACCAAATTCCTCTATAGTGCAAGGAAATTCACATTTCTACAGCAATATTGTGCACAGTTGGTCCTTCATGGAATTCTATACATTGCTAAATCACTAATGGCTCTTTGTTAGACATATAGTACACCGTTTGGATGCTGGAACCTGTATTTTAATTCCTTCATAGTGCACTACTTAGTGCGTAGGGAGTCAATAAAGACACACCATTAATACGTTTCTCTAAAAACCTCATTTTAAGGTATTAATCACATCAGTCTCATTTTTAATTAAATGTTCATAACAACAGTGAATTCACATATTAAAAAATCATGCAACACCAAAATACATTATTGATAGGTTTAATGTATATATTCCTGAATTGAAGCTTTGTGTATGATAATGTGCTATATAAATTGAATTTACTAAATACTGGTGACGTATTCATTGTTACAGATGTATTATATTAGCACAGATAATGTAATTACACATATTTATTAACAGTTTTTGGTTATGTGGTCACACATGATAGAGTGACCACCTGTCCCGCTTTACGTTGCACTGTACAGCAATTTCACCCTATTTCACGCCTCACGCAAATTGAG
>JBBKCR010000101.1:4461402-4478808 GCA_037577295.1 Ladigesia roloffi | reverse complement strand
ACAGAAGTAAAGGGACACTAGTATTCAGGAGAGGGAACACGGGAAGGGCGTGACGGAGACGAGGTGGCCGTCACAATTACAGTGCAACAAAGCTTTCAGATTGTGTGTTGCTTTGTTTTGTTACTTTGTTAAAATTTCCCCATAAGTGTTTAGGATATTTGTGTAGAATATTTCATCTTTTGCATAGTTTCACATTTGTAACCTGCCTCACTAAGCTACGAGAAGCAATTTTTTATTATTTTGTCATTTTAATACAAAACCACTGTAGTTAGTGTGATTGTGGAAGCAGAGGATAACACACAACAGACTGAGAAACAAACTTCAAGACACTCAATCTATACAAAAAATGATATGTATCCCTGTTTGTTGCATTTTATTTAAATGTAATTTAAAATAGCCCCAGAATTTGTTTGCATATTCCAACGTCCTCTTGCCTAAAGAGTGGTACAGTGCTAGAATGCTGAACACTCAGGTGAGGATGGACAAAAGAGCTGTCGGCTCTGAGCAGACATTTATTTATTTATTTATCTATTTTTAGCCATATAAACCAATGTTTCATGTCTCCAAACAGGTTTTATAGCAACCATACCCTCACAACTTGCATTTTCTTGCAGAAATGCATCTAGTTAGTGTGAGTGTGAAAGCTTATTAAGACGATATAAGCTTTGTGAGCACAACCTATTGTTCATTCATTGTTGCATAAAATTACACAACAAGCCAAGTAAACTCTTTTATCATGACATACCCCTACTTTGTCAGTTATGCATTCCAACAGACTAGCTCCAAAAGTTTACATGTTTACTGGTTGACAAACATGTTTTGATGACAGTTCTGCCTCGCTCTATACTCTATACTACAGGAGTGGCAGTGAGGCAGCCAAGGGGAGTGTCCTTTGGGCGTGCCATGAATCTTCCCCACCAAGAGCTGTGGTGAATCACATCCATTAAGAAAATTGTTCACTGTAAATCAATGCATTTGTTATTGAACCTTGTTAATGTAATAGAAGAATTGTGAAAGAAACAAATAATCAGTTGGTTTTATACATGTATACATCAATTAAGCAGACCCTGTTGAATTAGTCTCGCACACATGAATTAAAAAAAGTGAATTCCCTTACTGCACTCTACAACACATCCCAACAATAACTGTCTCTTATTTTTCTCCTTTCATGAGTTCATTTTAGACACCTCATCCAAACCACTTTTTAACAGAACATGTTGCTATTCAGCATAGTTTCTGGAAAACTTCCTTCATTGGCGTTGTTCATAACACATAAAACAATATTCTTGTTACATGAAAGTATGTGATTGCGGCCAAAATGAGTTTTCTCTGCAGGGTGGCCATCTCTACCCTAGGAGATCACATGATAAGTGCAGACATTCAGGTGAGACTTTTCCTCCACATCAAAATGAGCCAGTTGAGGTTGTTCGTACACCTTGTGAGGATGCCCCCAGAATGCCACCCAGGGTTTTCTGGGCATGCCCCACTAGGAGGAGGAACCTGGGCCCAGGACACGCTGGAGGAACTATATTTATATAGAATTTTCGGCTGACCTGGGAACATCTCAGTGATCCACTAGAAGAACCAGTGGTGGTAGCTGGGGAGAGGGAGATCTGGCCATGTCTGCTGAGTTTGCCACCTCCGCAACCCATACCTGGAAAGTGGCAGAAGATGGATGGATGGATAAATGGATGGATGGTAATGGATATGCCGGCTACCCTGAGTAAAGAGCTGCACCCATCATGTAATGCTTAATAATATTCAATTGTCTCATTAACATTTTCAGTCATATCAGAAATGCATTATTCTTTGACGGAGCAACAAATTCACCAGATGTCAATACCGGTTTCACAAGTGGAACAGGAAGTGAAAGACACATTGAACTCTACCTGAACTATGCAACTAGCAAGTGGAACAGTGGGCTGGAATGAACAGGAACCTAAGCATAAAACGAGAAATGAAGTATGCAGCTAATTTGGTCCTCTGTTCCTTAGACATCAGCATCATTTTACATGTGATGGTATTAGCCAAGCCTTTCTGACAAATTCAGGTGTGGTTACCAATTCCGGGTTCAGCTCTGATTCAGAATAACAGGGGGCTGAGTCAAGACCCTAAGGAGGAAATATGTCTCAACATGTGAAATCCTCTAGGACAGGACATAAACCAGGGCAAACGTATCCACAACTAGTGAAAGAGACAAATAAAAATGAGATTGAGGAGATTAGGTCTTGCAAAGTAACACACATTAAGGCAGACAGAAGACAGTACTGGAATTATGGGAGGCGATGCTACATTATGATGACTAAGTCGGAAGATGACAGATGACAGGACTGGGAGTGTAGAAGATGCCGGAAGCAGAAAAGGGAACTAGGTGTTCTGAGATTTGGTTCTAAATTGTTGCTTGTAGCTCCAGCTTTCCATGTACGGCCAGATACTTCACCTCAGTCCGTCACATGACTCAGAATTCTAGGCTTTTTCTTTACTTAAATATATAAGTTGGAAGTATGCTGCATAATCATAAATAACATGGTTGAAAGAACTTCCCAGAAAAAACATTTGGCTCCCTGTCATGAGTGGTGGATAGCACACAGGAGAAGAGATGCAATTGCATGTAATGTTTTTCAACTGCTCCACATACATATCTAGTTTAGTCTTCCAAAGTTATTTTAATATGTAAAGTCACACATTTGAAAAAAGTGGCATTGTGATTGATCTTAAACTCATATTTGACCAAGACAAAGCCCAATAAAAACTCAGAGATTAGTATAACATTCATCATTTTATTCAAATTCAGGCTAAAAATTACTTTGCCTGGTAATTTAATTGTGATATAACTCGTAACTAACTAGTAACTATAACTAGTTACTTTTTTAAAGATACTTGCCCAACACTGCTAATACATCATGCAACCATCATCAAGAAATTCACTTATGTACATCTCATGTAAAGGCTAAAAATACATTAGTGTATCTGAATTTCCTCTTTTGGTAATATTTATAAGAGTCAAGCTTATACATGCTATATGGACAAAAGTATTGGGACACAGCTGTTGATTAGGGTTTGACTCTTTACTTCCAGTGAAGCTTCCAACTTTGTGGACAAAGTTTGGGTAAGAGCCATTTCTACTCCAGCATGACTCTGCCTCAAAGTGCACAAAGCAAGGTCCACAAAGAGACACCTGGATGAGTGCTGTGTGGAAGTACTTGACTTACCTCACAGAGTCCTGACCTCAACCCCATCTAACACCTTTGGGATGAACTGGAATGGAGATTATGAGCCAGGCCTTTCTTTTCCAACATCAGTGTCTGAGCCCATAAATGCTTTACAGAAAGAAACAAAAACATTCCTCTGTCTGCTCACAGGGCTCAGAATCTGGACTGGAAATGGTTTCTAAAGGTCTGGGCAACAACCACAGCCAAGATCATATAATAGGAACAAAATAAAGTTATCTTAATTTATTCACCATTAAATCATAAAATAGGCTAATCCATAAACAACATTCTTACAGCCCCACTATTTATAAAACTTTATTTATAAAAATCGCTCTTTAGAGATTTACATGCATTTTTCTGTGACATGGCTAAAGAACACTTTTTAAAGAACATAACCATAGTGTTCTTGACATTGCTGGTCGGTCAGGTACTGTCAGAAATTTAACACAGATTTAATCATCAGCTCTAACTTTAATCCAAATATCATGATACAGCCAGCATACAGCATCTTGTGTTCAGGCTGCGCTGCCTTCATTTTTAAAAGAAGCACACAACTTACTTTATCAATCCATAGCTTATACTGAAATTTTATTTAGAATACTTAAAAATAACACATAAAACTTTTAATTTTTTTAAAAGAAATAATAGAAATAACAAAGGTAGCAACCTGAAGAGTTATATAAAATCTCTGAGAAAGACACAAAAATGAAAAGAAAGCATTATATATAAACATTTGTACCACCATTTAGAATAGTGGATGGGTACATTTAGGAAAACCAAGTGGTTTTGACATGCCTGTGCCTCACTAATAGCTAGTATATGCACAGTGTCAGTAAAATGGACCAACCTTTACAGAGAATAGATTAGACTAACCATGTGTAGCCCAATCTCAACATGGCCCACCATTAAAACAACACACACACTTAAACACAATGATACACAAAAGTACAAAAGTGACTTAGTGACAGCTCCCATTATAAAGCCACAGCTAAAAAATCCCCCGCAGACTGGCCATAACTTAATTATACAGAACATGTCCAAACTTAAGAAAGTCACTCAGCATGATAACGGTTTATGCTCCACACTCACATACCAAAGCACAGGTGGTAGAGTTTGTTTGTGCAAACAGTGAGTGTAGAACCACTGGATTCAGCCTAGTTTAATACACCTTTTGAAAATGGTCATTGACCTTCCAAATGTACAGTGATTTGAAAACTCTGAACCTTTAACGTACAGTTGAAAAATCGAAATGATTTAGGTACAACTACATTCAAACTTGCCTTTAGGCGCAGCACAAACCTTTGTTTAAAAATCTATGTTCCGAAAAGAAACTATAAAGACCAATCGTTCATTATAAGATTATACTTGATCACAGTTTGCTTCAATCTTCCAATATTTAACAATAAACACAGAGTAACACTGCCTTCTGGTGGCTTAAAAAAAAGTCCAATTAATGCTTAGCTAGGAGTTGAAACTGGACTCTTGCTGGTTTTAAGCAACTCCAGGCTGTACAGAAACTGCTAATGATTGCAAAACTGTCCATGTAGAAATGCCAACTATAGAGTTGCTTCTAGAAATCCTGTTTATCTGACCAGCTGAGCACAAGCTTAATGGCTTTCCGACTTTTGTTTAAAACTCCCCTTAATTACAAACCAAGTAACACCAGTCTCCGCCAACCAGGCTTGGTGTTTACATTGCCATTGTACAGTTACACACAAAACAGCAGACAAAAAGATCGTTTGAAGCATTACTAAACAACATCTGTCAATTTAACGACTTCCAATAAAAGACAAAACAAGCGAAAGAAAGACAGTGTTTTAAATCCTGAGTTGTACTGGTTTGAAAAAAATAGGTATGAAAAGTGTTGCCCGCAGCTACATGTGCAAAACTTTGTGGGAGAAGTAAACAGGAGATCGGTAGATGCAAAACACTACAGGAGCATCAAGTTTCAACTTGATGCCACTTTCTGGCAGTTCCGCTACAAAAAAATTGCCTTGAAGTCTCCCCTGAGCTAGGTAGTACTCACCTTAAAGTCTGCTAGAGTTCACTGTTTGCCTTGTAAGAAACCCATGGTACAGAGGCAAAAAGCTCGAATCAAAAATAGTTTACTTTGGAGAGACAGCTCGAGGCTTTGCACCAATTTTTTCAGCTGAGGAAAGGATGTGTAAAAACCCAGAGTCACCATGATTTTGGGGCATGTTTTGTGCCAGTGGGACTCAAGATACCCTGAAAAACTTTTTTTTTCTCTTATTTGCTGATTTGGAGGAAGGTGCACAAATCTAATATTTTGTGCCTGTGCGTTATGATTTTTTTTTGTTTGCTTTTTTTTTTAAGAATGGACATTTATGTATAAAAATCACACTACATACACATACACGCACACACAACATACAAAAGACATATGTATAAATACATCTTCAAACAGAGTCCAAACAGAGTCAGAGTATGTTTGCAAAGTGTGTTTGCGCATTTGATAGATAGAGATAGAGAGATAGAGAGAGCGAGAGAGAAAGAGAGAGCGAGAAAGAGAGAGAAAAAGAGAGAGAGAGAGAGAAAAAGAGAGAGAGAGAGAGAGAGAGAGAAAGAGAGAGAGAGAGAGAAAGAGAGAGAGAGAGAAAGAGAGAGTAGGTCACTGGTGCTTATTCATGTTGGTCTGGATGTGGTCCATGCTGGTTTTTATTCTGTGTATGAAGACAACCTCTAAATCAAGGCTGCAGTGTCCAAGACATTCTGAATGGGATCCTGCGTTGCGAAAAAACGCACATCTCTGTCTTTATCCATTTTCAGCTCAGAAAGAGCCTCCTCCAGTTCATCTGAATAAGCGCCGCCTGGCTCCTTGAAGTAAGCTGATAAGGGAATTAATTAATGAATTTATAAGATACAAACAAATCACAAAAATATAGAACACTACCTTAATAATATACTGGAAAATGACAAAGTGCAGGAAAATTATTTAACAACAAAAGGATTGTTCTACACTCCTTAAAGAAAACCAGTCCAGGAGTATATATGGCTTTGGGTGCATTACTGCCATCTTCTGGTGTTAGCAATGTGCTACCCGAAATAATGTGTGTGTTTCCCAAGTTTAAATTCAAGAGTAAAGGTTTAGGGAGCATTTGCCTGATATTTTTATCCAGAGCGACTTACCATCATTAATTATTTAAGATTCAAGAAAGTTTTCAGCCTGGCCACACACACACACACACACACACACACACACACACATACAAGATGGTTGAAATAGCCTTCTCTGAAGCAAATAGTGTAGCATTCATAGACCAGGGCACCAACAGACAGAGAAAGCACGGAGTCAAAACTGCTGCAGCATCAACATACAAGAACTGGCAGGTACTGCAAATACGAGTGTATTCTGGGGTAGAGCAGTTTTAGAAAGTTTTAGCGGCAAGTTTTCAGGCAGTTTTTAAAATAGTGTTGGTGCAGGGAGTTTTAAGTTTATTTATGAAGGCTGTATTGACATGCAGGGGTACACACCACTTGTGGTGACTCTCTTGGAGAGAGCAACATCCTAAGAGCCAACTAGAAACCCTGGATGTCTGGAGAGGTCTGGAGGAAGCAGAAAGCCAGAGCTGCTGCCTTCAGATCTGCAGATGATAGCTGTCTTTAGAACTTCACAAGCTAACCTGTCTGAGGCAATCAAGAAGGCCCTGTATCCATATGCACAAAAAGTCCAGGGGCACTTTCAGAACACCAGACACTCTGAGCATGTTTTTAGAAGCATTCAGGTCATTACAGACTACATCAGTAATGGCGCGCCCCCTTGCCAGACACGCCTAATGCTCTCCCACAAGCAAATCCACCCCTATCCCAGATGACCAGGTGATCTGTCTGACCACAGCTACAATGAGAGTTTCTGACCAGAGTAAACCCGTGCAAAACGTATGGTCCTGACAACATACACAGTCAGGAGCATAATAAGGGTGCAGACAAGCTGGCCAACCTCCTCACTGATGTGTTTAACTCCTCTTTGAGTCAAGCTGCTGCTCCAGGATATTCCACCACAATCATCCCCAGTTCCAAAGAACTCACACCTGTATGACTACTGTCCTGTAGCATTCAGCATGACGTTCAAGATACGAGTCATGAATCACATCAAAGCCACCCTTTCCCACCTCACTGGAAACCTTTCAGTTTGCATACCTCCACAATCAATCTACAGACAATATATCCACTGCACTAAACGAGTGTCAAATACAGCAGTCACTTGTTTGTCTGTGTGCTGTTAGGAATTACAAAATAGATATTACGATCCCTGCTATGATAAGAGCTTAATTCAGGGAAATCATCTCATAAAATCATCTATAAAATTAGGACAGCACTGTAGATAAGTACAAGCATAATCCTAAATGAGCAAATTTATGAAAATACAGAGATATTCAAAAGTACTCATTTCACCCAATGACAACTGCTTGCACTGAAATGTATCCCTAGCATACATCATATTAAAATAAGTACTACGATATAAACAAAATTTAGTCTTGAATGCTGATATGTCTCTTTTATCTGAGCAGGCAAAATAGAGCAGAGAATATTTGACCATTAGGGGAGTTGAAATCAAATATATCCCCATATTCATTTTAAATCATGGCTTGACACATTATTCTCCCGAATTTTATATAAAAGAACAGACAATTGCAAGTATCCCTATTTTTAAAGTGTTTGGACTAACCAGATGCCACAAAAGCCACAGGCATTTGAGTTTTTATGTTGTCCATAGGAATCACAATCATGTGCCAGTGATGGGGCACAATCTCACACAGTATTAATAAGAATGAGAATGCAAATTGACATCTCTAAGTTGTGTGAATGTGTGTGTGTGAGAGGAACAATAAAACAATGTCTTACGTTTGTTCAGCACACTTTGACGTAGGGCCTTGGCCACCAACACGCGGACGTTGGGAACAGGGTCAGATGAGAGGCTGAGAAGACATGGAAGAAGATGCTGTGCGAACTGATCCATGGGCATAGCCTCCTCCTCCTCCTCCAAGATAGCCTATACATACAGACAGAAAAATACTTTTACTCTGACTAAAGTCCATAGACACTTGTGTAACTTCTGTTTATGTCACAGACTACACTGATCCTTTAATATTCATATTTTCATTTAGATCAAACAGAATCTATTATGTAAGTAAATAAAAACGACAACAGATGTTGTGGGGTCTACAACCAATTATAATGTAAAGTCCTGTTGAACTAAATTCTAATAATATTTAAGAGAGATCAGAGAATAATGTGGATTAACTTGCCGTTTTCACTGAATTAGCTATTATGTATTCTGACTTCAGTTTAAATTTTAATTTGGAACAGAATTTGACAGGTTTATTTTATAAATAATAAAAAGTGTGTGACAGGTTAAGTTAGCCAACAGTTTTTGTGGTGAGATTGTTATTCCCTGAGCTGTTTGTTTCCACACACTCTTGTGTAATGCCTCCACATGTCTCAACATGCCCTCCATTCATTATGAATATAAAATGTGTTTATTTTGAGCTCCAATGCTCCGTGTAATTTTGAGGGTGAGCCAGTTTTGAAGGATGACAACTTTTTCTCGTGCTGTTTTAATCTTTCTCTGCACACATAATGATACGTTTTGGTGTAAACAGAGGGGGTTTGGTGCAAGAGGCTCCATTGTTTAGAGCCTGAGCAAGTCAGAATTGTTTACAGTTGTGATGAATTTAACCACCTCTAAAGTTCCACCTCTAAAGTTCACAGAAAGTTATAGAGTTACAGTTGGGAGAATCAGTAAGCATCTAGCAACACCATACCCATCATTAATAAACTTCACATTATCTTGTGGGAATTCATTTTAGTTGCATTTTACAGAAGTGATCTGTGTTTGAAGTGGGCAGGTGTGAATAAAAACAGATTTTGAAGGCACCGGCAGCTATGATGTGGCTAAAACCTGCAGGTGTAGGTTTGAGAAATCAGGCCCATATCAGCAATGTGAAAATAGAGCTAGGATTTTCTTCATTACTACTGAAGTTATTTCTTAACAAAAACTAGGACTGGTCATGACACTGTTACACTGCAGCTTCCTGTGTACTGTGTCTAGAAGGGAAAACTGTGTTTAAATACAGTGCATCAATAATTGGGGGAAAACAGGCACTGAAGACATACACCACAGATAGAACTATTGTCCCTGGCTTATCTGACCTGACATATAAAGGCGAATGCCTGTCGTCCAACCCATTTAGGACAGTGGCAGAATCGCACTACAAGCTCGTTTATGAAGTTCAGGCTGAGGTCTTGGGCTCCACAGGAGTACAGCTTACGCAAGATTTCCACCACCTACACAAATACATTCACAAACACTTACACTTAATTCACATTAATTACATTATTATGTGCAGTTACTCATTAATGGCATAAATTAACAGCTCAAATAAACCCTAAAGAAGACAGTTCCAGTTATATAAAAGTACTAACATTGAGGGATACCAGTAAGAAAAACAACAGATAAATAGGGAAGGTGCTTAATGGACAGGGTTTCAAAAGCTTAAGACAAAGACGGATCTCCGCCTTAATTGTTCGTTTAATTAAAAAGGTGCCATTGTAGCATAACTAAATAGTCACTGAAATCTCACAACAAACTATTCTGAGAGACATTTTAGCCATGCTACAATAAAATGACTGGACAAAACAGGCTTTCTTAAAAAGAATGTATTCATTTCAATAAGTCACTAACGGTTTTAATCATTAAAGGTTAATTGCTGACATGAGAGCACAATACTGCATACTCTATCTAAAAAGTATGTATATACAGTGTAACGTAGTTTTTAAATTATCTGTAGCTTTCCAGTTTCTATAGCTATTGCTGGTATGATGCTTGGTAATTATCTACAGTTCTCCAGCAAGCACCGTCTACAGTCTGCTGAAGGCATCCACTAGAGCTAATGTTAGTGATATTATTGGTATTGTTTTAGTGAGCGATATAACCCTTGTTTTAGGAAGCTTTTAAAGGAGTTTACCATTTGGAAGCTCAATTACAAAATGAGCAGCCAGGCATTACATGATTAACAAGGTTAAAGGAAAATGCAAGTGTGTTACATTTACGGGAGACAACTATTTGGAACATTGTTGCCTCTAATTTGTAACTAAATGATTAGTACCTGCATGCAATTTTGAATAAGTGGAAAATGTATTTTGTAGGCCAGCGTGGCAAGTAGTATATTATTAGAAAAAGGTTCCCCTCTGGACGAGACATTTGAGGACATGTGAAGCTTGTGTTCAAGCAAAGTACTCAAAGAAAATCACTCACCAATTTGTAGGAAATCCATCGCACTTCTGAGACTTTGTCAGAACAAAGCGTAAGTGCTATTTGTCTGAGGTAGTCATATACATCATAGTGGCTGTACAGTTCAATGATCAGGATCAACTGCCTATCAGGAGAGAATATAAATAAGTTTGCGCAGAATAACAGCACCTAACAGAGCAATATGAGTGGATTTTTACAGAGAAAATATGTAAAAGGTAAGTAATTCATCATCAATGAGTGAATGAATGAATTCATACTCTGCCAACTCATAGCGGAACCTCCAGTTTCGACTGTTGTCAGTCACCATGAACTCCTGCAGCTGATAAAGATATTCTCTACGCTTTTCAGCATGGAGCAGCTGGGAGAGAGAAAAGAGGCAAATCTAATTCACAGCAGAAAGATGTGAAATTGTAGTTTTCCTTTTCAAGGGACATGTTTATAGAATATTATTATATATACATATTTTTTTCTAGTTTTTTAGATGGCTAAAGTATAGTGCTAAATTATCTCCATGAGGTCTACTGCTCCTGGTTTACTGGGCTAAAACTTTAAATATCACAGCAAGGAGTTTATATAAACAAATGTTAAAGTACTAAGTGCCAAAAATCAACATAATAGTCTTATTATTGTCCAAATCATACTCAGTAAAGAAATGCAGAGAAGCGTTAAACAGGATGATTGCAGTTTCTCACCTTTAGGAAGTCATACAGGTGCTTGAGAACTCCAATGCGCACCTCATCCAAGTCTTTGAGGAAGCAGTTAAAAATAGGCACCAAGTCAGCCGCTGTGAGCTGATCCCCCAGAATCACAGCAAGCTCATGGATGGAGAACGCCAGCGTCCGACGCACTTTCCACTGTTAAAACCTTGGTATGTTAGAATTATATGCAGGCAGCGTTGCATATTTTGTCAACAAATTGGTCTAAACTACTGCAGATATACTGCGACACAGTTGACATTTTTCTTTCTTGTGTGATCAGAGGTTTTCTATATCAAAACATATTTTAAGTCAGAAAACACTCACCTGTACATCACCTGCCAGGGTCTCATAAGTACGCTTCAGGCAATGCCAGTTCTGTCTGCCCAGCGTTAGGGCCACACCTGGCAGACTAAATGCACAATGCTTGGCTATTTCAGTGTCCACAGTCTGAGCTCGATTTGGATCAGTCATGGACAAGTACTGATCCAGCAGCTGCTGAGGAATCACATTCTGGTGGATTGAAGAACAGAAGGAAGGAAAGGAGGGGGAAAATAATGCAGGGTCAGTATGACAGAGTATGACAGTAATATATGTCTCATGAATAAAAAAATGCAGACAGAGATCATAAAGCAGTCACCTTAGCCTGCCTAAAACACAGAGGAAAGTTACATAAGGCTCACAACAAAATATTTTGAATTATTTAAGCCACGTTGTAACTAAAAGCTTTTAATGCATTGCGTGGGATATTTGTGCGTGGGATATTTTCATACCAAGTATCGTCAGAGTTTGGAAAGTGGATTGTGAAAGTTCTATCCATTGCACAAACCCAAGGGACAAGCGTTATAGCATCTGCCAGTCTGGTTAGCAAAAATGGCTTCTTTAGGTCTTGTCATCACATCAAATGTAATATCACAAGTAGCTGAAATGAATAATGAAATTCAAATTCCCATGCAACATTTATTCTTTAAATGTTTCTCACTATACCTTAATTACATCCTCAATCTTGTCAGGTGAGAACTGTTTCAGTCTCTTACATTTCTGTTCACTTGAATGTACTCTGGCACTAATTCTGTGCTAGCAGAACATGAGATGTTCATGCTAACTATGGTGTGCATAGCTTTAAATATGTATTTGTGCTTGTCATGAAGAATCCCTGGGAAAATGTACTGACTAACAAAACAACCTGATCACAGTTTCAAATCTCTATTCATCAACAGGGGGTTGAATGCCAAAAGACACATAGGAACTAGTTCAAGTGTATCCCCATTTCATCAGAGAGGACTTAAATGAACAGGAGCTATATCAAGAGGTTGGTATAATGAAGACATTGCGCTTATGGCAAGAAGACACAATCAAATAGTAGAAAAAGATGGGTTCAACTAATATTATTTAACAAAAAAAAAACATAAGCAGTCTTAAAAGGCAATGTTTGTGCATTTTGTAAAAGCTTACTTTCTGCTGATTTAAAATTTAGCTTAGCAAGATCCAAAAGAACATTAATGTTATCCTTAAATTGTACATAGTCATTTAGTACAGGAGCAATATTCCACTTAGTTTCATGTTTTCGACATGAAGATCTATTGAAGTTTCCAACATTTTGACTTCATCTACAACAAGATCAAAAACATGTGAATGCTTTGCTCCAAAAATGTATAAAATTTCTTTGCTCAAATTTACACTGACGAAAAAGTGCTCATATCTTAGATCTGTAACTCACCTGAACTTTAGACTTCTCCTTGTCGCAAGCTCCGTTTATGTCTGTGTCCTTCACTTCCTCAATATTCTCAATTAGTGTAGGCTCCTAAATAAACACATCAGCTCAATTTCACACAGGCCAAAGCTCATTATTTTACTGATAGTACCTGCAGGACATTACAAAGCTGTCAGAGTAATACAATCAAGAGGACATCTTTAATAATAACTAAACTAGTAAAATCTTCCCTTTACCTCGCAGTCAGGTCCAGCCTCCTCAACAAGTAGCGAGTTAAAGAGGAGTGCGTCTGTCTCTTCTTGTTTGTCTGTGGAAGGTGGATCATCAGGGCTCGGACTTTCTGAGACTGAGACATCTTGATCCACATCATCTGTGTGACTCTCCAACTGAGCAGCTTTTAGTGCAGCTGACAAGACCTGCACTTGAGCTGAGAAATAAAACACAAATGACTAAAAGACACAAACAATGTAAATTGACAAGTACAAGTACAAAAGCTGGACACACTTATTAAATGACCACAATAATGTATTGGCATTTCACAACATTTCAAATTCTCATCTGAAATTAAAATGACAAAGGAAAAATAAAAGGTTGTGTTAGTTTGATTTACAGATTAAAGCAAAGTAACAAATTAAAATATTGTAAGGGAAATGTCCGAGACAGAATAAAAGACACCAAAGTTTGCAAAAGAAATCAATACATTTGTTTTTATGTTCCAATGCATCGTAGAACGGTTTGTATGATGTATAATAAAATAACTGTACAAAACAAAAATGCTGCATTATTAAGAATATATTAAAATCAGTTTATACCCCGGTTACTGCACAGTGCATTTCTCTAAACTCTCTTAATAATCCATTTTACAACCCAGCTGTTGTTGATGGAATACATTTGACACCATTTTAAAAAAATAATTTATTAATAATTCCTGTTTTAAAGTATGCTCATTGGTCTGACAGCATTATTCCAAATTCATTCTAACTAGGGATGCTCCGATCAGGATTCTTGCCACCGATCCCAAGTACCGATTTTTTGTCTAGGTGATCGGCCGATACCGATGCCGATTTTGATGCTTCAAGTTTATATAACTGATATGTAAGCTCAATGATCACCATTCACTTTTTTCAGATAAAGTAATCCTATAAATGTTGCCTTTGTTGTATGTGTGCGAGTGTGTGAGTTTCCTCCTGTTGTGTGTGTGTGTGTGTGTGTGCACACGTGCAAGATTTCTCTTGTGTGTGTGCGAGAGAGTTCTCATGGTGTGTGTCTGCGTGCGCGAGAGAGTTTTCTCGTGGAGTGGGTCTGCGTGCGCAAGAGAGTTATCTCGGTGTGTGTGCGTGCGCGAGAGTTCTGTTGTTTTGTGCGTGTGTGTGCGGGCGCGAGAGAGTTGTCTGTGTGTGTGCGTGCGCGAGAGTTCTATCGTGTTGTGCGTGTGTGTGCGGGCGCGAGAGAGTTGTCTCGTGGTGTGTGTCTGCGTGTGCATGTTGTTTGTGTGTGTGTGTGTGTGTGTGTGTGTGTGCGGGAGTTCATCCATACTTCTGTCTTTTATAATTAGGTGATAAAGTACCGGGTTCGGTACCCGTCCCTAGTCCTCTCGCATTGACGTCATCAATTGTGATCGGTTCCTAAGATCGGCGAGTTGAACGAGTCCCGATCGAGTCATAAAATCTGATTATCGGCCGATACCGATCGTCCGCCCATCGATCGGAGCATCACTTATTCTAACACATATTAAAAATGGTTGTTACTGTACATTACCTTGAACATTAGGATCATCCAGATGGGGCTGGAGGCAATCCAGAACTTTCTGAATTTGAGAGCTTGTTGCTGGCCCCTTAGGGTCTAATTCTACGTCTTCTTTAACTATTTCCTTTCCCTCGTTGTTTATCTCATCTTCCTGAAGTAGTTCCAAGTCCTGGCTGATGTCAGGCAGTAGAGGTCTCCAGTAGTGGAACGAGTCATAGAGGTCCCCTGTGTGCTGGTCCACGGTGGTGATGATTTTGTTAGGGTGACCAAGTTCAGAATGATCCTTATGGGTCCTGTCTAAGAAAGGAACTGGGGAATTGTGGTGGTCCGCTATAGGTTGAGATGATGAAATAACAGAGGACTGGTTTGACTGATCGAGAGGAGCCGGACAATCAGGAGTGTTGTGTGTTGAAGCAGCATTGCAGCTACCTAAGCTACAACTGCTTGCATGCTGCTCAATGCTGTGAGGACAAAGTCAGAATTAGACTATTCAAAGTACAATATATAAATATATGCTTTATACAATTTACAATGTATGATTTTCTTGGTGCTGTTTGTCTTGAATGAACCTAAGTTATATTCTCCTTCACTGGTAATTGTTACTTCTAATTAGGGATGCACCAATACTGATACCGGTATCTGGTATCGGCCTTTTCTAAAGTACTCGTACTAGTTAAAAGTCCCCTGATACCGGGGACCGATACCACGGTCTGAGAAATGTCTGTTTGAGCAGCGTTAATTAAATAAGGGGTTAATTATTTTTTTCTGTAATATTGTTGCATACAAGCTTTTTATTTTAAATAAATATTCTTAAATTCAAACTAGTGCCTTGTTTTTTTTGTTAAATAATATGACTAAAGCTGTTACCTGTACATTTAAATCATGTTTTTATTACCGTATTTTTCAGCCTATAAGATGCACCTAATTTCCAAGGAGGAAAATCTAGAAAAAGGGTGTCCCAAAACCTTTGTCCACTCTAGATACATTTCATTTACCCATATTTTTCTACCACTTGTTAATGCCTCCCGCCCACCACGTTTCCACTTTCATTGTGGACATTTCATTAAAGGAAACTGATGCTTTGAAGGGCAAATGAACTTTCTTGCCTTCATCTAGGTTGTAGAATGTGTGCAGTGGTGTGTTCACGTGTGACCGATTGATCACTTGCACTTTTAGATATTCCGTCTCCCCAGCCCCTCGCCCGTTGTTTGAGCGCTGCATTATGAATTTTACCCGAATACAAATACAAATAATTTTCCCTTTTAAAAAATACAAATACAGATACAAATAGTGGCCGCTCTACACCCCCCTACCGTGCAGGGAGCATAAAAAGAGGACTGCGAGCAGCACCACACAAAGTTAGGTGCAGTTTTAATGCAGGCAAAATGTATATTCGTCGTATAAGACACACCAACTTTTCCCCCCTGTTTTGGGGAAGAATAAGTGCATCTTATAGGCCGAAAAATACAGTAAGTACTCGATATCGGTATCGGCTACTACTAAATTGCAAGTACTCTTACTTTTTCAAAAAAGTGGTATCGGTGCATCCCTACTTCTAATGAGACAAGTCTAATCTTAAGGGTCTGTTTTAATTCTTAGCTCTACTGAACAATGCTGACAAACAAAAATACACAAGCACATGATTACTAAGACAAAACACTGAAGTTTTCACTAGATTGCTACTTCAAACCAATAAAGCAATGCTAGAAAAATTATAATAGCAAACCTTTCTAACATGTTAGCTAACAAATATTTACATATTTTTTTCTTGGTTTGAAACTAGTTTCATTCAGCTGTCATGGACTTTCAACCTGTGTGTGTGCCGTTTTGGAATATCACGCAGTGTTCCATCCTCGTCAAAGTGGACACCAGCGCTGGAGGGAATGGCAAATGTGGAGATAAAACGACCAAGAGACTGAAAAGCAGCCTGGCGGACCTGAAAATAGAAAGTGTTTATAAGTGATTAGGGCCAATAAAACTATGAAGATCTTTTGTGGCTAAACAGGTGTTACTGGTGTCACAATATACAACAGCAAGGATTAAAGCAAAAATAAATAAATAAATAAATAAATGAATGAATGAATAAATGAATGAAAGAAACAAAGGTGTGTACACACTAGGGCTGCACAATTAATCGAATTTTAATCACGATCACGATTTTGGCTGCCACAATTTAATGAAAATGATCGTCACGATATTTACATTTGAATAGCAGCTCTGCTGCAGATCAAATGAAACACTTTCTCAACCAAATATCATTCAACCACCAGGGGCCGAACGAACAATTAGGACTTCATTAAGATACCTAAAAAGAGAGCGCCTCATGAGCACAAATGTGTGTGCTTGTGTGTGTGCAATGCTGGGCTGGTGATCGAGTGTGAGTTTGCGTGTGTGCGTCTGTATGTGAGTGTGTGTGTGCACCTGCGTGTTTGTGTGTGTGTGTATTCATGTGAGAGAGAGTGTGCGCCTGTGTGTGAGAGTCTGTGTGTTTATGTTTATGTATATACAATCCTGTGCAAAAATCTTGGGCACCTATGAAAATTGTTTGAACATTAGAATAAACACAAATAAAAACAAGAAAGCAGTACAAAATTATCAAGATATCTATTTTTCTAAATAGATGATATTTTGTGAGCAGGTTAGAAGAACACAAGTTTGGTTTTATGTGTCTGCTTATTTGGGTGGGAGGGAGGGGGGGGGAGAGAGAGAGAGAGAGAGAGAGAGAGAGAGAGAGAGAGAGACAGAGAGAGAGAGAGACAGAGAGAG
>JBBKCR010000101.1:4426625-4447399 GCA_037577295.1 Ladigesia roloffi | reverse complement strand
CAAAAAGTGATTACAGCTTATAACTTGTGACTGTCACAGGTTATGAGCTGCAGTCACTTTTTGGCAGCTTGAAAACTACATGTTCTCTGTTGTCCCATTAAAGGTATTTCCGCATGGGCTGTTTGCATTATAATGTGTCACATTTAACCCTCCTGAATGATATCTAGCAAGTTTGAAAAAGAAACAGTACTTCAGTCTTAAGTTATAAGCTTTTTGGCAGCTTGAAAACCACATTACCATTTTTAAATGTTCATTTTCAAGGTATTTCGCAGTTATGATGGTCTGTTTGCAGTATAATGTGTCAAACATAACCCTCCTGAATGTTATTTAGTAAATTAATCAGGGAGCTAGAGCTTTAAGCTGCTGTGCGCGATGGAAATCACAGACACACAGACTTCAGTTCGGACCTTCTACTGGGACGAAATGTAATAACTGGACCTCGGTTACTTTTAATTGAATACCCCTGGTTTAGACTGTACTACTATCACCCCAACCCCCACATTCCCCCGGTCCGCAGTATAATTTTCAAGTGTTTACCGGTCCGCGGTGAGAAAAAGGTTGGGGACTACTGATTTAAACCACTAACAGGTGAAGTGAATAATATTAATTATCCTGTTACAACAGCATAGACATAATTTCAACAAAAAATGGCAACATCAAACAAAAAGCAATTCATTTAGTGTGCCTATTTTGTTTATGCAAAATAAACAAATCAAGTTTATTAATACTCACAGTCATCTAGATCATCATGACCATCTTCATAATACAAAGATAGACCTGCGAAGAAACAAGAAACAGGACATAGAGGACATCATGATGGCACCACATATATAGGCTATACATGTAAATAGGGATGTCACCATTAACCAGTTTCATGATTAACCGTGATTGGCACGATTAATTAATCGGAAAGGCTCCTCAACACCATGTTTCTGTTGGTGCTCTTAAAAACGTCAATTACAGGGCCATCAACAGATTGGCAGGAATCACCTACAACTAGTCCGATCAGCAGATTTGCAGGACTAAATTACCAGGGCCCCAAGTAAGGGGAGGGCCCCTGAAGTATTAAGTAGTTGTGAACCTCGAGCTTACGGGGGCCCATGGCCACTGCTTGTGCATAGGGTCCAGAATTTGGTGCTACACCCCTGCGCCTGGACAGTCCATTCGGACAATGATGGCTCATTTGACCATACTAAACAATAGCAGAAGCAAAAAAATTTAACATTATTTCCACCAATGAAGTGATTGAAGTCTGCCATTTGGGAGTTTTATGGATACCCCAACAATACAGAGGAATATTTTCAAGACAATTGGTCCTCTGTGTGTGATTTTGTAAGACAGTAGTAAAAGCAAAAACTTCTAAAGAAAATGATTGTCTAACTACATTGTGAAATTAATACATGTGAAATAATTGTGGTAATGGTGAAACTGTGATTATTTCCCAGATGAAAATCGTGCCATCATAATCGATAATCGTGACACCCCTACATGTAAACACTCACAAATATATGGATAAAAATATCAAAAATTGTGAATTAGTATTAAGATTTATGATCTGCAAGAATTTCCACTCTTAAAGTCTGATATCCTGACCAAAACTGTTAAAAAAATACTCTACATATGCAAAACCCCAAGGAGCACCTAACTTGATAATACTGACTTAATAAAGACCTCACTAAAACCACTGAGCTGTTGAAAGATTAGGGCATTTGTTATGCCGCCAGCCTGATTTGTACTGATACATGAATCAAAAATCTTGTTTTGTCAGAAGGATGGCAAACTTTTCTTTTCAACTAGGCTGATGAGCTAGGAAACAGGTGAAATGACAGACAAAATAACTTTTCAGCTGTCACAGCCTTTCAAGTCATTTACTACTTGATTTACAGTAAAACAATACCATAAAATGTAAAAAAAAAAAACATCACATGATCTTATATGCTTCAAATGTCAGTTAAACTTGCCTTAAGTAGCATTAAACCCGTGCAAAAACTGCATAGTCAATTTCTCCCTATAGAAGGATCACTACACAAATGATAAAATTCTGTCCCTCCCATCGAAATGTTGTCTAACACTGAAACTACAAATGTCCACTTGATTCTTTTGAAGTGTTTGGTGTTAAACTAGAAGGCAATGGTTACATGGGATCTTTCACTTATTCATACACTATATAATGAGGGAGGATACAACTGATCACAGTTTTAAGAAAAACAATTAAGATGATCTGACAAAAAGGTTTTAAAATAGTAACAAGGTTTTTGGAGGTCTAGCCAGAAGAAATCCTTTAGATGTCAGAAATGAACTCCTGGAGTTTACCAACTGTCATGAGAACATTATCACTGGATATTCCTCTGGGAGGAATATCTGAAGCAACTCACAAAAAGTTCAAGACCAGACAGAATATCTGGTCACTGGTGATACAATATACAGAGAAATATTGCCAAATACACTGCCACTCATTCTTTCGCTTCAAATATTGGACGCTGGAGAGTGTTTTTCTCTCTCTCTCTTTCTGCAGCATCACAAGAAGCTGATGTTTCTTGTGGCACTAACAAACAATTTGCAGAGAATTTCTGCTTCAAATACACTACATGGACAAATGTACTGGGACACACCTGTTCTCCAGTATTTGGCCCAGTCCCCAGTGAAGGACAATTTTAATGCTTAAGCATACCTTTTGGAAAATAGCATGCTTCCAACTTAATGGACAAAGTTTGAGGAAGCTCTTTTTTTCCCTGTCCTGACTGGCCGACACAGTGCCCTGACTTAAACCTCATCCAAAGCCTTTGGGCTAAACTGTAACGGAAATCACAGAGCTAGGCCATCTCGTCCAACATCAGTGTGAGCTCATACAAGCTCTACAAATTGAAATGTGCATAGAATTTACAAAAAAATCTTGTGAGAATACTTCCAAAAAGAGTGGAAGATTTTCCACCTCCCATTACAGTTTATGTAATTGAAAGTCTGTGGTGGTGAAATGGTAAGGTGTCCCAATACTTTTGTGCATATTGTGCAAATCGAGGAAATTACATATTCAGGAAGGTATCGCATACTGGCATTAAAAAAGCGTCTATTACATATAAGGCGTTTGACTAATATTTTCTGTCTGAACAATAAGATAATAAGGGCTTTGAATAAAAGACGTGCTTTGTTTTGCTTATCTAGCAGCTAACGTTAGCTGACAGTACTGCAACATAGGCCAGGAGGACAGGTTTACACTGAATATGGCACAGAAACAGCATGGATATCAAATATATGACTACATGTGGATAGATATTACCTCATATACTTAAAACACCATCTGAAATAAAGGTAACAAAAACAAAACACCCTTCACAAAGCTGTCCTCCACCTGGATATTCACCAGTGTGTGGTGTTCTACATCGAAGCTGTGGCTAATTCACTGAAAAGACACAAACGTAGGGCTATCCCTTCCGTTTAGAACATACACAATCCTGGCAATACAACTTAGGTCTCGACATTTCATTGTAAAACGTGTTTTGATGGGTAAAACCACAGTAAACTTGTAAAAAGGACTGAAACTGCTGCACGTTACCTGCCATCTTGACGTCCACTGTCACTCAGACTGGGGCTTAAATCACTTCCTCAAACCTTTTCCCGGAGTTTTTCTAGACACTATTGTTGAATTTCAGAGTTAAGAAACAAACTGGCATCGAAAATAAAAATAATTAATGTAAACAGAGGAAACGATGCTCTTAACTCGACATTTTTACGAGAACAGAAATATAGAAGACAGACATCACGTGACTCAGCAGACATCATTCAAGATGGCGCCTCCGGAGTGGCATCTCTGCTAGCAGAGACGAACTGAAATAACGCAGCTAGAAACACTGGTAACCTCCAAATTCAACATATAGTGCGTTAATTAAACTGTATATTACAGCTACACGTTTTAACATACCCAGGGAGAGGAGTCAGGGTCAGGAAGGCAGTAGGAGGTTATGTTAGCCGCATAGCTAACAGCGTACGTCAAGAAGTGCCTGTGGACACCTGAAAAACTTTCTGTAATGTTCAGGAACGAATTATCATTTTGGATATCGACATGTCGCTCAGAGAGTTAAAAGTCTGCCTGCTCGGGGTAAGAGACGTATTGCGATACGTGTTTTATTCTTTCAGACGTACAGTTTTTCTTTTGCAGCCCAGCTTTTGCTATAACTAGTGTTTATTTACAGCTGCTCCAAATCTAGCTTGCTCTGTTAACATGCAATCAAAACAGTCTGAGTTCTGTACATTGCACAAGAAAACTGATTCAGTAAAATGTATTTTAGTTTTGTTAAGTATGCTCAGTATATCCACTAAACAGTTATCTGGCACAAGGAACTAAAAGGAAATACTGGATAAAAGAGAAATCTGGGTCCTGATCTATTTCTAGGGAACTAAGCCAGACTTTCCCTTAATCCTTTTTCATGGAACAGGACCCTGGCTACCTAAAGAACTCATGCAGAATCATTCACCCAGTTGGATAATACATTACTTCATTACTGCTTTTTGAGGCACACATACACGTATGTGTGTGTGTGTGTGTGTGTATAACCGGTTTGTGGATTGCACTACATGTATGTGAACCTAACTGGGGTGTGTTGCTCGTTCCATTTATTCCTAAAGCATGATTGTATGTTTCTTTCTACTGAAGGACACAGGGGTTGGAAAGTCGAGCATTGTGTGGAGATTTGTAGAGGATAGCTTTGACCCCAACATTAATCCTACAATAGGGTAAGGTAATTGCTGCTCACAGCTCACTCACTCACTTAGTCATGTTAAACCCAATTGACAAGTGAAAAATAGTTTTGTTTTTGTTACTGGTATGATGTAATTGTATTGTGTATTCTTAAAAAACTGGATTGGTGTGAAACTAATGATCATGTAATTGAATATTTATTCTTGGTGCAAGAGAATGAAGTTTCTATTTGAGCTCATGTCTTCCAATGCCGTGTTATTGATATCAAGCTTGCTGTATTCTATTAGATGGTTTGAAATAGTTAAATGAAGAATTTTCTTAGAAAGAAATTCTGACTGGTTTTGACAGCAGTTTTTCTTACCAGAGCATCATTTATGACGAAGACAGTACAGTACCAAAACGAGCTCCATAAATTTCTCATCTGGGACACAGCGGGACAAGAGAGGGTAACTATACTCTGAATCACAGTACTGGACATTTCTGCCAAAGTATTAATTAAATGGATGTTGTGATATTCTTTTTCTCTGACAGGGGGCAGTGTTTCTCTCTTTCTCTCTCCTGTCTCTCTCCTGACATTCCCATCCCTATCGCCTGTCTAAAATCCTTTCTCACCCTCAACCATGACTTGCTGACTGCTTACTTTCTAAAATACAATCCAAAATTAGCAATTAGGAATTTTTGGAGAATTGCCCCGACATGCCTTTTGGTGAAGTCCAAATAGGATTTCGTCAGATTTTGTGTTGTTTTGTTTGTTTGTTAGATTTTTTATCAGCAAAGGCTTTCCTCTCAAAAGATGAAGTGTTTTGTGAACTTTTTTAAAACCATAGGTCTGTCCAGCTCCTTCAGTATTGCCTTTGGTCTCTTGAGGCTGACCCTAGTCACCCTACACAAAGTTAAATACCCCTTACGAAGACAGTTACTTATCAATTAAGTCTTTGTTTCAGATAGAGGGCAGAATTCATAGACTGTTTATCAAATGTAAATGTTATTGTTTTTATGTTCCTACAAGTTTTCAACAATTGGTAGATTACATCTAACTGCTAGAGCTACAGTTGTGGCATATTCAGGTGTGGCATGTTATAGTGGATTTAATGGTGCACCACAGGATGTTCAAAGTTGGGGATAATTTTATAAACCAACCCTGACTGACCCTGATGTTCTCTGAATTTTTTGTTGTAGACTTTAAAAAATATATTTTGTTTGGGGTTTTTTTTGTGGGGGGGGGGTCAATTTTTTTTTCTTGACATGAAACGCAATTGAAAGGTTCCTAATTTAGAAGTCAGCATTTAGCTTCTAGTTCTGAAAATGAGCTCTACATAAATACTTTGTAGGTAGTTGTTGTACCCTTTCAGTGCTTTGAACTGGTAAAAGCTGAGTTTTTTAGAAGATTTTGAAACCAATAACATTATTAAATCGCTTTCATCAATAATCTGCCACTTCCTAGTGTTGATTTAAGTGGTCTAGATGACTTCTCTAGTATTAGCTGGTTATTTTTAACCAGCTAAGATTTTAACATTCACTGTTAAGTTTAGGTTTTCATTTAATTATGGTGATGGTGTTACTGTCATTAAATCATTTCTAATGTTTATCTGAAAGTCTGTCTTGAGCATTCTCTGAAGGTTGTTTCTTGGTAAACATTGAGATTTGGGTTACTATGGAGACTGGGTCGTACAAAAAGTGACCTTCTGCTCAGTCTGCATGAGTGACACTAACTTTTATCGAATGGGTTTTGGACACCTCTGAGATTACGCAGGACAGGGGGGTATAAAATGATGTGTTTCGTATAAGGAAGATGGAACAGGTCAGGACGGGTAGGAGGCTTGTCTGCTGTGTCTCTGTGTTATTTTCTGTTCTCCTTCTGCAGAAGTATCTTGCAATTAAAATCTCTGGTTTGATTATTTTGAGCAAAGAATAAGACCCTGTTTGTTCATTTCCGTGAATCTCTGACACCTGGGCGATTTTCTCTGGGTTAATGGTGAAATGCCATAACACTAGGTTTCTTATGACACCTTGCTGAGTGCTTTCTTATCACCAGTGCTTAATGCCAACCACCTGCAAGCTGCTTTTTCGAAAGAGCATAAATAGACCTGTTGAATTACATTTATTGCAGTGCAGTATGTGAAATATTGATTTGAAAACCACTCCTCATTTTATTAGCGTTTGTTAATTAATAGCAATTTTCATTTTTCAAATTTCCTAAAAAACGAAATACTGTGATGCATATACTCTGTTGTAAAAATGTCTCAAAGTATTGTGAGATGTTTTTATGTTGCCTACCCCTCATTACCCCCAGTAAGAAAGTGTCCATTATTACTACTATTTGTGAGTCATACTTTTATTAGCCTTTTTTTTATGTCATTCCAGCTCTGCACCAAACTGCCTAACCATATCACCTCTTAAAAATACCTTTAATTTTGAGTTTTCACTGTGAACATAAACAGGCATTGGTGAATTGGCCATGGCAGTTCACCAGTGAGGCACACTGCACTCATCTTTCTCCTGATTGCTCCCACATGTGTCCGTGGCTGGCTCCTAGTGATCTGACATGCCTTTGACTTCTGTTTCTAACACAAGCCGCTCTGGCAGGGATAACTGAAAGACAAAACCCCACAAGGCTTTACAGTGGCTCTCGTTTGGGTCCTTTCCCAGTGTGGTTTCCTCTCCAGCTCATAAGAGTTCTGTTAAAAAAGCTGGAAGGAGCAAGGCAGAGAATAATGTGCGATGTTTTGTGTGGGAACTGTCACTTTCAGGATTGCTGTACATGTAAAAAATTGTAGGACACCAGTTATAAAACTTGTGTTTTTGTGGTCTCATTGTCTTTTTGTGGGATGTTACCCTGCGTGTGTATTGATGGACAAAAACTACTTGACAAAAATGAATGATGAATCCGAGTCTCTAAATATGTCTGAAAGACTGCGCTCTCTCCTTCCTTTTCTACTCATAGTTTCGTGCCCTTGCCCCTATGTACTACAGAGGCTCGGCAGCAGCCATCATTGTGTATGACATCACTAAAGAGGTACATTATCATTTCTTAGTCTTAAAGTATGTTAGTATAATTATTTGCACCAATTTGACCATTTAATAAGGAATGCTTTTAGTTAAAGCTACATTAGTGAATAAAATGAGCTTCACTAGAAGCCAATCACTACATTCAGTAATTTAACATGCAATTTGAAGACATTAAAATAATGAGATTTCTATATTGTTTATAGCACAATTTCCATCTTTTCTGAAAATTGCATAAAATTGAGTTGGGTATTTGACTAATGAGGCCTTGTCTTGATTAGTACTCTCGGTTGGCTAATTAATAAAAAAAAAAAAAAAGCATAATTAGTGTATTTATATATATTGTATATCTTACAAAAAATGTACAAAGGATAAATGTCCTGACTGAGTGTCACTTGCATTTACCAATGAGAGACGTTTTGGAACATGCTGTAACCCGAAACAACCAGATTGAACATAATGTGTACACAAATATTAGTGTTTATAAA
Source organism: Ladigesia roloffi (assembly GCA_037577295.1). NCBI lineage: Eukaryota > Metazoa > Chordata > Actinopteri > Characiformes > Alestidae > Ladigesia > Ladigesia roloffi. Next base: position 4,439,209 of record JBBKCR010000101.1, on the reverse strand, counting down.
GTAGCTTGATTAATGTTACAGGAAATGGAAGTAGCATGATGTTTATATTAACATTAATTCTAAATCAGATATTTTGTTTTAAGTATCCAGGGCTGTTATATGAAATAAATGTCTGTTTTTGTTTGTGTTAAAATACCAGTGTGTTAATCACTGCTTTAATTGGTCTAGCCATTCTAGTAGCCTTATTGACTTTTATTCACATTTTTATTTAATTTCTTTACCATTTTTTAAATTAATTTATCCCCTTTATTTTTCTTATATTGATAGTCAAATTTCTGCAAATTAAAAGAACATTGGCATTGATAAGAACATCTCTCTCTGTCTTAGGAGTCTTTCCAAACTTTAAAGAACTGGGTAAAGGAGCTTCGCCAGCATGGACCTCCCAACATAGTGGTGGCCATCGCTGGAAACAAATGTGATCTCTTGGATGCCAGGTTAATTATTCTGACACATTCTTTGTATACAAAAAGCCCACTCCATCTCTCAACTCACATCATTTTAAACACTGCATAGATCTCGTGTATATATACTCAGTTTGAAATGGTAAGCTGAACTTTGTTCAGTAAAAACACACAACCACATTAGCGTCAATACAGCTCAGAGAAAAAAATGTGCTTTTTAATGATCCATGACTCATCTTTCCAGTTAAAATAGCTTCACTCTTCTCAAAGGACCAGTAATCTGTCTTGGTCTGCTGTTGCTTTGTTTGGCAGATTTAGATGTCTGATGGTTTGGTTTTATTTTTCTTTCTCAAAACTATAATAATTATGACTAGTGCGGGCGGTATTGCAGTTGTGCCATGTTCAGACCAAACACTAGCTATGAAAGCAAATGCTCACCAAGCTGCAGAAGAATACAAATGAGTTTAATTCAAAATAGTGTAAAGCTCTACTTTGAAGTGCAAATTATGAATGATGTTAATTTTATCCAACACTATGCTCAATATAATTGACTTCTCAACAAGCAGAAGTCTATTCTTTTAAATGTATTAAACTAAACATTAAGAACTACATTTTTCAGCCTCAGGACAAACGGGAAAATGTGTTTAAAATTACACTGAAGTTTCAACAACTAAACTATAATTTATGCCCTATGAATTGGGCCAGTTTTACAAAGATAGACTGTAACTATAACTTGCAAAGAGGGTATAGTCAGACTTGACATAGACACGTCTATGTAATACTGTTTTACAAAGTAGCTAAGACCCCACTATCTTAAGATGTACTCGTTTCAAAACCAAAAAAATGGCGGACCAAGCAGACACATCTAACTATGCAACACCTTTCATGCAACAACAAAAGATAAAAGCCATTTAGAAAAAGATGACCACATCCATTAACAGTGAACATCCAGCTGTCGTCAAGGACGTTGTCGCAGTTCAGAAAAGATTTCTGAAGTATTTTGTTCCTTGTGGGTTAGTACGATCCCTATAAAATCTTTCCTGTCTTACAGTTCTCTCCATGCATTCATCAGCAACCCACAAATTATGAGGCACCCACTGGTTTTTGTTTTTTTTTTTGCTTGTTTTCTGCTGTCAGCATGATGACATCGCATTTTAGACATATGTTAGACTGGGGGTGAGGTGGCTAACTTTTTAAGTCTAAAATTGAGACGAATTATTTAGAAAAGTGGGGGGAGTGTTATAATAGTTCTGACGTCCACACCTGTCTTAATGCTTCAGTAGTAAATTAATTTGTCGCCACTGTGATTGGTCTACAGCCTATGCAATCTGATCCAGTAAACAGTTTTCAGGTGACTTTCATAGAAAAGAATCTGTGGCCATAAAAATTACATTAACTGTGGTAGTGATATATCAACAGAAAATACATACACACAGCCCAGATGGAAGCCTGTACATATTTGGCTGTATCACTTTTTTATTCCAAAAATACCATTTCAGTGTTTTCCCAAGTATTTTAGTTCATATTGACTGGTAATGAGGAATAATGGAAACTGGAAATGATCAAGAAATACATTATTTGGTTCCTCTTCTGTTTTTATTTATTGATTAATTTCTTGTATTTTGTTTTTTTTTTTTTTACAGAGAGGTATCTGAGAAGGATGCCAAGGACTATGCTGATTCTATCCATGCTATTTTTGTGGAAACTAGTGCCAAGAATGCTATTAACATCAATGAAATCTTCACTGAGATAAGTAAGGAAGCCCAGTCAGTCCTCTTTGCTACTCTTTTGTGCGTCATAATTTTTTTTTAGGAACTTCTCTGCTGGAAGTTTGTTTTTAGGATTAGGCTTAATACATCTCATGTCAAGTTTAGATTTTCCTCATTGGAACTTTAGAACAGAGGATTATTTATCAAACGAATTGAGCTGTACATGTGATCTGTACTTTGTGTTATTCTTTCAGGTCAAAGGATTCCAGTTATAGACACAGAAGGCAGCTCAGGAATCCGAGGCTTCAAGCTGCGTCGTGAACCATCCGACACAACCAGAGAACGGGCTTGCTGCTGATGCAGTCTTGCACGATTAGGCAAAATAATTTCTTCCATCTCTCACTCTGATATTGCTTAGAACAGAACAGAACAAAGGAAAATGACGTCACAGAAAACGCCAAAAGGATTTTAAAATGCCAACAAATTGGAATTGAAAATCTCAACTTGTATCCCCTTTTGGAATCCACATTCTTGAATCCACACTCTTGAAAAATGGCTGTAAAATCAGCCATATGTGTTTGAATGAGCACTCCCCTGACCCTGTATGTGTCTGCCACTTTATTTGTCTGCTGCAGTAAGCATGTAGGGTTCCTGTGAGCCACTAACACTTTTCAGCTTTACTTTACTATGTTAAACCACTACATGATGCTGCCTGTCCAGACTGACCGCATGCATTGGAAGAGTTGGAAGGTAGAAGAAATTGTTGGAGTTATTTCTGTGGAGATTTGTTACTGGTTCACCATACACATTTATGTACCTCTATGAGGCTCTTATTGTGTCATTCTGCATTTTGTATTTTCTCCAAAAGGTACATTGTCAGGTTGCTGGCTGTTACCAAATTATCACAAGAGCACTAGTATCAAAGTGAAGCATCTAAGAAAAGAAAAGTATAGAGAGAAGGACTTCTGCATGATCAGTACTCCGCCTTGGAGAAGTGTAGCCCAAGATCTATATGAAGAAACTGTTTTAAAATGTGCCATGACAGAACATTTTTATTTGAATTTTTGTCTTCTGGGGCACTTTGAACTGTAATGTTACAAAATTACATGTTCTGCATAGTTCATACAATTTTTGTTAATTTTGAATTCCAGCAGGTTTTGTAAGGCCTTAAGGTCTGTTCTATTGATGTAGTAGAAAATGAAGTAATCACCAGAAAGGAAGCAGAATTTACCAAATTTTCCAATGGCTCAATGTGTCTTTTGTCTTCTCTAGATATCTGTGACCGTGATCACAGGTAAAAGATTTGTAGACATGAAGGCCATTCCAAGTGGCTTGTTTCAAAATACTGTGGCAAATAATGGTGTGCAACCCTTGTATTCCATGTATGATTATGGTAATAATTATAAATGACCATGAAATATGAATAAGAAGCCACTGAGCCGCAAAGGAGTCGGTTTCTTGTGTACTTAGGTGATTGATTTCCAGTTAGGGAGGACATTTGAATCTTTCCTCTGACTATGATGCAAGTTATTTAACAAGAATTTCTTTAGCATAACATGTTACTCTGTCTTGTCAGTAGCCATCACAGGCCACACAAATGCCTGTAGTTTAGGGATCCAACAACCTTTTTTTAAATGTTTAAACAAGTCAGGAATAACTGGGCCGGCTTACCAAAGTGTTCGGGATGTTTTCTGAACAAAAGAACCTTTTGTTCTTAAGACCCTTTGGTGATATATACTGACCTGGCCAAGGTGCGAGTTTGCACGCATGGCAGACATGACTGATGTGCCAGTTTACAAAGATAGTAGAATTTGGGCCTAGTTCAAACCTCATGTGATGTTACAGTTAATTATAAGGATATTTCTAGGTTAAGCAAATTGGGTCAAGCCTCACTGGCAGTTGTCAGGCAATCAATATACTTTTTTTATATATTTTTTTTTGCATGCTTTAAAAGCTGAGAGTTTGAACTATTAAGCAGTTAATTGTCATTATTCTCTGAAGTAATTGGAGAGGTAAAAAGCTGTGCCAAGCCAAAATTCTGTTTACATAATGTTTTTGGAGTTGACCTCTTCAATATGCTTGTCCTGTTAATGCTTTGTATATGTCCCACATTTTTTTTCCTCTCTTAGGGTGGGTGGTCTTAAGGTTGTTTTAGATGGAGCCAAGTTTTTCATCTCTAAAATGTACTAATAGAACGCTAACATCTTTATGCTTCATAGTGAATTCCCATTTGCTCTTCAAAAAACCCCAAAACTATTTTCCAGCCTTATCTGTTTGTGAGTTTTAAATAATTGAAATAATATGAACGTGAACTATTACTGTGGTTGACGTTGTATAAGAAAGCATTTAAAACTCATTCCAATAAGTTTAGTAGATCACGGATCATTACAACTCTTCATTTAAAAGTACCTATGGCTAATATAGCAGCATAAAATTCGCACTTTTAATGCCATCTTTTCTTTTTTTATTTCCAGTCATGTGTGTGCCTTCAGTTGCGTCTTGTTTTTGCTTCCCCTCATTATTAATATGAATGTTGAGCCAATTGGTGGCCTTGTTGAAGCCACTTATATTTTGTGCAAATTGATGGATCTCTTGGCTCTGTATGTGGAATGTGAGAATAGATACTGGGCATAATGATCTTTGCAAAGCAAAGTTTTCTGGCTTTTCCTCCACTGCAGCAACGAGCAAGAGATGTCCGTCATATAGAGCTCTTTCATATAGAGGTGTATTAAGAAAGTCCAATATCTCATGCTCTTCAGAAAACAAAATTGAAAATAATTTGGATTGATCAGCCTGTTCTGGCCTTTGAAACCATCTTCTGTTTGGTTATCTTTAGATTTGTAACTCCATCTTATTTGTTGAGGGATAAGACTTTGCTCGGTAAAAAGGGAACCTTGTGGTACTGCTGTTTTGTAAATATGCGATGATTATGCAGCCATTGGATTCAGTGAATAAGTTGTGAAAAATACATAATTGGAGTTTAAAAAGGAGCAGCTGATTGCTAAAGATTAGTATTTTTATACAAAATGAAGTCCATCTAATGTAGTGCTTGTCCACTTGTAAAACCATACGTGTCTTGCACTCAGCTCAAATCGGTCACCTTTTAATATTTGGCTTTTTTTTTTTTTTTTTTGTCTTGTAAAAACAATTTTATTATCAAACCAAGGTAAAAAAAAACAGTCTGTGTTATTGTAAATGTAAGGTGTGTTTTCGAGTATTACATATAAGCTGTAAATGTATCAGCTTTGTTCTATATGTTATGAAGCCTGTAATCTTTAGCCACACAACACATTCTCCTAGAGTGCCGGAGGCTTGAATGGCTTTAAATAGAATACCTTGCCACTTGTGAGCTTGATTCTTCTTTTGGTCAGCTAATAAAGAGGAATTTCAAGTCCTTCAGAATGCCAACAGTCTTGGGCTGGTCCTGAGGATATGTTGTGAAACTCTAAGAAGCCCCCCCCCCTATAGTTACCATGAGATATGTTGTTTGAATGAATTTAGTCTTTTGATTGATGTACTTTATATGTTTGCCTTTTATTGCAGTATTTCCAAAGTACACTAATTTAACCCAACTGCTTAATCAATTATTTTTCAGTCTGTTTCCTTTTTGTACTATATTCTTTTTTGTATTATTATTATTTCCCATGACAGCAAATGAAATGGCTTGAAAACTCACTTAAGCTGTTTAAAAATAAAATGGCACAAAACACTATTTTGGGTGCTGCTTTCTCACCTTGGAGTAATACAACAGATGTCGGATCATGTTTCACTGGACCATGCTGATGTTCAGTATAATATGACAAAGAAAGAAAGCTGATCCAGAAACGGCAAGCTTGTCTAAGGAGGGAGATCAAGTAACAGAGGTGTCTGTGTATGTCTGCGGAGCAGTGGCCGTAGCTTCTATGTGGTTATATATATATAAACATGACACTTGTGGTATGCAAGGCCGTTTGGCAGGGCTGTCCAGCTGTATTTTAAAGGTGCTGAGTGGGGTAAAAGCCTCATTCAAGACATGTAAACACCCGAAGGCTCGTGGCGTGGGTGGGATGATATTTATTTTCAGAACGCCGTATGATTTATGTACCCACTATATTTTAAAAGTGCACTACATCGGGCAGCTAGTAGCATCTGTGATGGGAAGGTGGTGGGTTTGAATCCCTAATAGTATAACCACTGAGGTACCGTCCCCACACTCTGCTCCCTGGGGGCTGCATCACTGCTTCAATTGGTGAATGAGTTAAACAAAGAAGTAATTTCACCATTAAAGAAAACATAATTGTGCCACATTCCATTGCTTTATTTTTACATTGCATTGCCTCCTTATACCCTGTTTTGACTCTTGGAGTTACAAAACAAGTACAAATATGCCTTTCTGCTGGAAAGCTGATAAAGTAATGGAATGTGGCCCTTTACAGTCATTCGTGAAGGCAGCCAGCACAGAGCAGTGTGTGGGGCGGTACCTCGCTCAAGGTTACCTCAGTGGTTCCACTAGCAGTCTTGGGATTCAGACCCATTACCCTCCATATCACAGGGTAACTACCTATACAGAAGGCCACTAGATATGCCCCTTATTGTGTATTTTGAGGGAACATGTACCTTTTGGAGCTAAAATTCACCAGGACACCAACTTTTTTCTGATAGTGTAGGGATGGGGTAAGGCAGGCCCTTAGTAATGCTTTGGCCAAACCATTACACAATGTGTGCTGTTAATAATAATAATAATAATAATACATATTATATATAAGCATCTTTCATGACTCTCAAGGTATTTTTACAGAAATAATAAAAGGTTAAAGAATAGATATATTTAATTAAGTGTTTATAATCATTTTACATTACTCACAATGAGTTAGGGATACTGTTATTTACATGAGTGTGCTTCCTATTTGCTTAATTGGTATTACTAATAATGTATGAGAAGAAACACCATTTTCATTAGTTTAAAATGTATTACCCCCAACATTTTGACAATAAGAGCCCCAAATAACAAAAATGGACAATGTCAGTAGTGGGTTTTTCCACCATTTGTCACAATAACCGCTTGACAGGGACATCTCCTGCTCCTCACTGGCCTCATGATGTTGTTCTGAGGCAATGTGTTCCACTCTTCCTCAAGTTGAACACGCAGTCCTGCCAGGTCACGTGGGGGGTACAGTCATTCAGTCTCTGCTTCAACTGGTCCCTGGCGTGCTCTGTGGGGTTCAGGTCAGGGGACATTGATGGCCAGACCATATGAGGCACTCCAACTTCCTGAAGTCGAGCTGTGACAATTCTGCCACGATGTGGTGGAGCATCATCATCCATGAGCATAAAGTCGGGGTGTGCTGGCAGAATTGGGGGATGACGATGGTCTCTGAAGTAAAAATGTGCAGTGACTGAGCCATGTACAATAACCAAGTCTGTTTTGCGTTGACTGGTGATGCTGCCCACACTGTTGCACCTCCTCCACCAAAGCAAACCCTGGGATCCATGTTGACCTCAGCTTATCACTCAAGGTACGCCATGGCCAGGTGGCGCTGCTCGTCCATTAAGTGATGTCGTGTTTTCATGACTGATGAACTTGAAATGATTTTATGACAATGCCAGCTTTTTATACTCACAGAGTGTTGAAATTGATGCCACATTGAAAAAGATAATTTTTTGGTATTGGCCATACGGTGGCCCAGAAATGTCAACACAATGCAAAAGCCAAAACAAGAATGCATCTAGGAACATCTGTCTAGGAACATTTCCAGGGCTGCCAACTCTAACGCAATGAGCGTGAGACACACGCATCTGACTGTCCTCACACACTCTCACTCCACACCCCCCGATTTCTCACGCTGAAAAGCTATTTTTTCTATTTTCCCCATTGTGCACACCGAATGTCGCAGCAATCCTCCGCAAAAATGTGAGACCAGGGGCGCCACCAGAAATCTTGCCCCCCCCCCCTATTAAAATAAAATTACTAGTGCCTGGGCCCCTACAATCATTCTAACCGTTCCCCCCTGCCGACGCCCCTGAATGAGACCATTACATGGAAAACACAAAATGAGGTTTGTCTTTCACCCCAATACAATTGTGAAACAAACACCATATGTATGGCATCCACTAAGTCTCTCACAATATCCCTAACTTATTGTGAGTTTGTATATAAAAGGCCTCTTTACTTTAGTTATTCAGCTTTCCAGCACAAAAGGCATATTTGTATTTTTTTGTAACTTCAAGTGTCAAAGCAGTGTATAAGGAGGCAATGCAATGTAAAAATACAGCAAGGGAGTGGTGCACAATAATGTTCTCCAATTAATGGTAAAGACAAAAGTTTTTGGGATTATACCGCAGGACAGACTGAATTACTTTAGAACTTCATCACTATTACGTTCATCACTATTTCTCTTCCATCTACGCCCAGGGAGATCAGCTGCAGTGGCATGGGTTGCAAGGACAGTTTTTTTTGTCAGTGTATGGTAATATATATTGTGGTATGAATTAGATATGAGATAAATGCACCACCTTGTTTCAGTGTCTACTTACTCCTAAATCATTAATCGAAAATACTACATGCAATTCCTTTATCTGTGATGGGTCACTTATCACCTCCCTGCATAAGTCTTGATTTATTGTGCATTCAAAATTGTAATCTGACAGGACTGTGAAATGATTCATTTTAAGCAGTACTGAGTGAGAATGATTTAAGTATGATGAGTGATCATTGCCATTGCATTGTATAAATGTAATTTTATGGTGTTTGTGTTGGTAACATTGCATAAGATGAGGGCCTCGGAGTGCAATCAATCCTGTCAGCTGGTGCAAGAGCAAGTAACAAACATCTCAGTGTTGTTTTAATCATGATTATGGAGGAATGTAAACTTTTCTTTATAAAATGTTTTGTAGTGTCTTGAACAGACTTGTGATATGTGACTTTTAGGACTGAATCATAAAGCATAGTCATTGGGTTCTCTTAAAAAAATAATGTTTTTACAAAAGTACTTGGTTAGAGACTCACCACTGACCTTAACATACCTCTGAAATTGCCAATGTCTGAAAATATTCTCCTCAAAACTTCAATATTCTAGATAACTGAGGAATACATTTATTAGGCAAGGGCTGTTTCATAAGACACACTTATCATATACACCAATTAACCATAACACTAAAACCAACCTATTTTTTTGTCCAGAGTGTCCCAATTCCATTAGATTGAGGTCTGGAAGTCAAATCCCTTTGTGTTCTTCAGATTATTCCTAATCAGTTTTCACAGAATGGCAGACTGCATTATCCTACTGAAAGACATATTAAAGTACCATTCTCGTGAATGCAGAGACCCAAGGTTTCAAAGACAAACATTTCTTAGAGCATTGCACTGTATCCATTAGCTTGCCTTCTACTCGTAAATCAAACTGTTGCAATTCTTCCCAGGTCAGTAATATAAAATGCGACTGATCAGAACAGGTCTTTTTCAATTCCTCTATGGTCTGCTTCTGATGCTCATATGCTAATTGTATGTGCTTTTGGCTGTTGTGGGTACTCAAATATGCAATTGTGATGCATTGCCTTCTGATACACAGTCTGGACAAAAGAATTTGGACACTTGACCTTTACGTTCCACAGAGAGTTTAATGAGATTGCATTCAAACACAAATATTTTAATATGGAGCTGATCCTATTTTGCAGCTAGAGCAGCTTCCAATTTCTAGGAATACTTTCCACAAGGCTTTAGTGTTTCTGTGTTAAGTTGTGCCCATTCATTCTGTAGAGCATTTACGAGGTAATTCACTGATGTTGAATGAGAAAGCCTGGCTTTTAAGGATCTTACTTTGGCCACTGGAGCACAATCATGGAGTAGAAAATGTACTTCCCCAAACTGTGTCCAAATGTCTTGGTATGCTGAAGTATTCAAATTGGAATTTACTGGATATACCCAGAAAAACAGGTACGTCCTAATACCCAGGGCATTAACTTAACCAGAAACCTGTGCTACGATAACTTTTAAGGTGGATCAGATGGGCTATGCTTTGCTCTCTGTACATCAGTCAGGTCTGTGAACCCAAAACCATTTAGTCTATTTCCCAGGTGTCCTTATTTGGACCACATTTGGTAGGTACTAAACACTGCATAACTAAGAACACCCACAAGCTATTTGAAGCTCTGACCCAGTTGTCTAGCAATCACAATTTGATGCAGTTCGTATGCATACAGTAACTGTAGCTCAGCTGCACTTGCACAGTTCCTCAGCCACCCTTTAACCCACTCATCAATGAAAAAAGACCACAGCTGACCAGATATTTTTAGGCGGCAGGCTATTCTCAGCACAGCAGTTGTGCTGACATGGTGGTGGCATGTTAGACGTAAATTGGTCACACTCGATATGTATTGTATGTATAGGTAGAGATCATAATCTTTTTCCATTCAGAGTTTGTATCAGTCATTCTCCAGTTCTTCATCTAGATATTATTAGTTGACTATACTTAGGTAGACCATTCTTAACTCTGGAGTGACACTGAAATATTTCATAACGCAATGAATGCTGCTGCACCTAATACACCAGCACCGTACACACCAACATCATACTAACCATGCCATTGCCTTGCTGACCCAGATAATATCTAGTTAGCAGTGTCTCCATGGTGGAAACCCTCCACTGATAGATGTGGTGAGGTAGATGTAACTGAACAAATGTACTCTGAATGTTGCTAAATGTCAGCTTTGTGTACATACACACAACTTATTGTTAGAACCTAGCCCAATAGCAAAACAGTAATGCTTCTAACAATTATTCTCTCTTTTTACTCTTTTTGTTTTTGTCCTTAGTAAAGTAATTCATTTATTTATCATTTGTTAAATTTTCATTAGCTCAAGACAAAATCAATTAGACTAGCTACAGACGTGGACAAAATTGTTGGCACCCTTGAAATTTTGTCCAGAAAATCAAGTATTTATCTCAGAAAAGTATTGCATTAACACATGTTTTGCTTTACACATGTTTATTCCCTTTGTGTGTATTAGAACAAAACAAAACTGAAGGCAAAAAGTTAATACTTGTTTGCACATCCTTTGGGGGAAAAAACTGTATCTTTAACCATCAATAAGTTTCTTACACCTCTCACCTTGAATTTTGGACCACTCTTTGTTTACAAACTGCTTCAGGTCTCTCCTATTGGAAGGGCACCTTTTCCCAACAGCAATTTTAAGATCCCTCCACAGATGTTCAATGGGATTTAGATCTGTTCTTATTGCTGGTCACTTCAGAACTCTCCAGCACTTTGTACCATCCATTTCTGGAGCTGTGTGAATTGATGCTCCCTGGGCCTGCAGGACAGACTGAATTTCTTTAGAACTTGTTTGCAGCTGCTTATCCACCACCCAGACTTTCCTGTGTTGCAGCCTTTCATCACTTTTTCTCTTCCATCTACGACCAGGGAGATCAGCTGCAGTGCCATGGGTTGCAAACTTCTTGATAATGTTGCGCACTGTGGACAAAGGCAAATCTAGATCTCTGGAGATGGACTTGTAACTTGCAAAGACTAAGGGAGTTTCGATACATTTTATCTGCTTTTAGGTGTGATTTTTATATTGCCCACACCTGTTATTTGCCCTAGGTGAGTTTAAAGCTTGAAACAATCTTTTTTATCTACAATTTTGAAAGGGTACCAATCATTTTGTCCAGCCCATTTTTGGAGTTTTGTGTGATATTGTGTCAAATTTGCTTTTTTCCCTTCTGTTTTTGTCCTGTTCCAATACACACAAAGGGAATAAACATGTGTAAAGCAAAACATGTGTTAATACAATACTTTTCTGTGAGAAATACTCAATTTTCTGGAAAATTTTCAGGGGTACCAACAATTTTGTCCACGTCTGTATATACACCAGCTGGACAAACATTTTGGGACGTTTGACCATTACACCAACAGGGACTTCAATATGGAGTTTGTTTCCCTTGCAGCTGTAACAGCTTCCACTACTCTTGAAGGGCTTTCCACAAGATGTTGGAGTGTTTCTGTGTGAATCTGTGCCCAACTGTTCTGTAGATAATTGTCAGACCCTGATGTTGGATGAGAAGGCCTGGCTCCCAATCTTCATTTCAGTTCATCAGAAAGGTGCTGGGTGGGGCTGAGGTTAGGGCTCGTTTCCGTTGTCACGTTTCTTCCACTCTCAACTCATCCAACCATGTCTTTAAAGAGCTTGCGTTGGGTGCACAGTAATGCTGGAAAAGAAAAAGTTCTCCCCCAAAATTTTCCACAGAGTTGGAAGGATGGTATGGTTCAGAATGTCTTTCTGAAGCAATAAGAGTGCCCTTCACTTGAAGTTACCTGGCAACCTGAATTCAATAAGAGATGTGTCTTCATACTTTTGTCCACATGGTGTCCGTGCCACTTCATATGGAGTGTAATATGAGTGAGTAATCTATGCTAAGTTGCTATAACATTCTGACAACCCGATCCGTGCGTCTGCACCAGTGTAAGATTAATGGCCCTGCGTGTACACGGGGAGTGGG
>JBBKCR010000101.1:4401933-4416305 GCA_037577295.1 Ladigesia roloffi | reverse complement strand
GTAATATTATTTTAATAATAATGTTGCCCAAAATTATAATCTTTCATGGGGCCCAAGATTTCTGGCGGCGCCCCTGGGTGTGTGTATGTGTGTACCTGTGTGCATCCCCCTCCCAAAAACGAAGCAGATTCACTGCGCAGATGTTTCCAGCATTCATCAAGTTTAAGCATTGAGACAGGTTTTACTTGCTGAATTCGCCCCTACAGCAAAAATCTGTCCTCTCCGTCTGTTTTCTGGGAAAGTTTCCTTCATGATTTTATCAGCTGCACCTCGCGTGCACATGTTACGGAAAGATCAGTAGGCTACACATGCTTTGTGACAACATGGTTGTAAAAAGCGCTATAGAAATAAAACTGAATTGAATTGAACATTCTTTCCCTATACAGACTGTGAAACTGCAGGTGCATTATATAGACAAACTGTCCGGTTAATGAATAGAATATATTTTATTACTATTAATTATGGTTCGTACACTGCCACTGTGTGCAGTTTTATTGTCATTATTTGCTTAATTCAGCTAAGCGGACTGAGTTTGAAACGGATTAAACACCAGGATTGTTCAGAAAAGATGGCACGGTTCCTACAGGAGCAAATCAAAAATGGTGCCGATGTTAAAATCATTTTTATTCCAGAGTTTTTAGTTGGAATTGCGTCAGGGGGCATTTAAAAAGACGAATAATCTTGTTTAAAAAAAGGTTCCGAGTACAGGATGGTGCTGCTCATTTTCTTGACATTTTATTGTGTTGGAGGAAAATATTTTTTTTCGCTGCGTTTCAGTCACAGAAAGTCAAGCACAACAGTACAATATAAGTTCACGTGTTTATTCTCGTAATATATTCATTTTCACAATATATGATAACGACTTTGTGATTTACATTCCATCTTTTGTACCACAATAACACTACACATACGGTTTTAGAACATTTCCACAGCACCCTTTAGATTGCACAAAATGAAAAAAATGTCTTATGCAACTCTTTTTGAATAAATATCCGTACACCTTACTCTCTTTCAGATACATTTAAAAGGTTTTTTTTCTTCTGAAAAGAACATGAAAATTGGCCTATAACGCGTTTTCCAATTAACGGGGACGATTTAATTAAGCTTTTTATTTTCCTTTCATTTTTTCTTACTTGCTTGTTTATGTGTCATTCATATATCGCTCTTTAAATGCACGTCGTATGTGTCCTGATCTTAGCATCGTGATATTTCTTCGTTTCGTGGTGTGGAGGGGATTTGCCTCTCTTGTGGTCTTCTCAGCTCCATGTCTTGACCAAAAGCCTTTCTTTTTGATTCCTCAAAATATATTCAATGCATGAAAGTCATACATTCAGAATGCATAGCTAATAGTCCTGTAATGACTGTATTTACCTTTTCCCTATCAAATAGTTAAACCTGTCTTCGAAACCGTTTGTCTTCGACTACATTTTCATTACAATATTGGATATTCTAGTTATATTTTTGAGCTTGTTCTCGTTTAATTTAGACTAATGCTGACATCACTGAGGTCCCAATTTAAAAGATGTTGTACAGTAACCACTTATGGATCAGAAGTGTACACCTATTAAAGTTATTTTGGTCTAATAGATCAAGCAATTTGTATATTTTGTACTTAACGTCATAAAATGCTATTAATCCAATTTCTTCTTTCTTTATGGTCTGGACTCTTTATTGATTAGTGTCCAGACCATGACAGTCTTCGTTTTTATATGTCTCATGGAAATCATTTTAATTTACCAGACCAAGCAAGTTGTATAATTTTGGTCATAAATTGTGATAATTCATGTTATTAAACTTCTAAGAATCCGATCCATAACTTTTTAATGTTTGATGTTTCCTGAAAATAGTTTTGATATAGTGTATAATATTTCGTCATAAATTCTGATATTATTTCAACTGATTTCTAACTAGTCGAATCCATAACTGTCTTCCTTTTGATATGTTTTCCTGTAAATGTTTACGTACTGAAAATAAAACGTGTTTTCTGATATCTCTAATGATAGAAACGCGCTCCGTTGTCCAAGGCATTTGATATTGTAAGTCTGTATATATTTTATTATTATGTGTTGTTTATTTATTTTTTATTTGGCTTGCACGTGAATATGTTTGTTTAGTTTAACATCAACTTGGTGCGCACAGACAATGCGTGTGCTTTTGATGTCTCGAGCTTCAGTGGAACATGAGGACGGTAGACTGGAGGTTGGTGGGGTTGGCTCGTTTAGATGGGGGGGGGGGGTAATGTACTAATTAATCCTGTATGTTGTATCTGAAGGCCTCGATGAGACCTTCCGTGGAGTGAATGAAGCCAGAGATGCTGCATATTCCCCCTATCACAAAGATGGCAACGTCGAAGAAGACCTGATGCCATAGCAGCTTCCTCCAGAGCAGCTTGAGGTGGAAGAGACTGGGCAGGAGGAAGCACAGGCCCGCGCCCGTCAAGCTCCCCGTCAGACCCATCAGCAGCGCAAAGTGCGGCACGTAGATGGCCATCAGCATGGTGAAGACCACCAGGCCACAACGGAGCGAGAGACCCCACGATTTGAGGCGCCCGTCGCCCCCATAACAATCTGGGAATAAGGCGCGGCCCCCGTCCTGGAAGAAAGTCTTCTCCAGCACCTCCACCGCGGCGAAGAACGGGAGAGGGTAGGAGAGCAGGGCCTTGGCCACGAGGAACAGGTTGACCACGGCCCTAATCCCGGGGGGCAGGTTGTCTGTGATCACCTCCTTGGTCGCGTCCGCCCACGTGAGGTAGGCCACAAGCGCGAAGAGGCCCTTGAGGATGCAGGCGGCGATGTGGGTCCAGTTCATCATGCAGTGGAACTCGCTGGGCCTCTGCATGTTCCCCTCCAGGCTGGGTAAGAAGATCTGGGAGGTGTAGCTGAACACGATGATGCCGATGGAGATGGGGAACTTCTTGACGTCGATGTAGAACTTGACCTTGTCCCAGGCCCAGTCTCGCGCCCGGGACAGGCAGTAGGCGATAACGAGGACATTGATGACGAAGTGGGCGAGCGTGCAAAGCAGGCTGAACTTGGATACGGCCTTCAGATTCTTCAGGAAGGCGCAGGGCAGCAGCGCGGCCGTGGCGATGATGGCCCACGACCTCTGGGACACGGGCATGCTCGGGAAGCTGTTGTACATCAGGTTTCCGCTCACAACCACGTACAAGATGCACGTCATCACCAGCTCGATGATCTGTGCCACGTTCACCACGTGACCCCCGAGCGAGGGGAACCTGGGCGCGCAGCACGCGTTCGCAATGTCCACGTACGAGTCCCTCACGCGCACGAGCTGTCCGTCTTCGTTCTCCTCGTACAGGCAGGCGATGAGGATCTTCCCCGTGTAGCAGCACACCACGGCGGCGAAGATGATGAGGAATAGTCCGAGATACCCCCCGTGCAGGATGGCATAGGGCAACCCCAGCACAAACATGCCCTGAAAAAACATCAGTCAGTATCACAGACACTGAGTAATTCATTATTGAAGGAAAAACGCACGTTCAATTATGGAATAAACTCATTCACATGGTCGTGATGAGCAATATGTGTTAATCCTTATAAAGTGATACTGTGATTTTTGGGGGTTTGTTTTCATGATCGCGATAAGCGGTATTTGTTAGTGGGTCACGCTAATGACTTGGCCTAATGCGGATTTAGTGATAGTGTTTATTTTATGTATAGATGTTTGCGTTTATTTAAGCTTGTTTGAATGATCGTGATCAATGTTTGTGAGTGAATGTCACAAAGTATTTGATGTATGCATTTATGCTTATTTATGCTTATTTTCATGATCGTGATGACCAATATTTGTTAATGAACGTCACAGATTACTCGGTGATATTGTTGATACTTTTTTATATGTGTTTATGAGTTCATCTATGCTAGTTGTGGCATGAGAGTGTATGAGAAAAGCTCGTGAGTTCTCCGGGGTCGAATTCGGGGGCAGTCCGTTCAGCTCTGAGCTCTCCTGTCGTCATCAGAATAAATCAAAGAGACAAAAGTGACGTAATGGAGCGCGTTTTGGGGGGATTCATTGCGCATGGTTTAATGTATTTTCCTGCATTTCAGTTTTTGGGTTCTAAGATACTGGATGAGCAGCTACGTCACAAAGAGTGAAAGATACTCATAGATACTCATGCAAATGCGTGTATAAGTGTGCATATTTCCACCGTTTCCAAACGGAGGTCACCACCAGCCACACCCCACCCCACCCCACTCCACCCTCACCACAGTCATAGAAAAAAGGGCTTTTTACGCTGAAATATAAATCACGTGATATGTAAAACATTTGTGGTGCCTAATGGGAATGAATCTGTGTTCCACAAAATTCCCCAGGCGGTGCGTGGACACGACTCTGTCGCTGTGTGTACAATAATGTCTCCAATTAAATATTTATGCCTTCCTTCAGGGCATTTCTGTCATTCATTTTTTTCTTAACATTACAATTACCACAACCCGTCCAGGGACTACCTGAGCTGTAAAACTATTCTGTTGGCTCACTAATAACGTTTCTCTAAGCAAATATATATTAACTCGCATCCCAAAGACGTTGGTGAAAGCGTGTGTACCTGGATGGCGTTGGTGACGTTCCAGCCTGCCTCCCATGCAGTGATTTTTGGCTTGTCTTGTGAAGCAAGTTCGTTACAGAGACCCTCATCTTTGGAGGCGGAGGGCGGGGGACCGGTTCCGTCTCTCTGGTAGTGACTGTCTCCTTCCACGGTGCCGTCTCCCAGCATGTCGCCTCCGCCTTCTCCAGCCATCTCCTCGTTTTTGAGGATGTCCATCTGCAGTCCTTGCCGGTGGTCGTAGTCCAGATCATCACAGGCTGCGAAGCCCAACGCCTCCTCGTCCGTGGCGGCCTGAAAGCCCATCCTGGCGAACACGCCGCTTACCTTTGCCTGGGACTTGTTGGAGACGGTGGTCGCTGCGTTGGACAGCTTGTTGGAGATCTTGCTTCGAATTAAAGTCGCCATGGTCGCTTCCCCAGACCGATGGTCCACGCGCCTTATAGATGAGTTCTCTGGTTTCGCAGATTAATTAAGGGCAAACGCTCTTTGTACGCTCATTAAAAGAAAGCGTGCAGCAAAATGACAGGCTCTTCTTCCCAGGTTTGCTCGTTATCTCCCGGTTTCCGTCAGAGTGTTATTAATGATCCCCTGGATCATGTCACCTTCAGAGGTCCGTACCTGGAGCCTGCATCGTGCCTGTGAGCGCGCGTCTCCTTTTTTTCTTTGAAGATCCTGGGCGCGCGTGACTGATTAAACCGGCTCTGTCCGTGCGTAAAAACGGATAAACCAGAGCGCTCTGCTGCTGTAGGTTCTCCCTTTTCTCTGTTTTGTCACGTTGTCGTGTTTTTCGGAAGGCCGTCACTGATGTCAGTGCAGTGAGCGCTTGCCGGGGGATGCTGAGGATGAGGAGGAGGCGCGTGTCATCGCCAGCTTTGCCAATGCGAAGACGCGCGGCCGCGCAGGAAAGCTCGTGCCCGGAACTCCAGTCACCCCGCAATAGGAGAAAAAAATGGAAAAAAAAGATTTGGTGCATTTCTGAGGGAGGCGCTTGCAGGGTCCCATCCTCCTCCCCCCTTTCACATCAAACACAATGTTCCCTCTGCAGCACCCAATGACAGCGTGGATCACCAAACCCTGCATAACTTCACCTCTTTATATAGACCCGTGTATAAACAGTCCCACTGCTGTCATTCTCAACTCCACATACACACCAGAGGAGCAGAGTTACCTCTCAGATAAAAAAATATCATCGGTGGTGTTCTGCTGTAGATATAGCGAGATTTTCTTGTTTTGTTGTTTTACAGGACGCAGCATGAACTTTGGGCACCCGCAATCCAGCAGAAGGACCCGTGAGATCCTTCGACTCTGGCTGAACTTGGGATCTTACAGCAGTTTCGGAACCGGACCCAGATGCTCTTCTCTCCTACTGGAAAACGACACTGTTTCTATACCCTGTTCTTTTGTTAAGAAGTTTTTGGACATTGTAGTTGGATATGAGGGTAAAAAATCATGGACCCGTCGTGTTTTGGCGCTGTGTCTAAAAAACATTTTAAACCACTAAAAAGCTCTGTAGTGAATGAAGAAGTGCATATGTGATATATCACTGCAACCTCAGAGGAACCTCTGCTTATATAAAGTTTTATAAAAATCAGGCGTTTATTCGTGATTTTAACGTCAGGACCACCGGGCCTCGACCACCACCTCGTCCTTTTTGGGTAGATTTCGAAGACGCGGATTACAATCCGATGGAGTTTCATCATGAAACCAATTTTAGATCTGAATTTAGGATAGTATGGACATACGAAACAGACCAATATCATTTAAATATGCAGACGGTTTTTCGGTGTTTTTCGTTCAGCAGTTTTGCACTACTGCGCGCACACCCCAAACTCACACACGCACGCACGTTCTCAATGACATACGTTTTATTTGTTCGTTTTTGAGCTTGTTGTGCCACCCTTTGCAAAACAACAAATTAATTGCAGCTCGAACAGTACATTTTGGCATCATTAGAAAAAAGGCTATATTTATATCTGTATAAACACAGGTATAAATAATATCTTAGTATATATAGTACATTGTTTTTTTTATTAGAATGATTATATTTTTATTGATATTAAAATTATTACAACCACTAATTTTAACGCTGTGTTTACCTGTGAGTTTTTTTCTGTGATTTCATGAAAAGGTTCATGTGAAAGCAGAAAAACAAAAATCTAATCCTGCAGGCCTGTGGGGAGTGATGGACGAAAACATAAAGGAGTCTGCAGAATAAAGACTTATATTTTTCCACGCGCAAAGAAACGATAACAGAAAAAAATAATGATTCCATACATTTCTCAGATCGCTGATTTTATTTATGTATTTTTTTAAATAAAACCTGGGGTGATTGTGGTAAAAATACTTTTGGTAAATAATAAAAAAAAAAGATTTACAAAAATAGCCCAATTTTTTGCAAGCTACCTTTGTTGACGTGGAGCAATCTTAGGTTTCAACGATCTAAGCTATATGATTTATGATAGAGCGCGCTCTGTTTAAACCTTTCTAAAATATATGTAAAAGGGAATGTATTTGTGACTATTTAAAGCAGTTCTGCTCGACACCGTTGTCTTTTTCTTGGTGGGTCTGGGTGTGTGTTTTTTGTTTTTCAGGGCTGAATTCTCCATGGTTTTCCCCGGGGGGCTCGGGGTTAATCACAGCGGCGTTATCAGCTTAGTGCAGACCCTCTCGGTACTCCCACCGCTGTGATGTAGGAATACACCGTACTCACGATGACTGCATGACATCATTTAAAAAAATAAACAATCTGCAAAATTATTATTAGTATTAGTATTATTATTACTACTGTGGTTCTTCGTCTTTAATGTATTCTCAGGTCTGCTGTCACAGGAACATCTCCTTTATCATATTTAACATACATGCTATTTATAACAAAGGACGTGTATACAAAGGACTCGTCTAAACTCTAAAATCACCACAGCAGTAAAATCAGATTTATCTGCTGTTCGAGAACTGCTGTAAATCCAGTCTAGCGGTGTGAAATCCTGTCCAGTATAGGAAACTCAGCGCTAAGGTCTGTTTCGGTGGGATTAAAATGGCGCGTCCTCCAAAACGAAGGCCTGACAGAAGCTAGTGTAAAAGCCCACGTTCATCTTTGTACAGCTATTCAGTGAATCAGATTTATTAGGCTAACCATACTAAAGGCGACCTCGCCATTAAAGACAGTTAGTACCGGACCCGAAAAGAGTATTCTCTCTCTCTCTCTCTCTCTTTCCTTGTTCTTTCTCTCTGCTCTCCTTTCTCTTCTCTCTCTCTCCCCTTTCTTCCCTCTCGTTTTCCAAACGTCTTTCGTTTCTTCCTATCGCTTTCTCTCTTTCTCTTTACCTGTCTCTTTCCTTTAATTTCTCTTTCTCTCTCTCTGTCATTCTATGTCTGTCTGGCTCTCTCTCTCTCTATTATTCTCTCTTCCATTTCTTTCCATCCGTTACTCTCTCTCTCTCTCTCTCTCTCTTTCTCTGTCTTTCCTCTTTTCTTTTTCTCTTGCCTTCTCCCTGTCCTTCTCCTGTTTGGTGACAAGAAAAAATCATTTTGGAAACAAAGATGAAATAATAGAGCAGAGAGAGAGAGAGAGAGAGAGCGAGCGAGAGAAAGAGAGAGAATGAGAAGAGAGAGAGAGAAAGAGGGGACATAGAGAGAAAGAAAAAGAGCAAAGTAGGTGTGAGAAGGGAGGGTTTGCCTGTGTGTAAAGCGACGCTGAAGTGACAGAGCAGTTCTGAAATGCAGGTCTGATGTCTCTCCACTCACCAGTTTATTAGCCATCAGAGAGATTATGGGGGACAATGAGAGGTCAGTGTATTTCTCCCAAGAGGCCTTTCGGCACATAATATCTTATCTGCTCTTTCACAGCACACAGCCCCCCTTGTGCTTTCAGGACCACCGTTCTCCCCAGAGAGGGATCTCAAATCAGTTACTGCAAGAGGCTGATGCTGTCATCCTCTCTGGACTATCTGAATACAGTCTTTCGACATTCAGGGTTGATTTTATTCACACATCTCAAATCTGTGATCTTCTACACACCTCGATATATAACAGGAACACAGAATAGCTCGAGACTGAAATGTCAGTCAAATGAGATCGCTCCTCCTAAACAAATATAAACACAGAAACTACACACGCACACACATGCACGCACACAAGCGCGCGCGCACACACATAGACACACACACACATACGCCCACATACACGCGCACGCACACACACATCCCTGCTGCCGCAGCCTGCTTTTCCCATTACACACATGACTGAGTTGGCCTCTAGTCAATTTTAGCTAAGCTAGTGTCGTGCAGTCCCTTCCTGTCTGTATGAAAGATGAGCCATTAGCCATTAATTATCTTGACAAAAATGGCTAGCACAGACTCTTTATGTATTTCACTTCATATTTCCATGGTAAGGTTGAACACTCATAAACATTAGAACTTGCTTTCCCAGAGCTGTGCTGTTGTAATTTTACCTGCAAGGTCGTGTTGTCCTTTCTTGACAGATATCAAGTAATGATTTTCTTTCATTGTTTCTGTTTTTTGGGAAACTAATTTTACCCCTCACTGGAACCAGTGGTTGACTGTCAAGGTTTCCCCCCTCGACAGGGCATCGGAGCAGAAAATAACACATAACACGCTTCAATTAAAGAGAGAAACTGAAAGGACACGTGTCTCTGGGGGCTACGGCACCACTAAACTAGCCAATCAGTGAACAAGGGCTTTTCTCAGAATCCATTACGATTTGCATTACAATCACATCTACATTACAGAGCTGATTAGCAAGTAAAAATCTCGGCGCTCTTTTGAACGAGGAGTGTGCTGGAAAAAAATATCCATGCTTTTATTTCAATCATTCTGAAGAATTAAACATTCTGAATTCATGGAGATAAAACAGAAAAAACAGGGAAAAATCCTCTCTCTCTCTCTCTCTCTCTCTCTCTCTCTCTCCTTTATCTCCCTCTGTCTTTCATATCTTGTTCGTTTCTTTTTCTCTTTCTCTCGTTGTCTTTCTCTTCCTCGATGTACATATCTCCCTCTCTCTCCTTTCTCCGTCTTTCATATCTTGGTCGTTTCTCTTTCTCCTTCTCTTCCTCTTCCCTCTTCCTCTTTGTATCCCTCTCTATCTCTCTCTCTCTCTCTCTCTCTCTCTCAAACACACTTTGTCTTTCTCTTTCTCTCTGTCTCTCTCTCTGTCTTTCTGTCTCTCTCTTTTTTTTGTCTCTGTCTCTCTACAGAGCTCATTTGCAAGGAAAAGTCTCAGAGCTTTTCTGAATGAAGATTCAGCAATAAGACTTTGTTTTTATTTAATTTATTCTAAATAGTTAACAATTTTTTCTGTTCATGGAGATGAAAACAGAAAAAAGGTAAATGGTATTTGTCTTAGTCAAACATTCAATTATATTCATGTGGCTTATTGATCTTCAGAAACCTAGGTTCCTATAGATCCTGTAGGAACGTTTTGACCTTGACAATTAGAGATCTGCCTGCACTGTCAGTGTTAAAATAAAGTACACCAGTGATGATGGCACTGAAATAGAACATTCACATCCCAGACCCTTTCAGACAGAGCTCTCCCCTCGAGCCAAATTGTGCTTTGATACACACAAATGCACACTCAAGCACTCAAAAACCCAGGAGAGTAAAATCCAGGTGGTCTTGTGGTAACCACTTAAAAACCTTTTCATCTATCCTAATGTGCCTGTTTAATGGCCTATTATGCGCTCCCAGGAGAAATGCAGCTTATATTAACCCTGATAAAGCTGCTCCTGCCGTGCTATGTGTATTGCGTGTGTAATATTATCTTTAAGAATGTAGCTTATGGAATGAAATGCTGCAGTTGAATACTCATATTCAAACATAAACTGAAGAACTAAGCAGCGAAACATATATTTTTAAAAGGCTCCCCTCCAAAGGCTGACGTTTATCAAAAAACTGAAGCACATAAAATATGGCATAAACCCACAAACACTGGCACACACAACCACACACACACACACACACACACACACACTCCCCTCTTTCTTTCTTTTTATCACAACAACAGTCATGCTTTTTCCAGCATGACCTATATGTAATCATACTTGTGCCTTGGCTTGTCAGGATTCTGTGTGCCATTTTCTTGTTCTCTGGTGGCCAGCATTCTCCAGACATCATTATTTCAGCAGACTTGAGTCCATTCACTCTATCACCTTGTATGTTTCCCCCCAGATCACCTGACCGCTTGTCTCCCCCCTGCCTGGACACATTAACATTGTAATTGCCTTTTAGCCCTTTTCTTTGAACACACAGTAAACTGGGCTGGTCTTCAGGGACCGGGAGCCTGAGGCCTACACAATCAACACACCAATCTGTTTCCATTACAAAGGCCTTACAGCTACAGATCCCAAGCATAATAAAGTGAAACTTGGTCAGTATTTTTTCCTGCTCTTTGTTTTAATCTCTCTTTGTTGTCTGAGAAATTCTTTACAAATTGAAAAAGTAATACATTCTGATTTCAGAATCACAATTACACACAATTATCAAAAAATAAAATAAAATATATAAATATTTTTAAAAATCCTCAAAAAAAAAAAAAAAACCCCAAACATAGACAAATGCTGGTACTGGTTGTATTATTATATACATTATTATATTAAATAAAACCTGATAGAGTTAAGTGAATTACTTGTAACACAATGGGCAGATAAGTGTATGTTATTGCACATAGTACAGTTCAGTAGTGATCAGAAGTATTATTGACACACATAGTGATAGACACAAGTTGAGACTATTATTGCACACAGTAAGCTTTTGCACGTAATAATAGTGTTTTGGAACCCTTTAGAAAAACGTATAGAATAGAACAGAATATCTAGAATATCTTTATTGCAGTAAACAGTAATATAGAATGCAAAAAAATTGCATATCTATTTTAAACATGCATATGTAATATATAGTTTAAATAAAAAATAAAGTGTGACATTAAGTGTATCAGCTACAAAACAAAAATGAAACAGCCTCAAAAACATTCTTTTGACATAAGTAATTTAAGAAAATAATTGATCTGATTTTGATGTGGGAGAGCAATAATTAGTGTCATTGTCCTCTCTATTTCTAATAAGCCCACTTTAGATTCACATACATTGTTTGATCACAGTGGCCAATGAATGACTCATTGAAATTCAAAGCCCTCGTGTGCTCCAAGTAGGATGTCTGAAAGGTTTCTGCTGCACATTGTGGTATTCCTTGGGTGCAGAACTGTCACATATGGGGGTGGGAGGATAGGGAGTCTTAGGTGCTCAAAAAGAAGAAGAAGTAGAAGAAAGAACTTTATTCATTCTGAAGGAAATTCTTGTGTCATTAGCATGTTCATTAGCATTATAAGAAAATAAACAATAAACATGTTCTACAACACAGGGAAAAGACTTTTAGTGTTACAAATCACATTGATGGTAGAGGTTTGGTGTACTGTACCAGCATATTAGACTTATGAAAGTGGCATTCTGTTAATGCAATAAAATAGCAGCAGATTAAATGGTAATGAGATCAACATTCAATAACATTCAATCAGTTCACAGATTAAGCAGTTCAGTTGTATATTGTGCAAATGGGATTCAGAAAGGAATAAAGACTTAAAGCAGCTCAAGCACCAGCCTCTTTGGCTTTAGTCCCCATTTTGGCAACTGTAGCATCCCCATCTACAAAATCTTGCATGAGTTTATTTTTTTATTCCTCATTCCATGTGTGACCAGCCAGAACAAGAAAATGAATGAGCATAGGTGAAATACATCAAATCTGAAACATCAATAACCATTATTGTCTGAAACACAACCACACTCTGTAAACTCCTGACACCTGCTGAACAATTCAAAGCCATACTGTGGGTGTGTTATTGATTTTTGGTGGCAATGTGCGAGACACTGCCCAAGCACTAAACTAGATCTGTTCTTCTCAAAGTGTGAAAATGTTCATAACACACTAATTTTCAAGTCTTCTAAAATATGATCCGGTGGCACTCCTTATGATATCATAAATGTGAAGATCTATATTAAATATATTAAAAATTCCTACTTCCGGATTTGGATTTACAATATGTTTAGGAGCACCGTCTTGCTGTAGGGTGAAGCACTGCCCAGTGAGTTTGGAGGAACTGAGCTGATAAGATGTTTCTATAAACCTCCCATAACACTACCCCCACCATGTTTCACAGATTTGGTAGTATGCTGTAGATCTTGGGCATTTGATATTTGTCTCCACACTTTGCTTTTTCCATCACTCTGACACATGTAAGTTGTGGCCTCAACTATGCACAAGATCTTTTTTCAGATTTCTGCAGGCTCTTTTGTCTTAAATTTATGACCAAAGTGTGGTTTGCTTCTTGCAGTGTGGCCTTTTTATTTCTGTTTGTCCCTGACAAGTTCACACGTTCCACCTGGAGACTTTTCCTGATCTGGTGGAGAAGTGTTTGGGTTTTTTTCTCTACCATACCACTTTACCACATTACCATAGAGGGGGATTTTTCATTACCATGTCTTCTAATCACAAACTTGTCCGAGTAATGTATAAGATGCCTTCTCGATGGCACATGAAAAAAAGCAATCACTACAGTAAAAATGTAGATATATTTCTTGAAGTTTATAAGTAGAATTACATAAGCAATACAAATCCATGTGCTGTGGCCTTAATGCAAAAACTGAGAAGAGAGCATGACCCTACCTCTACACCTCCAGCTGTTTGGAGGTGTTGCCCCAGGACAGGGGTAAATACTCCCCAGAGAAACACATCAATAAACAGAACGTTTGAGCCATATACGTATGTATGAGGATGGTGGCATTTTCACCAGATGTCTAATGTGAAGACAACATTAAATTGAATGTGTAACACTACAATGCAGATGTAATGTAATTCATATTCTCTGATTGTCTCCATTCCATGGGCAGGTGTGGAAATCTTTGTTTTGTTGAACCATGATCATGGTATACTTGCTGTTTTCCTTGGTTTGCTCTGTAGTAGTATGGGCTTGCATCTTTGACGAGCTGTTTTGAGAGAATGCATGTTGTGAAAAATGCTGAAAAAAACGAATGAAAAGCTTTCAAGGTTTAGTCTATGTTACCTGGAAGGACTTTAAATAATGATCAGAGTGAAAGAGAGAGAGTAAGGGATAGAGAGAGACAAGGGGAAGATAGTATTCCTTCACAGATGGTGGTTGTTCTCTCCAGCTGACTGTGAATAGCTTAGCTGCAGGAGGTACATCTCTGCTTTCTATGTGTTTGGCAGGGGTTCCACATTGCAACCTGCATGCACTCTAAAACACCTACTCTCCTCCACAGGTCTTCTCATGTAGGTCAACTGTGAGTGAACCGTTCTGTATCTTTCTGACAACAGAAATGGGAGGGACAGTTAAGCTATGAATGTTAAGCTCTCTTGGCCTTTCACAGAGGCAGCATGTTGACCTGAGGCAGAAATGCAACTAATATGGAAACACACAATTCTAGAGCAGTGATTGTCAGTGGCTATACAGAGTTGTCGAATGCCTTTAACTGCTCAAATGCCCAGAGGCTGCAGGCAGGTGCTGGCACCTATTTCTCGAATAAATCATAGGCGTAGATTTAAGAAGGGTAGGATGACATATTACATTTATTGCTTGGAGAGAAATTTTTCATCCTGGTGATTATTCATCCACAGTACCACTGGAATTTGCTTTATAACAGAGTGTTGGGATTTCATTTGACCAAAAAATATACAAATTCTACATTGTATAAATACATTTAATGTCAGGATCCCTCCCGAAAGCAACGCACACAGAGACTTCCGTGCTGGCATGGGGTGAGTCCCGCTTTTATTGAAAT
>JBBKCR010000101.1:4389807-4399981 GCA_037577295.1 Ladigesia roloffi | reverse complement strand
AGTGAGGGGTGTGCTCATGGAGGGTCCGTTCATGGTCGCGCAGCGACCCCTGGTGGTCGCAGGCCAGTACTGCGACATTTAAGGTCAAAATAGAGAATGTCATTTAAATTATTTGTCACAAATATACACTATTTGAACAAAAGTGTTCAGACACCTGACCATTACACCATCAAGGACTTTAATTACATTGCTTTCAAATACATAGAGTTTCTGTGGGCATTTGTGTCCATTCATTCTGTAGAGCTTTTATGAGGATTGATGTTGGACAAGAAGACCTGGCTCACAGTCTCTGTTCCAGTTAATCTCAAAGGTGTTGGGTAGAGTTGAAGCTCTATGCAGGCCAGTCAAATTATTCCACACTGAACAGCCATGTCTTTATGGATCTTGCTTTGTGCACTGGGGTGCAGTCATGCTGGAATAGAAAAGGTTTTTCCCAAACTTTGTCCACAAAGTTAAAAGCTTGGCATCGTCCAAAATGTCTTAGCATATTGAAGCTTTAAGATTCACTGTCCTTCACTGGATGTAAGGGGCCTAGCCCAAACCCTGAAAAACAGGGTTTTAGCATAAAGCATTAAAAATATTGCATTGTAGTTTATTTTCTCCCCAGTAGATGACTCATGTTCTACACCGCTGTGGTCAATAACACTTGTGCTTGAAGTGACACCACTGAGTGGACATAAGCAGGCACTTTGACCACCTTGTTTTTTGCTCTTTTGCATTGAGTCAATGCAAGCAAACAAAATATTCAGAATCTCATTAATCAGGAAGCTGACCCCTAAAAGCAAAGATGAACAAAATGAAATATGTTTCATATTAATTTTAATAAAGCTTTCATGGA
This sequence comes from Ladigesia roloffi, assembly GCA_037577295.1. NCBI lineage: Eukaryota > Metazoa > Chordata > Actinopteri > Characiformes > Alestidae > Ladigesia > Ladigesia roloffi. The sequence continues at coordinate 4,399,143 of JBBKCR010000101.1, read as the reverse complement.
TTGTTCTTTAAGAACAGCTAATTTCAGGTACACTGGAAAAGTATTAAATGTATCGAAATAAAGTGTAGCACTATTAGACTAATATATATAATATAGAGACCCTTGTCTATGTGAACTCAAGGTCACAAAGATTTAGACTGAATAAGACTTGTAATGACTTCTGAATGGAAATCACATGCTAAGGCTGATTTACCATTTTTTGCAAAGGGGTATTGACCAAGGTTAAAGTGCCTTGCTCAGGAACACAATGGTAGAATGTGTCGGTTCGAACCTGCCACTTTAGATCATTGGGTTCACAGGTAAGTATTTTACCCACTAGGCTCCTAACACCCATGTATATTAATAGTGGTTATTTTCATTAGAATTTTTGTAAAAATATGAAAATGTTAGCAAAACTATTAAAACTCTAAAGGTAAATCCTATTCTCCATAATCCTGTTTGAATGTGTAATGCAACTGATGTTTTCTGTAATGCCAAGCTGTTGGTAGCACTATCCGCATCCCAGACCAGCTGGCCAGTGCTATCCAGGAAATCAGACCAGGAAAGCAGTGGCCAGCATCCCTGCGACACCATTTTGTAAACCATCACAGACAGCATCTCTGAGGGGAGGGGCTCTGAATTGATGTTGGGCTGCTTGCTGCTAATTGCCTCCAGCTGCAACCACTTTTGGCTCTCTAAAGGCAGCTTAAAAAGCACCCTGCCAGAGGAGAAAATGGGTGAAGCTTCCACAGATGGCCTGCAACATACAGACCTCTCTGCCCTGCAGTTCTTGTAAAGTCCACACTTCCACCAGATGACCCTGGCCAAGTCAGTCACCTTCATTCAAGTACAATTTTTCTTTTTACAATTTGTCCTTACTGGCCACTTTATTAGACACACTTACCATTCTGGTGCAAAGTGTGGGTTTACACTCTTTTCTGCGCACAATTTATGTAAGTCATTCTCTTGTTTTTCAGCACACGTATTTGAAATGTATAAATGTACAAACAAACAATAAAACTGGTTATTTTGTCACAATGGTAAAAGACATTCATTGTTCACTTGAAATTTCATACATTAACTAAACCTTATAAGCTGGAATATGCTGGCTAATGTTAGTTATCTAAATTTTGACAATGCTTTTAATGATAAGTGAGTCAACCCAATTATAGGAGTGAGGCAGGCAGACAAGACAATAGGAGTTTAGAAAATCCTAATTACAATATTCTGTCAGATATGAAAATGTAAAGTATAAACAGGTAAGGAGGATAAATAAATGTTTCAACCTCCCAGAACTGTTGTTTAACATTAGTGACAGCAGCAGGCAGAAAACATCTGTTGTATTATCACACCGTGGATGAACAGCCTGTCACTGAAGGAGCTCCCAAGTGCTGTCAGAATGTCCTGCAAGGGTTAAGATTTGGTGTCCCTCGGGTAAGATAGCTCACAAATATTCTTCTTTCTTCCATCATTTCCATCAGTATCAGGTCATCCCATTCCAGTCAGTGGCTGAGATGCTGCTGTACAACTTGACCAGTCCACAGAAGATGGCTCACGCCACTTCACAAAATTCACAGTGTAAGTGATTTTAATTTTAGCTGTAACTTATGAAATGTGTTGACCTTACACTGTTAAAATATCATGTAAAAACAAACTACTCATTAGAGAAAAGGAAATATTCTGCCTCGTTTTTTATTCAAATACTAGCACTGCTAGTGGCACCACTGAGGTACACATGGGCAAGTTACCATCCCCAAACACGGCACTTTACTGCATTTAGCAGATGTCTTTATCCAAAGCGACTTCCAAGAGACAGTCTCCCTGGTGCCACGTGGAGTTAAGGGTCTTGCTCAGGGACACAGTGGTGGTGCTGAAGGTAGGATTTGAGCCAATGACCTCATGGTCCAGAGGCAAGTATCCTACCCACAGAGCTACTCCACCCATTTAAAAAACTGACCCTTCAAGGTGGAGCACTGAGTGAGTACTGGGTCACTGAGGCCAGAACCAGATATTATCCAGTTTGAATATACTGCCATAAGGGGTCTTCATATTGTCCCACTGCTTAGACATCTTGGTCTAAATAAAACAGAACTCCAAAGCAGACTAGGCATCCTATTATCACAGCATATTTATAAGAAGTAAAAAATATATTGGTACCAAAATGTGCAGCCATTTGACATTATCTACCCACCGTGCATTAGCAAACAAAAAGTGTCTACATATCTGCATGATTTTCACAATATATTAATAGTTTTAGATCTTTACCCCACCCTGAAGTCTGAATCAAATGATGGGACAGTTTTTTATTAGAAATGTCCTTATCCCATACACCTCCAATTTTATTTAATGCAAAATATGCTCTAGGTTAAATAATACAATGTTCAGTAATAAAATATAAAACGTTTTGATTTTCCAATGTGATGCATCACATGGACTTGAACCAACAATGAAAAGAAGTAAAGCTGGCCATTTCCACTGCAGATTACATCCTTACTGGGGGCATGATGAGGATCACACTGAAAATACTTCATATTTATTGATAGTCTATTACATTCAAAAATAAAATATTGTTGTGTGCTGTGTGATAAGGCAAGCAGGGAATTCAACATTTTAGAATAAATCTAGAATAAAGCAGGACTCAACATTTTAGAATAAATCTAGAATAAAGCAGGACTCAACATTTTAGAATAAATCTGCAACACAAAAACAGTGAAAATCTCAATTTCCAGAATTCACTATTTATTTGTGTGTTACATGCTTTGTCTCTTAGTACCCTTCACTGTTTTTTTTTGGAGGGGGGTCGGATATGGCAGGGTAATTTGAGGTAATTTGGGGCTTGTGTAAGTGGCTTTTCACTGGTTGCAAGGGCTAGCCTTTTTCAGCCTTTTGTCTCCCATGATGTGAGTACATCAAACACGCACACACGTGAGCACGTACACACACACACACACACACACACACACACACACACACACATATGCATGGCAGAATTGTGATTGCTTCACAGTCTGCTCTCAATGGGGGTCGCTTTTTTTTTCAACCGTCAACCCATCCGTCACCACACGGCACACAGACCACTGACATTCTTACACCCCCACCATCCACCCCCCCCACCCCTTTGCTCCACCGTTATCATACCTATACCCCCTGCACCTGATAACAGATAATCACCCTCTAATGCTTCCATTCTTATCAGCAACTACAGCTGCAATCCCATAAATGAGAGAAAGGAAACACCATTAATAGCTCTTCCCTGCCTCCATTCCCACTCCCTTTATCTGCATCTCCTCTCTCTTTTTATCTGGGATTTATAAAGAGTGAAAAGCTAAAAAGCCCTGGTTTCATATAAAGAGCTCAGCTGTTTTTTTCGAACCAGTCAACTGTGCACCAGACCTGGTCCAAATCCCTTCTAATATATCATATGTAAATGTGGTTTCATTTGTATTTCATATAGTTTTGCAGCTTTTTTCTTAAAAGTGATTATCTTTAATCTATTGCGGCTCAATCTGTGTTTGACTTTGAGGTCATTTTTGTTTGTTTTAGTCTTAGTAGCACTTGCCATATTCATTTAGTGTACACCAGAGGACATCAGATTCAAGAAGCAACATGGGTTAAGTTTGCACTGTGTAAATGACATGCAAGATCACATTCGGAGCCTTGAAAAATAAAGTTCAAACATTTGATTGCAAATTTATCTCATTGAAAATAGCGATTATGTCCATCACTGTTTAAATATTTATATTTGGCTTACATACATATTATTTTGGATTTGTTTTGGCTTATATTCTGGAGTATGAAGGACATAATAATGAAAACAGTGTCTTGCTTGATGTGAAACAGAGGACACAATCAGGGATTAGATGATTATTTTGAGTTATTTTTCTCTGTTTTTGCAGGTTCTACACAGCACAGCTACCATCATTACCCCTTTTCTGTCACCTCTTGTCTTTTTCAGTTCATCAAACCTAAATGCTCGACGTTCAGTTGCATTCCCCCCAATGGGAGAGGATTACTGTATAGCCTGGAGCAAGCAAGAAAGAAAGATAGATAGATAGATCGAGAAAGAAAAGAAACCGAGCTACATACACTCTTCTTGCTCTGGGTGCTTGCTTCTATTTAATACCGTACCCTAATAGTGTGGGTGTGCTTGCTTGGCCCCATTATGTCCAATAGATACTTTATGTACAGCACCTTCCACTCACCCACCCTATCCATCCACACCAAATTCAGATCACAAAACCAAAGAGACATTTACCTAATAAGAATGATTAAAATACAAAATAAATGTCTTTCACATGCATGGGTGAATATTTTCACACATATACAAAAATATAAAATTTCCCATTCATTCTTTCCCATATCCAATCCACCTGTGATGCTTTATGCTTGTATGGAGTGTTCTTCTGTGTAAGTGTGCTTACATGCATGTATCAAAGGAACTGTTCAGAAAAAAACAAACAAGAAACGGGCTGATCAGAAGCATGAGCCAGGGAAATTGCATGCAGTCAGACCGTGAAAAGCAGAGTGTGCGTCTTTTGGCCAGCACAATTTCAGAGGCTATTATTATATACCATTAGCCACAGTGCTTCAGATAGGTTGCTATGGTTATCTATTTAGCTTTGGCATGGGGGTTTAATGGTGATGACTTCTGTGAAAGCACTGGCTCGCTGGAAAGGGGTAGACGGATCGAGGCACACAGACAGAGAGATTTTAGGGGAGTAATGCCTGAGCTGTCTCTGGGTTATTTTCCAAGATAGTTGCCATGGACACAGTATTTGGACCCTCAAAAAAGGGTAAAGAAGGAAAAACAGGATAATCATGCAGAAAAAGTGACAGAGGGTGGGGGAAATATAGAGCAGGAACTCATTTAAACCTCATTCACCATTTACAGCAAAACCAAATCATTGTTAAAAAAAACCCCAATACATTCAAAGTCTATTTTTTTTTCAATGTATAAATGAATAATTAAGATATAATTATAGGGTCAGCAGCAAGTAGAGACCGCTGTTTTGGTTTTGGGTCTATTGTGTTTAATCTAAATAATTCGAATTTATGATTGGTTCTTGTCAGAGTGGTTTTTTTTGTTTGTTTGTTTTTTTTATTCTTTGTGTGCATATGATGTTTGCTGGTCAACCCTCACTGTCCCTTCCTTTATGTTTCTTTTGTGTAGTTGTATTTTGAGTTAAAAGGCCCTCAAGCCTCTTTTGTTTGTCTTTATAGTCTTTATAGTGTCTTTGTCTTTTTATATAAAAATTCCATCATGGAACCTGCTCTTTGAGCCTTGCCTCACTCCCCATGCACCCTTGATGTGACAGTTTGACCAGCCCAACAAGAGGTGCAGCAAGGTTCCCACACAGACTCCCAGGCTTTACAGATTCTTGTGAGTTGTAGTTGCTGTTGGTGGCTGGGCTGAGGAGCAGGTGGTTGCCCCCACAGCGGTCGGGGGGGTGGGGTTGGATTCAGCCTCCATGAGCGTGCTTAGCATACAGCAGGTATGAAGCAGGTAAAGGAGCCCGCCGTGAGCGTACCGGCATGTAACCGGCATTGAGGGAGGTCCCTGGTGCTCTTTGGGTCCTCCCACTGGTGTAATAACCCATTCCCGCACTAGCGCTTGAGCTGAGCTATGGGTGGTAGCAGTGCAGGGTGATTCAGCCAATGCTTACTCCGAGGCACCAGTGATCAACCGCACCACGGTTCTATCTTGTGCAGCTGCAGGGACTTTGGCTCGGGGCGTCACAAAGGCTTCAGCGTTGAACTTCACTGAACTCTAAACCTCAGCTTCACCGTGGTTAGAGATTGCAGTTTCACTGAAGCATCTGCACGCTGCTGAGGGAAGCCTCAACTCTCATATGCAGGAACTTGCAGGAGCCGAGCCTGGCCCCCATTCCCGTGCTGAAAGTAAACTTTTCAGCTCGTATGGTGCATCCCGGCTTCCAGGCCGGCCTTGAGGGATATGTGTGCATATTATGTGTGCTGATCAACCCTCACAGTCCCATTACTTATGTCTCTTTGGTGTATTTTGAGTTAAATGGCCCTCAAGCCTCTTTTGTTTCTGGTAGTGTCTGTATAGTGTCTGTGTCTTTTTATATTAAAACTCCCTCTGCTCTTTTCACCTCGCCTCACTCCACCTGCACCCTCGATGTGACAGTGATGTTAAGACAAGCTTCATGATTCTACAATATTAGCATTTTAGACAAATCACATATCCTGGTCTTTTTCATTAATAAGGAATTGTGAATTCAACAATAACCAAGTAACTCTAAATGACCTCTTTGTAACGAGATTAAATAAATGTAAAGCATTGGAAAATCTGCAGAATTTTTATTTTGCATATTTTGTATTGATCCTAGAGGGGAGTACTTGAGTTCTCAGCATTTTCCCCATTTCACCTGAGTGAAGCAGGGGGCTATCGACAACTGTGCCCAGGTCTGTGCGTGGGGACTGGATGGTCCTTCAAGGGAACCTCAGTGGTGCCACTGGCAGTACTGGAATTCAAACCCATAGCCTTTAAATTGCAGGGGATATCTCCTAACTTTCAAACCACCAGCCGTCCAAAAGCCTGGTAGATTATGGTTCCAAAGGAGCAAAAGTATCCCATATTCCCAACACAAAACAATAATTTTATATTTAATATGATTTAAACAACCTGATTTCACACTGTATTCTCCCTCTATTCACCTGTCCCCCCGGTGGTGTAGTGGCGGTAGACATTGTAGCTCCATTGACACAGTTTGAGTTTATCTTCATCCTTTTCATTCACAGTGTACCAGAGTCATTTATGATGCCATTCTACTACCATATCAGTGTAACTGTTTGGTGAGAATTTTGTGTATGTTTGTATATTGATTAATCTTCATATCTCTACCACACTTCACATTGCTAGAAATTTCAGAGCCATAAAAATGGAAGCAGCAGTTGTCTATGGTTGGTGCCGCTGGCTGCTTTTATCGCGAGTGTTCGGCTCGGTATACAGCCCTATAGGCTATAGCTCATGTGAAACAATGAACGTTTTTTATTGTAGTAGTCTAAATTTAAGTTGATTTAATTAAACAATCAAAGAATATTTTGGTGGTCCATGGATTAGTTATTATCAGGTGGACTGAAGTTTACATAGCCCATATGTGTATATACTCAGGCCATTAACTGTACGTATTGTACAGATCTATAAAAGGCCTCATCCATGTGCAACGTACCAGCATCAAAACTTTCTCATGAAAGGCCTCACCCCATGAAGCAAGATATATTTTATATTTCTTCCATTTCTGCACTAACTGTTGTCACCTTATCACCTAGCTTATTTCTGATGGTCTTGTAAGCCATTCCAGCCTTTCACAGGTCTCCAGTCTTGTTCCTTACATCCTTTGGCATCCTTCAGCTGGTGGATAGTTAGGATGATAGTTAGGAGATTTGGTTTAGTTAAGAGAAATAAATACATATTGTTACAGGCATAAATGAAGGTTGTCCATGGACTGATGGAAAAATTATTTGATAAAAATGGAAGAAATATATCAACACACAATTCAAAGCCTTGAAATATTCGCCCTTCGCCCAGAACACGATTTACACATTTCATATGAGCTGACACATCAAATATTTAAATATATATTCAGTATTCACTGATAACACCACCATTCAAATATTGGCACAAAAGGCTTTTAATAATATTACTTACTTAGAACTAAAAAAAAAACTTCCACTACAAAAGACAATGACACAATAATAATGTGTCTAACAATAACTCTTATTATGGTCACTGGCCAAAGAGCCTGCCATATAATATTACATGCTATGTTGTTTTTATCATTTAATCTTTAATTTAGCTTTATTTTATTAGTCATTTTTGCTAGACTGTATGAATGCCATTTGCATGTAGAGCAGTTGCTTTTATTTTTAATCAATGTAATTTCCTTGAGAATAGATGAATGAAATGGAAAATTTGAATATCTTTGAAGCCCTTTGGCAGGATCTAACCCTTCTTGTATTTATTCCAACCTGCTGTGATAAAGATAGCATGTTGCTATCCTGTGCATACTGTTAATTTAAATGTTAATTGATTGTCCACATTGTTTAAAGAGTGTCTGGCTAGACTTACTATGCATGTGTTTTGTGTGTGCATGTGATCTACTGAGACAGGTATTAAATTGTAGCTTGAAGCATGTGTAAGACCAGGAAAATGAAAACAACACAGTTTTGGACCCTCTTTTCCATTTTATTAAACAATAAGACGGGTATAATAACGGTGGGTGTTAATAAAATAATCCATCACACAAAGACTAAGAGATGAAAAGATTAGAATTTACAGAAAATAAACAGAAAAGATTGAAGAGAAACCAAGAGAATGTGCAACTAAATGATCAGCGGCATGTTGCTAGGTAACACTGGGCCTGGATGCTGCAGATAAATGGACGAAATTCACAGACACTGGAACACATGAGGAGTCAAGATGGATGAGTGGGGGTGGAAAGTGATGAAGAGATCAGCTTTTCCATACATTTTATTCTTCATCTGTGTGTCTTTACCTGTTCCTTTTTGACTCTACCTTGTCTGTCCCTCCCACAATTGTAGGGACACTTGTGATTGTCCAACTCAAACACTAGACATGCATCTTCCTTCCCTGTTTCTTCTACATTGTAGCACTTTTATACCCACCATGGTGCATATATCAGTGTAGGTCCTACTGAGGTTTTCTTTGGATTTTCAGATTTTCATTGGATTTATTTAAACATCTTGTTTTATATTGTTCTTGTCTCTGTGTCTGTGTAATCATATCATATAAGCAATTTCCTCTGAGATCAATAAAGTTTTCTGATTCTGATTCACTTTCTTCTGTTATCTCTCCTCCCCTCATCACTTTCCCTCACATTCATGCTCTCCATCACTGTCTGTCCTCCCTTCTCTCTGCCCTGTAATGATCTGTTCCACTTTCTCTCTTCTCTTCGACTATGATTCATGTTCCACCTGATTGCCTGGCACACACAAAAAAGGAAAGTCATTTCAGTGCAGTGCTGAGCTGTAAAATTACAGCTGAGTGGAAAAGTGATCCTTTTGACTGCTGGTCATGTGACCAGGCATGCTAAAATAACATGTAATTTGTGAAGACAGGTCAATCAGCACAAAGACACTAATTGCTAATCAGCCTGTAAATGGCACCTATTCAGAGAATGTGTGGATTTTCAAACAATGAAAAAGCGAAACATCTTCAGTTTTCATCCACTATAACATTCAAAATCGCCTTTTCTGTTTATTTCGTAGTGAAGCTCTTAGTCTTGTTGCTCTTAGCTTGCCTGGTAGCATCATGTAAATGCTGTCTGAGGCTAGACAGTGGAAAAAAAAAAAAAAAAAAAATATATATATATA
>JBBKCR010000101.1:4369135-4389707 GCA_037577295.1 Ladigesia roloffi | reverse complement strand
TAAATAAATAAATAAATAAATAAATAAATAAATAAATAAATAAATAAATAAATAAATAAATAAATAAATAAAATAATCATTCATTAATCATAATCGAGTTACAGTGTTCAAATAATTGAGATTTTGATTTTAGGCCAAATCGCCCAACCCTATTAGTATGGCACATAACACAGGCAGTTTGCTATAGAAAGAAAATAATAGAAGAATAAAATTAAAACATTAAAAGGGCATTGACAGTCTTGATATACGAACACTCACTCCCACTCACAGTAAGGACAGAAAATAGAACATCAGCAGACCATCCCAAACTAAAAGCTTATTTAAAAAATTCAAAAATATATATATATTTTTAAGAACTTGCTACATCCAGAGAGAGATCATTACACCATTTCAGTGCAACGGATTCCAAAGCTTGTGTTTTGAGTCTAGTATAAAGGAAAGTCTGTGATCTTAGAGATCTAAGAGAATGCCGTTGAGGGAGGTCACACAAATAGGTCATGTCCTGCCCATTTAGAGCCCTGTAAGTACAAACAAGCACCTTAAAACAAATCCTAATCTCTATGGGGAGCCGGAGCTAGAGGATAAAATCACAGTAATGTCTGTTCTTTACTGAAGTGTATTAACACCCGAGATGCTGTGTTCTGTTCTGCTTGGAGGGAAAGTAATAGATGATTTGATCAGGCCAGTAAACAGTTATCTGGACGTGAAGAAACAAATGCATGGATTACTTCCAGTTTGGCTGATTAAACCATAGTACTGAGCTTTGATATGTTCCTTAAATGAAAGAAACAAGACTGAGGCATAGATTTAATATGGAAGATTTTTCATTTATTTATTTTATGTTTTACCTTGCTGATTTTATTTGGCCTGTTTGTTGTTCTCTAAGCTGATTTAATTTTAGTTATCTCACTGCTTTTGTGCACTATAACTGCTCAGGTATATTGTTAATGAAAGCTCACTTCAATCTTTGTCTGAGTGAAAATAAAGGTCGATCGATTGACTGATAGGAGATACAATCAAAAGAACAAATGATTAGAGCCGGTGGTGGAAATACAATATGAGGACAGTAGTGAGACTGGAGCCTATCCCAGGTGCTACGGGCAAAGGCGGGGTACACCCTGGACAGTCTTTAATTTACTTCAATGTTCATATATTCATATTTATTTCATTTAGCACATTTTCATGATTCAGTGCTGTTTTTTTGTTTGTTTTTTCTAATCAAGTTCACTATTATTTTTATTTATTATTTTGTTTTTATTTATTTTTATCCAGTATCCATTTTTAAAACTAAGTAAATTTATCGTTATCGCACGGACCAACCTAGCTATCGGTATCTGTAAAATTCAATATCGGTCGACCTCTATATGCTACATTCAGCATTAGTAAGAGGAAAGGAAGTATCCTGTTTTAATTGTATTTGAATTTAGTGTTGATGTGCATGTTTTAAATGGTGTTGGGATAATATTTTGAGGTTTGAAATTAACCAGACTTTAGTTCAGCTCAAAACCAAACGTATTTTGTCCAATCTTCTGTCAGAGGAAAGGTATTAAAAGGACCCCTTTCTCTTTACCTCTATCTGCCCCCCTCTACACCAGTGTTGTATAGATAACTATGAAGAGATGGTTCAGCTGCTGTTGGGTCGAGGTGCCAATGTCAATGCTCAGGATAATGAACTGTGGACTCCTCTTCATGCTGCAGCTACATGTGGACATATTGGCCTTGTGAAGATCCTTATCCAGCAGTAAGTCTGAATGGGACTTTCACTCATGCAATATATAAATGTAGCTCCAAATATCTCACACAGTGTTTGGGTGTTTTGGTGTAAGATACTCAGTTGTCTAAATAATGTATTTTTCTGCCAATAAACATGACATGTAAACAAGATTTATATTGACAGGCTACTTGCCTAAATGCACTGGAGCTGGGACAAAATCACTGATAAATATTATTATTGTAGTTATTTACCATAACAACCATAACGTACGTACAGTTTCTATTTGGACCTGAAGGGGTGACAACGCCCAAGGCCTATTTTACTATGAATCTCAATGTACAGAAAAAAACTGCTCATTACCATTCTTCTGTTTTTGAGATCAGAGATCATGGTTGCTTGTGTTTTGTAGTCAATGTAGAGTTCTGAGCAGAAGCACAGCCTTGAATCCCCCACACCCCCCAACACACACACACATAACCACACACATACACATACATACACACACACACACACACACACACACACACATAACCACACACAACAGGTTTGCTATAGACCTACAGCTGAGGGTCAGTCACAAACTAATTTTAACCTGCTGTCTTTTTATTAGCAGTGCAATGTTTTGACAAACTGATGTAATGTTCAGAGTCAAATCACCAAGTCAGAAAAGTCTTGCATTGCTTTGTTTCATGAGTTGGTCTTAAGCCTTGCCCATAATCTTTATCTTAATTACAATTCCTATATGTGGTGTGTTTTGCTAATTTGGTGTGTTTACAAATGGTTTGAAAGTATCACATCTGTTCAGTGGCGTAATTATAGCAGGTTCAGTCGCACACGGGCCCGTGACCTCTTGGGGCCCATCACTACCCCAGACCCGCCTCCTTAAAAAAAACAAAACTCAGCATTAAAAATCCAACCGGAGCTGCCGTGAAGCACCTTCAGCCACAAGATGCGAAATCTCAGGCTGTTTCGTTGTGCTGCAGAAATGACAGCAGCACGCACGTAGTTCAATATTTTTGTATTTATAATTGCGATCTATATAAACTACCTCTGTTCTTCTAGTTCTCTTTAGTCACCCTTAATGTGTATTGCATGTATCAGAGCTAATACATCCTCGGGATAAATGTGAAACAGTAAAAGGGCCCGGATGGAATTTTCGCACCTGGGCCCATGACTCTAATTATGCCACTGCATTTGTTACAGTTTCTAGATTTTTTTCAGTCCAGATATTCTGTTCATAACAGATTTTTTGAGCACTGTGATTGGGAAAAATTACCCACTGGTTTTCAGTGTGATGCAGACAATAACCAAACTGTCCTATGTGATAACTTCCAAAAACTGGCTATAATATTAGAAATAACCCAACAAAATGGACTAGCAGGCTCAGCCCAATGTTTTAGTGAAAAAAATAACCTGTTATTTTTATAATAATGGTATTTTATCTAGCTGCTTCTTTCTTTTCAGTAATGCCGACCTTTTAGCAGTTAATTCTGATGGTAACATGCCCTATGACCTTTGTGAAGATGACCCCACCCTTGACATAATTGAGACAGCCATGGCTAACCGAGGTGAGTGTCTCCAACTGATCTACTATGTTAATTCATTAGGACACATGAAACATGATTTTAAAATACTGTATATAAAAGGAATACGGTCTGTAAATAGACAATGATGTAGTTATTAGTGTAAAACCATGCATCCTTTAATATAATCATGTAACTTAAGCAGCATTATTTATCAACATATTGGATCATCACTCTTTGGCAGGACACAATACTTTTATCGAGCCCATGACTGGTTATAAGTTTCTGTAGCACATGTTGCAAATACTAAAAATGTTGTAAATGTACACATTGTTCTTCACAACAATGGTAAGTATCAGGCGACACAGCAAGTATTCAATATTTGCTGTGTCGCCACACATCCTCTAAAATGTTTTGTCATACAGGGACCTCTACTGGGTCTTGAAGGCACTGCATATTATAGTCTAGCCTGGACTGAGGCCAATTTTTGCTTTTACTCTGTTAGACATATACACAAATAACCTCTAAGTACTTGTCTGGTTACTTCTTTATATAAATACAAAAAAACTCCCTGGCCTGAGCTTAACAACTGGCTTAGACTGAAGTTGTTCCCTTCAAATGCCTCAATAACAATAATAATGTTTTTTCACCATACATAAATTGCATTTTTGACAGTATGTGTTAATATTTTACAATTTGCAAAAAAATATCCATGACACCTCTGGGGCAATATGAGTGGCTAAAGAGAAAACACGGTTGGTAAATTTGGTTTAAGCATGGAAATGATACGTCAGAATTTAGTATAGCATATAATTCATTCCAAATACATAGTGTGCCTTTAGTTTCAGTCCCAGAATAATATGGGTACAGTTTCCAAGCAGACCACAGGATCTCCAAAAGAACTCTAAATTAAAGCTCATTTTCAGTGTCCGGATTGTTTTTGTGCTTGGGAACTGGTCACTCACTGCTCACTTTCTGAACTCCTCCTTTAATTTTCATTTTTTAATTTCTTTTTCAGGTGAAAATTTGCACATTTGTATCCATCTCCCATGTTTTAACATCCAATATGTTGTCTAAAGAGATTTATTGTATACAGTGAAGTAACTTGTTTCATAAAAATGTTAGAATATTTTTTCATTATTTTTATTTCATAAGAACATGGGGTATGCAATTTCTTTACTGGATTCCAGTCTTCTAAAACATTGCTTTATATTTTAATACTTAAACAAAAGTATACATACTGGAATGATTTCCATACTTGAATATGTCAAATGACTGCACTTCTGAAAACGATCCTTTTTCTTTCTTTATGTGATGATAGTTTTGTAATATTTTGGGTTTGAGGCAGGGTGTGAAATCCCAATTTAATAAAATAAACATGAAACACAGCAATCAAAAGGAACAAATACAAAAACATAAGCAAAGTACAAGTATGTTGAATACTTACTGTGATGTTTATTGATAAGAACTTAACGTCGCTGATTTACGTTGCTCTGGAGAATCTGCTAAATGCCGAAATCACAGACAAATCTAGGGGTGTGTAAACTGACTAGACAGTGAGAGGGGAAACAGACATAGGTGAACTAACAAAAAAAAAATGGAAGACACATGGCATGCAAAACAAAGATGTACAAGATCAAGAAACAAGGACACGGCAGGACCACACATTACATTTTTCAGTTGCATAGCCCAGTAATATAACTTGGGTCTAGCAAATAGTAGTCTGCCCTTTTTTAGCAAAATGCAGCATAAATATATGTATCATATTTTTAAAAATATAAATAAATATGATTTGAATATATTTGATAAAATTCTGTAGTGCCCTACTAAAACATCTGTCCAGCTTTTTGGTAACATGTTTTCAAAAAATTCCAGTCAGTCCCTCAGTAAATGCTGACCTATCACATTGGTCTAGCAGTAATGTGAAAAAATGCAGTGATTTAGGCCAGTATGGCAAATCCTGATATCAATTTTAGTAAACGTCTTACTCCTGGATTTCCCTAGATCTGAGGATGCTTGTGGAGCCGATGTCTGTTGTGTCCTCCACATGTCTTCATACACCTTTCAGTGGAGCTTTTTGTTGATTGTGTTGACTTTTGATGTGGGGATGCTGTATGTTGCATGTCTGTGACTTGCCTGGCCTTTCTCTGTGCAGCTTGCTGCAGCTTGTGTAAAAAAAAGACTAATCTCATATTTTTAGCAGAGCAGAGTGCAGAGTTGCTTCTGGGACGCTTCTGAAACACACTGAGGCCTGTCTGGCGGAATCAAGTAGGGTCTACAGTGGAGGCATCTGCTCTGCCCTCCAAGGCATAGCCGACACACAGCGCATCAATCAGCACTCGAGTCCGGGGAGTACATGAGCCAAAGCAAAATCCTCGCAGCAAATCTTGTTATCTTGATCATCTTGTTTTCATTATTGTTGGAAAGCAAAATAATAATTGACAATAATAATCCCCTGGCCCTTTTAACAAGGGACAAATCAGCTCTCCTGTTTTGGATGATGTTTCTGGGGAGTTAGAAGAACCTCTCACGAAGTACTGGGTTCAAACAAAGCAAGAATGAGAGTAGAGGAAAAACATAAGAGCAACAAATCAGCAGGGCCAGACAACATTTAATCTAGTCGATAAAAGCAGCTAAGCAGCTACAGTTCCAGTTTTAATGGATAGAGCACTGTGACCTTACAGTGGCAGTCGGTGTAAAAGTTATTTGTTTCAGGCAGAACATTCCAGTGTTGTATATTCATTGTGTTAGGAGAAGGAAGAATTTCAGTTCAGAGGAGTGTGTAGGTGTGTGTGTGTGTATGTGTGTGTATGGGGGGGGTGCTGATTGAGGTGTCAGGTGGCCTTAGGGAAGAAACGATTTCCTGTTCTGGCAGTGGAGGCCCCATCTGCCATGGAACATTTCTGCCTGACAGGAAGAGGGAGAGGAGGGTGTGTGAGGGTTGTGTGGGGTCATCTACAATACTGGTGGCTTTGCTGGCAAAATAATTATAGAAGTTCTCACGTTTGCTATTGGAAGAGACTGTTATTCTGGAAGGTGAGGCGAGATTAAAGATGAATTTAAATGAAACCTTAGGATTGCGCTTGCTTCTAAATACTAGATGACTTAAACAATAGGCCATAGCTTTCCTCAAAATATTATTAAAATTAAAAAGTAAATGTTTCAGATGCAGTCAGTGAACCTCCAGGTTAGTGGACTTCCAAAGACGCTTGATCTTAAGATACCTACAGATAACTACTAAAATTTATTCATTAAAAGGGAACATGCCTATTTCATTTTAAGGGAAGACATTTCAATCAGTATTTCCATGCAATGCTTATTAAAACACCAGACCAGTATATCGACATCATTAGTCATGTCATGAATATTGTGGTATATTGGAAACCGCCACTAATTAAACAAAACATCACTGAAATGAATAGTCTCAGAGGAAATGTCATTGATATTTAGACAAAGACATAAAACAAGTACAAATAAATGCTCTCCACAAATATGATGTGTACATTTGAAAGACTCAATTATGTACAAGTAAATGGAACCCGCCCTGGAACCCTCCAGAATCATTACTATGCAGATGAAACACCTTGTCTCATTAAGCATGAAAGTTACTTCTGAAATTAGTGAACTAACAGGGGATCAAGTAAAATAAAATGCAGTGAAATTAAATTAACTCATTTTAGTGATTTGCAGTTTGAAGGAATTGTGGATCCTGACCTGTTGTTGTGGAAAATATTAGTTGCAGAGGCCAGAACTGTTCTGAAGCTGGAGCAAGGAGTACAACAAGGAGCAAACCAGGGTAGCTTCTTACAAGTAGTGGGCTGGAAATCCTTAAGGAAACACATTAACTTACATAAAATCTCTATTAACTGTGAATGTTTTTGGTATATATTCAAAGAGTAGTGTATTGGGATAATATCTTTTTAAATATAACACAAAAATAAAGGACCAATAAGGAATTTTAACCACATTAGTTTCAAATCACTTATTTCTATATCAGTGGTGTATCAAGAGTCACCATGGTCTCTTAACCATCTCAGTTCATTTAGGTTAGGGTTTAGACAAATTTAAAATAAAAAATGCTAAATCAATTGGTATGTTTGGTGTAAGAACAAGCGCACAGCATCTGAACATTTGTGCTCTCATTTAATTATTTTTCAATTAATATTATTCGCTGAACCAACTCCACCAACTTCTGTCACTTTGAATCAGAATCAGAATGAACTACAAATTTGTGGAGTCATTTGTCTTAAAGATTAAAGTTTCATTTAATTTATTTAATTAATTTCATTAGTGCTTTAATTCAATGTCAGCTGTTTTGTGTAATTTATCATGAATTACAGGGATCACACAAGAGATGATCAATGAGACTCGAGCGGCAGTAGAGAGGAGGATGCTAGAAGATATTCAGAGTATTCTGCGTAATGGAGAGGACATCAACCAGCATGACTCACAGGGAGTTACTTTGGTAAAGACACTCATAATGACACAGCACTCGTTAACCTAATACACTGTACTTGCACAGCAACACCATTACCCCAGTAGTACTATTACAGGCCTGGATGTTTAGAACTATATCATTTTGTATATGCAGCAAGTCTCTAAACCGTAATGCCATTATCACAAAGAAATAGTTGTTGTTGTTGACGGGTCTTTATGTGGGTGATGGACCTTTAGATTAATGTACATTTCTCTGAAAGAAGCATTCAGCAAATTTGATTGATTAATTGACTGATTTTTCCACATGAATTTTCTTCCTGGCAGCAAAATTGGCGGCAATGATGGTTGGTATTTTTGAAGTGATTTGCACCATCTCACTTACTACCTGCTGAGAACAATTAAAGATTCCCAGCCATTTATTATAGTTTTAATACATTTACTAAGATTGGGTATTGTTTAAAGGTGAAATGGATTGCAGGCATCATTAATTGAATAAGTAAAGCAGCGTAGTCTGTAATACTGTTGTTACTCAGCAGTAACGCTCCTTGTTCAAGACTCCTAACTCTACATTTACAACATCATTAAACTGTTATCTGTGCTGAATTGCGAGCCCTTACCAAGTGTCGAAGTAGATTGTTCAACTTTTTCTGCATTTGAAATCTTTTTCTCTTGTTTGGTGATTTGTGACTTTTTATTTTGTTTTAGCTTCACATTGCAGCAGCTAACGGCTACATGCAGGCAGCCGAGCTTTTACTGGAGGGAGGAGCCAGGGTGGACCTTAGAGATTCTGATGGATGGCAACCATTACATGCAGCGGCCTGTTGGGGACAGGTATCCACATACACGCACAGCCGAAAGGCATGGACATACACGTTATCATAATGGTATCCTCTTTCACTTTCTCCCCAAAATACAAACACATGGCTTTGTCTCATTTTTCAGATGCCTGTCGCTGAATTGCTGGTTTCACATGGAGCCAGTTTAACTGCAAAAACCTACACTGAGGAGACACCTATAGGTATTGAAAGTATTTGAAATCCCCCTGTACTGCATTAAACTGAACTAAGATTTAAAATTCTTCATGTCTGTTGAGGGGAGTGTTTGGAGAACTATAATTTAAATATCGTTTTATATATATATATATATATATATGTGTATATATATGCATATATATGCATTTCAAAAGCCAAAATACTTACATTGGTGTTTGTTTACTGTATAATTAGACCTTTGTGAGGATGAGGAGTTTAGGAATCATCTTCTGGACCTGAAGCACAAGCACGACATTATCTTGAAGTCTCAACTGAAGCACAAGACCTCACTGTGTCGCCGCACAAGCAGCGCAGGAAGTCGCGGGTAAGCATCGACTTAAAATATTCGCACAAATACACATTCTTCCTGCTGGTGCCATTGTAAGTCAGTTTATATCCCACTGGATCAATGATGTACCTCTATGGCCAAAACCCTGCAAAACCCCCAAATCTAAACAGAAGACAAAGAGGAAATGAGTTGGTGACCAGTGCAGGTAAACAAGCACCTACATGTGGTTTGTTATAGGTGAACTGGAGATACAGGCTTGGTCTTTCATCCCCTAAAATTGTTGCCAGCAGAAACATATTTTTCATGTGATGATAATCATTAAAGCATTTAATTGTGTTTTGTGTGTGTGTGTGTGTACGTGTTTGCATGCGTGCCTGCGTATGTTTGTGTGCGTGCACGCGCATGCTTGCGTATGTTAGGAAAGTGGTAAGGAGAGCTAGTCTGTCTGACAGACACAACTTGTGCCGGAAAGAATATGAGACAGAGGCTATTGTGTGGCGCGGGGGAAGAGAGGAGAGGGAGATGGAATCTGATCAAGAAAACTGCAATCCAGTGAGTATTTGTTATTTTTCTGGTATTATCAGGAATGGTCTACACAGGCAAAAAACATACGCTGGTAAATAATTAAATAATTTGGCCACAGTTGGTCAGTAGATGTGTTCGGCTAGAGCAATAGATGGATAGCTAATGATTATGCGTACTCAAGAATGTGTATATACAAATATAGCTTTTTTCCATTTATTATTATTTAGTTTAAATTTTGTAAAACATTTCTCTTTTTGATTACATGGAATTTAGCATTGGTTTTTGGTTTTTATTATAGTGCCTGATTATACATTTGAAATTGGACATGCTGCGTTATTGGGTCTCTTGAGTTTTGTTGATTTTCCAAATCTTGCCTGGACTTTCGGTTTTTCATTCATTCATTTGATTTCTAACAGTGGGAAATGTAAGCTTTAAGTTGGAAGCTGGAAGATCAATGATATAACCTTCCCCTGCATTGAAGGATTCAGTTTGCTTCATTTTAAGATACTGCGCCAGTGCTTAGAGGAGCTCATGGTATTTCAGTATCAGTGCAAGGTTTGGAGTGTCTGAAAATGTATTGTGCTTTGGAATTGTCATCAGCTGCCTTACCTGACCTAACAAGGCCTAACGTATTAGTCAGAGTGTAGATACTCAAATATGAAGTAACAGCATTACTATTCTTTAAATAATTCTGAAACATGTGTGCTGCAGAGGTTTACACATATCCAAAGTGCACACCACATGTTTAATAGTGCTGCAAACACATAACCAGAGTACAAATGGCTTTTCTTTTTCTTCCCTTCCCCCTGTCCCAGTGTTTAAGTTGCTGGCAACAGTTTTAAAATAACATGAAGCTTTTCATCAAACTCAGTTTTAACATTTGAAATGTCCGTTCTATTTATTTATATGATTAACAAATCATCACATTATTTTATTTAGTTCCCTTTTACAGGGTCCCAACATTGTTAGTTATATAAAAATGAAACTAAACTTGGTATATGATTACCGTAGAGCATACATGCCTAAACAACAATAAAGAATACTCGCATCGTTCTTGCACACAATCAGATTGTTTTTTTAGATCTGTGCTAAACTCCTCTGCTTTGTACAGCATGAAGGAGACTTGAACAACTCCTGCAACACAGGTTTTTACTCACATTATGTTAATTAGAGAGCAAAACAATAACTGTTTATGGAGTGATTTGAGTGTTCCACAGGGTTCCCACGGGTCAGAGAGTTTCTGGAGTATCAGGGAATTTCAGTAAAGGTATTTCCTGACAGGGAAATTCAGGGAATTTGATCATTTGTGTGCCAAGTCAGGGAATGATCAGGGAATTTTGTTAACAGCGTATAGTGCACTAGCCAAAAATCTGGCTTGCTCATAACCTCTCCCACTCTAAAAACATTCTAGAATGCAAAATCTTTTCAAAGTCTGTGTCAACATATGTCCTTACACTCGCTATTTTACCCAACATGCCAGGCAAGTGTCAATTTCAAGAAATTTGCTTGAAAATGAAGAATTTAAAGACTGGCTCGCCCAAAGTGATGATGACAATATAACTAAATGCAAAGTATGTGAATCAGTCATTTTGTGAAGATGAATACGCTGAAAAGATCCATCTTGTCTGAAATTCTCATCACTGCGCTTCTTCTGTCGTCCACATCAAGCATATTTATAGCATGGAGCACAGAGCACAATTCTAGATAAAACATGCATGTAGAGAATGTCAGAGATGGAGATGTTGTCAGAGAGGGAATTGTAAGTCTGACTTAGCGTGGGAACCCTGGGTGTTATAAATTTTACACTCACTCTTGAAGGCTTTCTCAGTTTCACTTAATTATACAACCCCTAAATAAAAATTCATTCATAACATTTACTATATGGAACTATTGACAAATAATGTTTTCACAGACCGAGCCCCTAGTGAGCAAGCCAAAAGCGTTAGCATTTTACCTTTTCCTTAAGTGAAACAGTCAGCCACATAGGGCCTGGGAGCAGTGTGTGTGGAATCTTGTTCAAGGGAACCTCCATTGTGCCATTGGGCTGTCCAGGTATTTGAACCCACAACCTTCAAATTACAGTGGCGACGCCTAGCCATCAACCCACCTGCTACCAGAGGAAGGAAGAAACCCCTTAAAGAACCAAGACTCAAATCGGAACCCATCCTCTTCTAGTTGATCTAGACGATAATAGATGGAGAATCCATATGTTTAAAAATAGGAATATTGTGTGGACAGTCTTAATAACTGCTGAAGAGTAGGTAGGTGTAGTTAAGAGTCACTCTGAGTTTGAGAATTTCTAGTCCACTACAACAGATGCAACCGTGACCATTACAATGTAGAATAGGAGTTGCCCTTGAGTGCAGGAGTAGGAGCACACATGAGCAGTCCAAAGCTGCTGAACCAGTAAAGGATCATAGCAATAGCATATCTGTGGTGAGGTGGTGACCTGGAGCCGCAATGAACCTCAGACACTGTATATGTGTATATGAATCAGTTTTGTATCTATGAATGTGTTTTGCATCTACACCATTTGTCCTTTTTTGTTGTCTATGCTTTTTTATCATTGTAAAATAAAGGTGAGGTCATCATCTGGGGGAACCTCTTGCTTTGAGAGATATACCTTATATATAACTCATAGATGAAACTTTAATATACCTTAAGAACCTCATCTCTGCAGGCTGCTTATAGCAGGCAACTCACATGGTATTCACGTTTAAGCTTTAAGTTTACATCTTAACTAAATGCTCTGCTTGGAAATCAAAACTTCCAAAGAAAAACATTAAATCTACAACTGCCATAAGAAAGATTAAGACCTCTTAAGTAAGCTTGATGCTAACATTAGCCATCATTGTACTAGGTGTGTCAATATAAATATAGAATAGCTTTTTTTTATGAAAATGTATTTACGAAACTGTTGCAGCAGTTTTATGCACTTTTCAGTTCTCATCATAAACTTTAATATACACACTAATATAAACACATTTTTAAACTGGCCTAACTAACCAATAACAAACCATACATAGCCCTTTAAAGATTTTAAACAGTTTATTCGGAAACACATGAACTATTATGTCTTTATTAATTAAATAATAATTAAATTGTGAATCACGTATGTAGGTTTAATGCAGAAGACTTCACTTCCTAAGCAGTCTTGTTTGTTCCAATACCACACTATGCGATGTTTTAATTGTATTATGCGAGTGACCTGGTTGACATTAAACAGCAAGATAAAAGAACAATGTCCTTTTTTTTAAGATAAAATCTATTTATTTTTTACAGTGCATGGCTGTGGTGTTCTATAAAAAATCTCCACTTTATCAATCCAACTATCCTTTATTCTGCCTGTGTCACTTTCTCTCTCCATGTTCTTTCAGGTAAAGTCTATCTTGAGGGATGGCGAGAAACAGATTAACCTTGTCTCCACCACAACCTCAACTATTCCTCAACCGACGTCTAATGGTGACTCTTTGATTCCTGAGACCAGTTCGATAAACATTTCTATTTCTTCTGAGGAACCCTGTTTAAAGGAGCGCCCTCAGACACTTTCTGAACTCAAAAAGCAACGAGTTGCAGCAAAACTCCTCAGCCATCCCGTACTCAATGGTCACATTATTAATGGGTCGATGGCATCATCAGGAACAAAGGACAGTTTTGAGGACTATATGTCATCTAAAGACAACTTAGTTTTTGTTACTCCTGCTAGTGGGGACCCACCGCTACTTAAATTCATACAGCCAATAGAAGAGGAGGAGACCAAAAGTCATGGATGTTGCTGCATCTCATGAGCCAACAGTGGACCACGTCATAGCAGCACTGAGCAACTAACTTGCTGGGCAAAATAAGGGAATAAGTGAATATTCCATATCAGTTTGTTTTCTTTGCCCTTGCACTCATAAAGTACATATTACGTATTGGTGCAATTTGGAGATGTGCCATTACAGACTGTGCACAAATGCACATTTTTGACACATTCTGGCACTTGGACACACCAGCCTTGTTTATTTATCTTGTAAGTGTATAAACAGAGACTATAGCTCAACTTATTTCAGTGCACAGTTTGTTAGTTTTCTTCCAGCCCTTTCATCTGTGGTCAATTTCAGGGCCACTTTTGGCAGGATATTTTGGGTTGTCAAACTATTGTCAAACCAACAGCATCATTTAGGGCCTTGAGCAACGCTGGTGGACCTGCTATCATGATGGAGTCATTGCCATTCTAATAAGTGTTGATATATCAAGTTATGACAAAAATAGGCTTAGGCTGTGCATACCAAATATGGTCATGTTTTTATAGTTCTGCCATGCAACACAATATATTTAGTTTGTACTAACTTAAGAAAATGGCCAGTAAACTATGACTAAGAAAAATAGTTGCCTTAGTTATTTCGGGTTTTGTTAGATATTTGTAGGCAACATTTGGCATCGACCTTTAAATTTGTGGTTATGAAGGATAGTTGCCAAAATAAATAAATAACTCTATGTCTAACAACATGAAGGAATCATACGAAAACATGCCACACCAATGATATAATGTTTGCAATTATTAGCTTCATTAGAGAGTGACTGTATTTGTAGGAAAGAAAACATAGTTTTGCAGAAAAGTCATAACTGGTGGGAGTTAGCAGCAGTTACCAAACAGCAGAGTTTACTGGCTTTTATGTGCATTAAATATCATTCACTCCACTCCAGCATACAAAAATAGACAAATCACAGTTCAGAATGTCTGAGGACAGTAAGTTGAAATTATGCCCAAACACATTAGTTGTGGTCAAAATATTTCTTGCTCTTCGAGTGGGAAAATTAGCAGTAACATAGCACATTTTTACTTAAGAAAAAGTTTCTAAAGCCCATCCATCAGTTTGCATTCTCGGCACAGAGGAATGTAAGATAGTACGTTACAAGGAACCACACAGGTGGTTTAAAGATAAAGCTCAAAATAAACCATGTCACTGAAACAAGCCTACTACAAAGTAGTGAATTGGCCATATAGATTTGTTTTTGTTTTTGGTCAGGCCAAACATTACATGAGGTAATACTATTCAAATACCAAGCGTGGAGCTGTGATTAAATTGCCTGGAAGAGATACAATTGGATTTTGCCTTATCTACAATGTGAAGGATGGTTTGGAATGCAAACCTTTGCCCAAGAAAATTAGTTGCACAACTGCAGTGATTGCAGCTGTGGGTTACTACATGAGTTTCCAAAATTAATACTTATGAATGACCTGTTAACTATTTGTTGCCAAAAGAAGCATCAGTGAGACAAACAACAGAGAAGGGTTTGGTACAGTCATGCAAAAAAAAACCCAATTTATTCCCACTGTGATGGATTTTTGATGTTACAGGGCTGTGGAAACCTTACTGGTATAGATTTCACTGCATTTTGTTTTTTGTGTCTTCTCTTCACATCAAAGCAGAGACCTTGTGTTCTGTACAGTATTTATTTATGTATGAATATGAATGCTGTAAATATACATCTGGAAGTTCTAATTTATTATAAATGTATTTCATAATTTGTTAGTGATGAAGAAAAGCAGAAACTGGATTCACATGCAACTAATGAATGGCACCGTTCTCCTTTACTTTAGGTAGATTTTTTAATAGCTATTAGTTAGCATTGTGTAACCATTGTAAATATAGTTTGAATTTAAAGGGTGCTAAGGCCAACTTTGTAACGACTAATATTGAGTTCATGATCTTTAGGGTAGAATGTCTTACAAAATTTTTTTGTCTTCCTTCATTGTTATTAGCCAAAAACAAGGCGGGAAAAAAAAGGGGGGGGAGTGGTTTTGAACTGTGATCATAAGTATAATTAAAGTAAATTTGGCAGCAGCTTTGAAAAAGTGTATCATGGTCAAAAACAGGACTTGTTCAAAACACAAACACATCTGACAGCACAAACTTGTCTACCCATTTTAGTTTTATACTTTGTGCCAAATAGTCTTCCAGTCAGTAAAAATAGCAGCCATTCTCTGTGCTTCTTGATATTTGTTTATTCACAGAAATGTAACGAAAAACTAAAAAATGTATTTCCATTTTGTCATTTTACTAAGTTAACTTATGCAATAAATTGTCTAAATGGCAAATACTGTGAGACAAATACTTTATAAAGTTTGTGCATAAAACCTATAAATTATTTAATAAAAATGAAAACCGACATGCTGTACCTTTTGTAGCTCCATGTGAATGTATAGGATTCCCCAACAACAAAATGAAAACATTTGAAGATGGATTTTTGAATTTGGAGAGCTTAAATTTCTGTAAACCTTAATGATGGAATGAATGACCGTTACTATGAATTTTATCATTGTGAGATATCAGTTGTTACATTATTTTTTTTATGAAGCATCTGATTTGCTTTGCTAAAAAACAAATATTTCGTTTTGGTACACACTTTTAGTTCAGTTTTTGATGTCTAAATATCTTGTTCCTGCTTCTTGTATGCAGAGACATTTTTTAATGGGGTTCAGTATTGAGAAAGTAAGTTTTAGTCAAAAAGATGGTGCAGCTTGTTATTTTTAGAGGGAGCCACACATATTCCTAAATGCTATTTTGATTGAAGTAAAATTTGATAAGGAAAATATTAACAATAAAGGGAATATTGTGTAAAGTAACATTTTTTACTTTAATTGGTTGCCCAGACATCAAAAACTGCAGTCTACATTGTCTTATTAATTTACTGTTGCACTGTATGAGATACTGCAAATAAAATTTTGCCCATATTTCCTGGTAGACTATATTTTTGACATGTGTGTACAATTCTTGCCTAAAGTTATAGAATCCTATAACATGAGAATTTTTATCCTATAGAGAATGCATCAGCTGGTGCTTTTTATGGTAAGTCTTTCTGTGAACTGAATAATGCTTGGCTAAGGTATGCAAAGGAAGTAATTGGCCACTACTAAGCATTTCATATTTTAAATTTAAAGCCACATATTTCATCAGATGATGAGATGCAAGAATCTATACAACAAATATTTTTTTACTTTTGGTCATTCCATGTATCAAAGCAGCATCTACAGTGGGGGGAATAATTATAAGATCTCCTGCAGAATTTGTTGGTTTGCTGAGTTTCATTTTTAAGGAGAGTAACAGAATATAAACCACAAATTAAGAAATAAACAAGTTGTACATTTATTTGCATGTCATTAAAATAAGTATTTGATACCCTACATACTGACTGGGTGTGCGCCTGTTTTGAAAACATTACAATCAATCTATCAATTACAGATACTCCTGATCTTAACTCATCATGTATATAAAGCACACCTGTCCACAAAATCAATTTCTTCCATTCCAACCTCTCTACCATCGTGGGCAAGACCAAAGAGCTCTCAAAGGTTGTCAGGGATGAGACAGTAGACCTGCACAAGCCTGGAATGGGGTACAAGAACATCAGCAAGAAACTTGGTGAGAAGGTAACAACAGCTTGTGCAACTATTCATGATGACTTCCACTGGAGACTTCCACTGGAGAATATTTCTGTGCATGATTGTGAACGAAGATTCTGGTGGGATTCCTTCCCTTAGCTTAGAGCATTGGCAGATAGAGTGTGATAAACCAGCCCCTGCCCGTTGGGCCCATCCCTCATGCTACACAGGGGAACTTCATAACTGGTCATTTCCTGTTCATTACCACCTTACTGTGACGACGAAGGACATTGCAGGCTGTCACGCCTCTGGGTCTATGTCATTTATGAAGCACACCTGGCTCCAGCAGTTCCTCCTCTTCTCATCCTACTTCTGCTCCCAAATGAACTGGCCTTCTCTAGTCACCTGAAGGAAGTTAGCAGAAGTGAGGTCAAAAGCAGACTGGATCTCATGTCCTCATTCTGAGCCTCTTCTATACCTACTGCCTGTCATTCATTATTTGGCTGTGCCCTGTGGTATCGGTCCAGGGCCACCCACTCAACTTTATCTTCATACAAACATACATATACACTGCTCAAAATAATAAAGGGAACACACAAATAGCCTAGATCTGAATGAGTTAAATATTCTAATTACACACTTTGTTCACACAAAAATTATCAATGAAAAGCAAATGTATTGACAAATATGTCTGGATTGGAGTCACACTCAAAATTGAAGTGGAAAACACAATACAGGCTGATCCAACTTTGATGTAATGTCTTTAAAACAAGTCAAAATGAACCTCAGTAGAGTGTGTGGCCTCCACGTGCCTGTATGAACTCCCTACAGTGCCTAGGCATGTCCCTAATGAGGTGGCAGATGGTCTTCTGAGGATTCTCCCCCCAGATCTGAACTAAAGCTTCTGCCAACTCCTGGACAGTCTGTGGTGCAACGTGGCATTAGTGCTTGGAGCAAGACTTGATGTCCCAGCTAAGCTCAATTGGATTCAGGACTGGGGAACAGGCGGGCCAGTCCATAGCATCAATGCCTTCTTCTTGCAGGAACTGCTGTCACACTCCAGCCACATGAGGTCCATGTCTTTCATTAGGAAGAACCCAGGGCCAACTGCAAAAGCATATGATCTCACAAGGGGTCTGAGGATCTCATCTCGCCACCTAATGGCAGTCAGGCTACCTCTGGCGAACACATGGAGGGTGGTGTGGCCCCCCTAAAGAAATGCCACCCCACACCATTACTGACCCACAGCCAAACCTGTCATGCTGGAGGATGTTGCAGGTAGCACCTGCATGTTCTCTACAGCATCTCCAGGCTCGGTTACGTCTGTCACATGTGTTCAGTGTGATCCTGCTTTCTTCTGTGAAGAGCACAGGGTGCCCATGTTGAATTTGCCAATCTTGTTGTTCTCTAGCAAATGCCAATCATCCTGCATGTCCTGATGTACTGGCCTGTCTCCTGGTAGCGCCTCCATGCTCTGGACACTACGCTGACAGACACAGCAAACCGTCTCGCCACAGCTCGCATTGATGTGCCATCCTAGATGAGCTGCACCACCTGAACCACTTGTGTGGGTTGTAGACTCTGTCTCATGTTACTACTACAGTGAAAGCATAACCAGCATTTAAAAATGACCAAAACATCAGCCAGAAATTATAGGATCTGAGAAGTGGTCTGTGGTCACCACCTGTAGAACCACTCCTTTATTGGGGATGTCTTGCTAATTGCCTATAATTTCCACCTGTTATCAATTCCATTTTAACAACAGCATGTAAACTTGATTGTCAATCAGTGTTGCTTCCTAAGTGTTCCCCTTTTTTCTGAGCAGTGTATATTTAATTATTAAAACCACACTAATCACATTGTTATATATAAAATCCAATAATTTTTGAAAAAGTAGTGTAGTGCACACTTTTAAATTAAAAGTACTGCTTTATGAAGAAAAGTGCAATAACATTTAGTTTGCAAAACACTTTTTATCAGCAATATTCCCTTTACATAGTTGCAGTTAAAATATTCTTTGTAAAGCTCAACTTTAAACATTAATGTAATCAAGTATAAAACTAAAGCTAGTTTGATGTAAAGCCCGGTGTCTCCCCAACACTGAAAAGGCTACCGGCACCCACGGTCCAGAGCAACTCCCATAACGTTATAAAAGGCATGTTCCATGCAACATCAAGTTAACATTTACTTCTTATTTATCTCATATTTTTTTCCTGAAGAGGTAGCAGCAGAAATATTGTTCTTTTTTCAGGGAGCAGCATAAACAGTCTATGTTCAGTAATAATTCAGTAATAAGTGTCCTTGTTAGATTAAGGTGAAGCGATCAAGCCCAAAATAGCAAAGAACTTAATAATTAGTAATTTTACAAACTGCTTTAAAGTTAGCATTAACTATATAATGCATTTATTTTCCTTATTTCTCTCCTAATCGGGATGGCTGAAATAGGATGCCCAGAGCAGAGTGATTGTGCGCTGGAGGTTGTTGGGGGCAAGGGTCTGTGAACAGAGAATGTAGAGGTCCTGTAATATGTAGAGAAGGTGTAATGTCCCTAACTCTAACCTTGACCTTAACCATAACCGTAACCTTAACACGTGGTGGTGCAAGTGCAAACCTTGACATTTCTACTCAACTGTGCACTGTATGGACTGTGTTGGGGAAGTCATTATATTTACTGAAAAACCCTAAACCCTAACATCTAACTCTAAATCTAACCCTAACTCCAAACTTTAAACCCTAAACCCTAAACCTTACGTCTAACTTAAACCTCCTAGCCTTCACACTGAACCTAAACTTTAACCCTAAAACTAACTCAATCTCTAACCAAACATTAACCTCTAACCCTAACGCTAACCCCTGCCCTCCTAACCCCTGCCCTCCTAACCCTAACCCACTGGCCCTAACCCCAAATCCAAACTCATAAACCCAACCCTAAACCCTAAATCTTTAACATAAACCCTAATCATTAACAAAACATAAAATTAAACAAAATACCATTTGTACAAAATTATTTGGATGTCCGCACCTATTCATTCCCAGGATCATTGTGCAACATTGAAAAAGTGAGTGTACTCTACTCAGTCCAATGATTTGTATCTCCCTTGGGTTGCTCAGTGAGTTAAAATCTACAAGAGAAAATAACAAAAACATTAAAAATGAAAAATGTAAAAAATAGACAATAAACACTAACCAGGACTAACAAGGAGACCAATAGAAATGCTTAAAGTGTAAACACGCAGTCTAGTGGCTCATCATTAGCAAAAGTCTTTGTATTTGTCGAAACCTAACCACTAACACTAACCCTAATCCTAACCAATCCCTAGCCCTGCCTCCTAACTGCACACAGCCCACCTACTAACTTTAATGCAACTCAAACTTCAGTTTATGTCCAAAGGCAACCCTCATCTCTCAGTAAGCCCTGTCTGCAACTCCTAAGTTTCTGGCACATTTGAGCTCACTGTTCAAACATGCAGTTTTTCCTGCCACACACACACACACACACACACACACATACACACACAAACACGCACACACACACGCTGGCAGAGAGAGTGAGAGAAAGGGAAGGGAATTCAGGGGAGAGTATTGCTCATATACCCCCCACCCCCACCCCCATTACTGACCAGCACACACCACAAACAGACAGACACACACACACACACACACACAAAGAACAGGCAAACACAT
>JBBKCR010000101.1:4351865-4369035 GCA_037577295.1 Ladigesia roloffi | reverse complement strand
TTAATTCAAATTAAGGTGTTTGGTGCATAAATTAAGGTAGAATTAAGAATATTTTAAGTACATTGTGTTTTATAGTGCAACAGGTCCTGGCTTAAAGAAAACATGATATAACCAACTCTCATTAATAGTGCAAGGTATCAAAATCAGCAGCTCTGTACTCCCTGGAAACCTGGATTCAGTACCACTACAATACGATGGATGCCTTAATAGCATCCTCGCCTCGTCTTATTCATGGGCCTCAGAGAGAAGGCTCCATGGGTTCCTGCTTGAAAATATACATCCTATAGTCTGGTTTTTGTTTTAATGTATTAACTCACATACATTTACATCATACAAGTTCAAATCATGCAAGAAAACACAATTTTGACCTGATCCACCATCTTCTGACTTCTCCTGTAAGAAACTTGCCTCCAAAGTCCAAAACTGTAAATAACAAAAATCTGAAATGTGAGCTAAAATGAAGCACCCAAACAGAAAACAGCAGAAGCACTGACCCTGATCTGAACTCTTACCAGAACTGCCAGTGCGAAGGGAAAAGGTGATGGCTAGAAAAGACCTGCAAACAACACCTTAGAGAGCAATAGTCATGTGACAGACTATGTCATGTGATTGAGAAGAGAGTGAGAGACAAACTTGATGGTACTCATGATTAATCTGTCAACAGTTAATGTGTTTAATATCTTCTAGTCACCTTGCACACAGTTCTGAATAATATCAAAAGTGTTAGAATAGATTTAATGAGAGATTTTACTCTTGTTTTTCTGTACAGGTGGTGTTATGAGTAGTGAGGAGCCACAGGGCTCAGGGGAACAGCGGCGGGT
The DNA here is from genome assembly GCA_037577295.1 of Ladigesia roloffi. Taxonomy (NCBI): domain Eukaryota; kingdom Metazoa; phylum Chordata; class Actinopteri; order Characiformes; family Alestidae; genus Ladigesia; species Ladigesia roloffi. The sequence goes on along the minus strand of JBBKCR010000101.1, from coordinate 4,368,214 downwards.
TTCTGTTGTCTACAAGAGTCAAAGGTGACCCAAGGTCAGAAATAGACATAAGTCTCCAATTTATGGACAAGTATACGCCGACATGGTCCTGCACCTAAGAGTCACTGAGCAGGCGGTTAATAAAAGTGAGCTGACTCCTTTGAGTCTATTGTCTCATTGGCACTAAGCATCTTGTATCTCTATGAATGAGGATAAATGTATTTTATATGTACTTTCTCTACACATTTTTCTGATCACTACATTTTGTTTAATTGGTGCATTTCTTTTGCACAAAATTTCTATTTTTTCTAGCTACAACATATTTTTATTTCTGCATCTTTTCTGCAAATCTGGACTATTCAGTCCATTTATGTCAAAATATCGTCATTTAAAATGGCTGCACCACTCTCACAGTCCAAACACAAAGTTGCAGACATTTTTGCTGCAGTGTATTCTTCAGCTGATGATGGTGGCGGCTGTCACACACACGCATACAGTATGCCCTCACTTCCCCCAAATATTCATTACAAGATTCAAGACTAAATAATTTTGACTGGGTAAGTTCACAATTTATTTAGTTCTATTTTGATGAATACGTCTTTCATTGGATAATACTTTGTTGAATACTACATTTGTTGAATACTGCCTTGTTTATTCACACATTCATGGGAGCTGACGGTGGTGTGTATAATTGTATGTGGTGGGCCGCTCTACCCCAAAATTCCAGGGCTGATTTTTTGTCCCAGTCAGCCCCTGACACTACTGTTACAGTTGTTACAGTGTTTATTTACTGTGTTGTCTGTTGTCTAATGTGTCTGTCGTAATTTGCACTATGTTGAATGATGCGACATGTTGCACAGTGGTCTCATTTCATTATGTACGTATCCAAAACAGATGAAAATAAAGTAACCTTGAAACTTGTTTAGCCACACTCCAGTCCAGGAGATGGCAGTAACAAGTCTTTTGGTTGAATGTCAATGCCGCAGCACAAAATGGGTGAAGAGCGCGCATGACATGTGTGGAAGTGTCAGTTTTGTGTTCTGTTGTCATTAGTGGAAACAGTTTTACCAAATGCGTGGATTTAACGGTAAACTCATTTTCATTTTTTGTAGCACTAAAATGTCCTTACAGTTGTGGTATAACTAACTGTACGTTAGCTTTAGAAGGAACGATCATGCAGGATTATGTTAATCTAAATCTTCTCTAGACGCCTCAGATTTCGACATATGATTTATACACGTTGGCTTGCTATATGTGCAGGTCGTGTCAGATACACAGTGAATTATACTGGACATGATTCAGGTGAAGGGGAGGAGCATCTGCCTCAAATGCCATATTTGCTTTATACAATATACTTTATATGTAGGCTACTTTCTACATTTGTATATAGCTACTCTCTATACAAGTTGGCTTGCTGTATCCATGCCTCGGAGTACACTGAAAAAAAAAGATTATTCCACTGGAAGTAGAAATGTGCGATCAGAGCTGTCCTTATTTTAAATTGTAGGAGGCATAATGTTTAACGATATTTTGTTATACGTATCGTTGCATGTCAGCATGATAAGAGAGGTTTCTCTCACATTCTGTATGTTTGCCACTGCCTCGTTTGAATTCAGTTCTTTGAGAGATTAGGCATGCCCATGAGCTAGGTCAAGATGGGTCACAGGCTTTATTTTATTGGGCTTCTTTAATATAGGATAAATGTTTGATCAAGTCAACCATCCTGATCATTTTTGTTACATTTGTGATAAAGACACGCTGGGTGATCTTGACCAAGAAATTGACGATTGATTACAATACTCTCTTTGATGTAAAATGGACAGCAGGAACAAAGCTGGGCACCTCATAACTGTTACTCTGACCTTACCCAGCGGTTTAGGGGCAAAAAGCGGTGTACTTTACTGGACTGCTGTATATGTATGACAACTTCTGAATTTCCGAAGATGGAAAAGTCAAAACCCATCTATTTTGATTGTGATTTTGCTCTTAAACCAGTGCTGCATAATTCAAATCCAGGGCCAATTCCTCTTGCATTCTGTGCAGCTGGAACTGACCGAAGGTATGTGCCTTCAGATTTGAAATCAGCATTCTGGATGTTGCATAGGATTCAGGCAAAGTAGCAGACAGAAATACATTTTTAGTGATCCAATGCTAGTATCATATGTTTCATTGTCAACATTGTATGCAACCTTTTTGTGTCTTACAGTACCAGGATGAATCAGATGTCTGCCTTGATCAGACAGGCTGTACGAAATCTCCCCTCTTTAGGTGTTTGCGCACCATGCACTCATCATGTACGATACCTGGCTTCTAAACAGGTAATTTGCTTAAACAATATTAGTTAATTCCAGATCATTCATAGATTTATCCCTTTGTCAGTGTATCTATCACATCTGCGACACATGAATGAAAACCCAGATAAGCAGGTTGAGATGTTTTGGAGATGCATATATAGAAATTCTAGTGCTTTCAGCATTATCCTCACAGCTCTAGCTCTAAACTACATGAAGAACATCTAGACATCAAACATGCCTTATCAACTACATCTAGTGTAAGTAGGAGATTATGTTACATTAATTAACTTGAGTTCCTTTAACTTAAATCGAGCTGCTTCCATGCTGTCTGGGTGTCATTCACCTGGTATTATTATTTTTTGGCCACTGAGATTGAATATTCTGCTAATATGCTCTGCTATATCACATGTTTGTGTGCCATTTACTTGTTGTTCTTGTGTAAATGTTTTTTTCCTGTCATGAGCAGAGACTGCTTTTACCATTAATGTATTGTACCAAAAGAGTGTACATGTCAGTTTGTTAGAATTATTTAAAAATAAAATTTTAATCCTTGTTATAGGGGTGAAAATTTGCTCAAGTTATCACAATTATTAGGTATGTCCTTGTATAAAATTGGGAATCGTGGATATAACCCATATTTTAAACAGGACGAATGATGATTTGGCTTTGTTTGTGGTCTTTTGTTGTCCAGGGAAGAGGGCATGGCAAAGGTCAGAAGACTCACCCTAAACCACAGAAACCTGAGAAGCAGGAAGTGGAGATCAAGCAGTCTATGATGGTGTCTGAACTTGCTCAAGCTATGAACAAAGACATAGGTGACTGCAAATTTCTTTACAATGAAAAGCTAATCTAATATGTGTCTAATACAGGTTTTAACACTCTTAATGTGCACCTTTGCAGATCATGTATATGAAGCCCTGCTCCTCACATCTGTAGACCTAGATAATCTGGAGCCAAACACTGTGTTGGGAGAGAAGTGGATAAAGGAGGTGGTAAAGAAGTGTGGAATGAAATACAAATGGGCCAAAATATTGGAAGATAAAGTCAGAGAAAACAAAGACATCCAGAGACAGTAAGATCTCAATTTCAATATTACAAATCTTTACAGCACTTACTATACAAAGTGAGATTCCCTATTGTGGGGAATAAAATAAATAATTGTCCTTTTGAAAAATTGAAGTTTTTTTTGAATTGTATTTATGCTGAATACATTTATTAGATGAGTGTGTGTCTGTGACAAGTTCCTGGGTATTATATATGTATATATATATTTGTCAGACCTCCTCCAGATCTTGCTTGTTTAGTAAATCGGCCTCCAGTAGTAACCATAATGGGGCATGTAGATCATGGGAAGACCACACTACTGGACAGCCTTAGGAAGAGCCAGATAACCTCACAAGAGGCTGGAGGCATCACACAACACATTGGAGCCTTTCTAGGTAGTACCATTCCTTCATTGAACATAGATGTATTTCAAAATTGAAGATGTTAATGTACTTACGATTAGATTTCTTTTTGATTATTGTCCAGTCCAACTCCCATCTGGTGAGATTATCACATTTCTCGACACCCCTGGACACGCAGCATTTTCTGCTATGAGGTCTCGTGGAGCCCTAGTTACAGACATCATCATTCTGGTTGTTGCAGCTGACGATGGAGTAATGAAGCAAACCATTGAGTCCATACAGCATGCTAGGAAATCCAAAGGTAACCCGAACTTAACCCTATCCAACAGGCATTAGTATTTGGTACCTGCTGTTTTATTAGCATTATGTTTGGCTGGCAATAATTATTGGATGGTGTAATTAAACGTCCTTGTTCACTCTGTAAATGCAAACTCAGCAAGTGCCGTCTAGGCAACTTTTATCACTACAACTATGCAAATGTATTTTTCTCTAGTGCCAATGATTGTAGCAATAAATAAATGTGATAAGCCTCAGGCAGACCCCCAGAAGGTGAAACATGAACTGCTGGCCCATGATGTTGTATGTGAAGAGTTAGGAGGAGATGTTCAGACCATCCATATATCTGCTTTAAAGGTGTGTGAATGCTTCTTGTCTTTACTATAGCTAAATAGTAGTCATTACATTGTGATGTGAATGTTCTGTATTTTTTAGGGGGAGAATCTCTTGGAGCTGGCTGAAGCCACATTAGCGCTTTCCGAGGTGCTGGAGCTGAAGGCAGACCCTTCAGGTTTAGTCGAGGGCACTATCATAGAAAGTCAGATTGACAAGGGCAAAGGGTGGGTATCCACAAAATTCTCAGCAAATATGTTCTTAAATGTACTGCAGTAGTGACAGTATGACATGCTGCCCTGACAAAAAGGGATTTTGTAGCTTTAGTAATTCCACAAGAACAACCTGCTAATTTCCCCCAGCAGCCACCTGGGGAAATTCAAGGCAAATACTCAACAATGCCTATCCAAGCTGCTAGGGGCGAAGGCAGGGTACACCCTAAACAGTCGCCAGCACGTCGCAGGGCCACACTCTCACACACATTTACACTCACAGGCAGGCCTGTCACAATAAACAATAAATGAATTAATTGCACAATAATTTAAATGGGGTCGATAATTTTCCGGCCGTGATAATTTTTATTTGTTTGCTTTGCAATGGACTCATGTGATACATTGGTCTCTACCGCCCCTCTGTCGTTTACTTAGGGTAATGAGGCAAGAACTCTTTTGTGGGTTAGCCTAATAGCTAGCCGCCTGGTGAGAAAATGCATTTAAGCTGTGAATCCCACTTACAGGATAGGAAGTTTTTTTTTCTTCAGAGATCGGCACTTCTCGTTTATCCTCAGAAGCGTTATGTGAGACGTGCTTCACTCGGACTCTGATCACAAGAACACCTGTGGGTGGTTATTGAAGGGAATTGGAGATCACTGCCTGCGTTGTGTGATTGGAAAAGTGCATGAGTGTTTGCGTATTTCAGCCCTGCCGGCCTTAGCAGTCTGCACATCGGTGTCCACACTACTTACTGCTCAGGCCGGAAGGGCTGAAATACGCAAACACTCACGCATTCCTCAAATCACACACCGCAGACAATGATCAACAATTCCCTAAGTTATCACCCGCAGGTGTTCTTGAGATCAGAGACGCGGCGAGCCACAGCGCTGAGCACCTGCCGCCTGCCACGCCCTCTAAACACGACTCACTCTGTCACTCACGCGAGTCCTGGGTAAGAGTCTGTAGTACTCTGGTGAGTGACTGCGGGGTCGAGACGAACCTGACACTTTTGTGTACCCGAGTCCTGATCGGGAGGTAACGTCCGATTCCGGTCGAGTCCGAAACTACGTGATCGGGCCTGATTTCCGATCACGTTATTGAATCGGGACATCCCTTATTATTATGCCACTATCATTACATCAGTAGAAACGGACAAAAAATTTTATCGTTACAGGCTCACTCACAGTCACACCTAGGGGCAACTTTAGTGTGCTCAATCAACCTATCCTCAATCACTATCCTCAATCATGTTTTTGGTGGTGGGAGGAAACCCATATGGCCAAGTGTAGAACATGTAAACTCCGCACAGAAAGACCCTGCGCCCAACCCGGGAGTCGAACCCAGGAGACAACAGCGCTAACCCCCTGCTTCCTGCCCTAGCAGCCACTTGGCAATATTATTTCAGCTATCTAGCTACTACTCTTGCTTGGTATATCACCACACCACAGCAACCACCAAAACACAAGCAGTTTGGGGGAATTGCTTAAGCTGTGCAATCACTCTGTACTTTATCCTGGAATTGCATTTTTTCATTGATATAAGCTTACTGTTAATTCTGATTAGATATTTGCATTGCTAATTTATGTTGCCATTACTTTATCGGTTTTAGGCAACATTTTACAGTGTTCTGATTATTATTAGAACATTAAGCAAAAGTTATTTTATGGACAGTGGGAAAAGAGACACCAGTCAGCTAGAGGGTGTTCCATAATGAAGTGATGATTTATCCTGCTAAACCTGCATATTAAATCTAGCAGCATGTTTGTGCTTTTTCCAGGCCTGTTACCACGGCAATCATTCAAAGGGGAACCCTGAAGAAGGGATGTATACTGGTTGCAGGGACAGCCTGGGCAAAAGTGAGATTTTTATTTGATGCAAACAACAAAGCGGTGACCAAGGCGGGGCCAAGCACACCAATTGAGATTGTTGGGTGGAAAGAGCTTCCTTCTGTTGGCGAGGAGATTCTGGAAGTTGAGTCGGAGGTCAGATACTTTGTTTTGTTTGAGCATCACCATTTTACCATTTTACCTACACATAGGCAACTTAACCAGTAGTAATAAAGCTAAAGGAATCCTATAATATACCTAATACCAATGTAATAGAATTTCATTGTGTTCATTTTGTTTTATTAATTGGTATTGCATGTAAGGTATAGAAGCTGTAATAGCAGTGAAAAAGGTAACTTAATTGAAATTTTACTGAAACATGGCACTGTGTATGTAATAAATAGTTAAACCATGGGAGAGAAGTCTTCAGTTTTAGTAATGAAGGTTAGAAGGGAATGCACGTGTATTTATTTCAACCAAGCTAAGCATGGGAGATGGATCGAATCCAGAGAATTGCATGTTTTAGGTCATTTTTATTCACAAAAAGAAAGTTAATCATTAAAAGACTGGAAAAGGAAGTGATTCAGTCATCTGTCAGGTGATTGTCTGACAATTAGAAGTGTGGAAAACATGAATTATGATACTGTGCTTATAAGATCTGATGTAATTTCTTAGCATAGGGCTCGAGAGGTGGTGGAGTGGCGCTTATACATGGAGGAGCAGAACAAGCTAAATGAGGATGAGAGGGCCATCGAGGATAAACACCTTCAGCACCAAGAGAATTATAAGAAAGAGAGGGAGAGACTCGCTCATCTCAGTTGGAAGCAAAGGAGAGCAGCTCTATACCGCAGCAACAAACATCACATGACCTGCAGACCTAGTGAGAAAGCTGAGACTGAGATGATCAGTCTGCCACTGATTGTCAAAGGTAAAAAACCCCTTAGAATTATTTACAAATGTTTGTGTTGTAAATGTTCGATGTGAATTAACTAAAAACGTCATTAGTGATTGTAAGAAATGAACTAATCTACCTTATTTTGAAAATCAATTAATGATATATATTAAGCATAACATATTTTACAAGATAAATAGCAATATATTTGACATATATTTAGTACACATGTAATAATTTAATTTCACCATGTGACCGCTAAGCCAATTCATTTTAAACAAATATAAATGTAATTATTTTAAATGGATTAATACATTTGAACTGAATAGTCATGACAGTGTTAATAGCCATATTATGTAAATAATTTTTTTTTAAATGCACTTTTATGGGTTTAGGTGATGTTGATGGCTCAGTGGAGACTCTTTTGAATATCCTTGAAAGTTATGATGCTGATGAACAGTGCCAGATGAACGTAGTGCATTTTGGTGTTGGAGACATCTCAGAAAATGATATTACCTTGGCAGAGACATTTTCAGGTTTGCCCTTTAGAAGTATTTATTTTTTAATACTTTATTTAAAAAAAAAATATATTTTTATTTAAATGTTGCTTTAGTAAGTAGTTAATTCTGAGATATGCTTAGGGAAACTAAGGCTTTATTTGTGGTTTTGATAACTGCTGATATTTTGTTTGTTCTTCAATTGACCAGGTACAATATACGGGTTCAATGTTGCAGCTAATAAATCAGTTCAGGAAATGGCTGCTAAGAAGAATATACCCCTAAAGATGCACAATGTCATCTACCGTTTGATAGATGATCTGAAAGAGGAACTTGGCAGCAAACTGCCCCCAACCACTGAAGAAAATATAATAGGTGAGCTGACTTCATGCTTCAGCATGTTACAGACACACCTGCAGCTTCCTCACTGTACTGACTACAGGTTTAGAAGAAAGGGGTGGTCTTTATATTGACCATACCATTTCCTAATGTGTTCTGAGTAATATGATATCAGTGGGTCCAGGATGAATTCACACCTGTAGTTATAGCTGCCCACATGTGATCTAATCACACATTTAATGGCAGATTAACAGGGTCTAATGTGATTGTTATAGTATCAGATAAACTGTCATTAGTAGTTTTATATATACAAGGTTTATTAGCATGATGGATGTGTCTGATAAAGTGGATAGTAATTATCAGGTGTTTGATTAATTCACTGCTGCTGAACCTGCAGCACATACACACTAACAGGCCACTGTCATGTTAGTTTTGCTGACGTGCTGACAATGATAAACTAACATTTATATACATGTCATATACATTTAGGTTACATTTATGCATGATATACTATCATATACTTTCATACTTTCAGACTGAGAAAAAGAGGTAGTCAAGTAAAAAGTGGCAAATATAGTGTAAGAAATATACAATGACAAACATTAAAAACATTAAAATGTAAACTGCACATCATTAACAATATGATAATGCATAAATGTGGTAATTAATTTATTCTAAAATATTCAGTAAACCAGCTTTTGCTTATAATTTAATCTCAGTTAGAAATGTGTTTGCTTGTTCCTGTTTAGCACTGGGGTTTTGTTATGTTTACTCATACTAATACAGTAAAAAAATTAAGGACTTTAATATCAATTCTATGTTTAATTAAGCTAAATCGCTAGTTATCTCTCATTATAGTATGTTGGTCTGGCTAAAACAAGAAGATTCTGTGTGAGGAGGATATTTGTATTATTTACTATGGTTATTAATAGTGTTTCCCTTTATAAAAACATGAACTCTTCTTCTTTGTATAGGAGAGGCTTCAGTTTTGGCTACATTTGATGTGACGGTAGGAAAGAAGAAGATACCAGTGGCTGGCTGCAAGGTCCAAAAGGGAACGCTGGACAAGAAAATGAAATTTCGACTCGTCAGAGGAGAAGAAGTTCTGTGGGAAGGTATCTTGCATCCATTTTTTAAGTACCTTTGAAAAATTCTTACGGGTATGAGTTACATTATGATCTGCTTTGGGTTTAGAGGATGGTGTTATTCAAAATAAACATACAAATGAATCTGCTACTTCATAGCTATTAGGATGCAGTGTGTGGCAGGTAGAGATAATAAGGGAGTAATATTTACTAAAAGTTGTCCTAGAAATAAAAACTTGTGAACCGGTGACAAAATCCTACACAGGAGCTAGTGTGGCACGAATTGTTAAAACGGACAATGTGGTTGCATAGAGAATTGCAAGGCTGCAAACCAGTCAGAGCATCGATGTTGCCCTCTGATCACCTCTGAAATCTCCTACAATGTGCATGGGCGGAGCAGAGCCTGGTCTGATGAAACATGTTTTCTTTTACAGCAGCAGTATGAGTAAAATGGCAGTTCAGGTTACAGAAAACCTACCCAGTATGATTAAGCTTTTGTGGAATATGCTGGGTAAAAAAAGAAAAGGAAAAAGAAAAGAGCGGAATCATCTGTTTTTCTCCATGAATTGGTCATAAAAGTAATTTGATCACAGTAAAAATTTTACTCTTTTTATATTATTAGTAGACAAACACACACATGGTAGTGGAAACCACTGTAATTAAGTGATGCTTTGGATATAATAATTGATTGACCCTCCTTTGGCAGCAATGACAACAGTCAGGCTCTTCTTGTAACTACAGATCAGCCCTGCATTCTGTGCAGCAGGGAATCGTAGCCCATTCCTCCCTGCAGAACTGCCTTCCATATGCTTTGTTTCTCTTCAAGTCATTCCACTGCATCACAATCCGGGCTCTGACTGGGTCACTCCGAAAGGTGGATTTTGTTGTTCTGAAACCGTAGTAGTGTGTATTTTCTGCAGTTTTTGTCCTGTTGCATCGTCCAGCCTCTTCTGAGCTTTACTTAACATGACAGACACCCTTTTACATGAGCATGCTTCTACTTAAATGCTCTACTTTCATGATCTATCACTGTAGTGTGAACTTCGTTTTCCATAAATTTAACCTGAAAGCCAAATATCCCTAACTTTTTGTGAGTAGTGTACTTTTTCCACATGAACTGTAAATGTTTACATTATGTATTCAATAAAAAATATATAACATATAGTTATTTGTGTGGTGTTAGTTTAAGCAGACTTATTTGTGTTTGTCTATTGTTGTGAAGATCAGATTACCTTTTATGACCAGTTTGTCCAGAAATCCATATAATTCCAAAGGGTTCACACACTTGGTCTTGCAACTGTAGTTCTGTTTAAGTTGCCATGGTACAATTTATAACTGTGCAGGTTGAAACTCCAGCATGGCTCATTATAGCAGCCTAGCTAGACAGGGCAAAGCTTAGGTGCAGTTTCTGATGCTTCATACTATTGCACAATGTATCAACAGTTACAGGTATGTTTATTTTTTTCCCCTCAGGATATTTGACTGCCCTAAGACATCACAAGGATGATGTGCAGAGTGTGAAGACAGGCATGGAATGTGGTCTTTCTTTGGACAAGGCCATCGAGTTTCACGTTGGAGATGAAATTATGTGTTATGAGGAGATTGAGAAACCGCAGAAAATATCTTGGGATCCAGGATTTTAAGGGTCTCGATATTGGTGTAATATCAAGGTAATCTCTGTTGCTTACAGATAATGCAGTGCAGGTTACAGTATACAAAAACCTTTTTGTTCCATTTTTCATATCAGGGATTTTATATGATGAGGATGAGGATAACTCTAAGCTTAAGTACAATTATAGGTATAACCTGTTACAATTCCTACAAGGGCTCAAAGAGCATTTTCGGTCAATCTCGCTACTGAGTGTGGAAGTGGGGAAGGGAATGTGTTTTTCAGCAACGTCGCCTGAAAAATGACCAAGTTTCTCCCCAAGAACAACTAAATCGAGCCCTCAGTTCAACAAAATTTGAATTCCGACAGCCTAGTCACAGCTCATCAGAGGTACACGAGGACAAAGGCAACCTTGCGGCGGCACAGTTGGACTTGACCTACGCCTACGGCTCCATCCCACACAAGCTGTTTGAGCATGACCTACACCTCCATCATATCCCCAGCAAGATCAAGGACTTTATCTTTGAATATCATTAAAAAATGTCAGGGTCAGAGACACTTCTGTGGCAGTTACATTGGGTTGGTATCACCTACAGAAAGGATAAAATATGATATTTAAAAGCATATATGTGTTTTGTTATGAGCATTCTGGAAATGGCAGATTTACTGGGACTAATGTTGGACTGAGTGGTAAGACGAAAGGTGTGTTTACATCAACACTGACTGGTATGTGAATGCCCTGCTAGTCTCTAGTTGTTTCTCGTAGTCGTGGTGTACATCCCTTCCAGTACGTACAATATTGGGCTATCTTAAAAAACTCATTCAGGTGGATAGTTAATTATTATTATTAATTATATTAATTCTGTCTATATGTGGACTTTCCTACAAGGAGGGCAAACATGCTGGACAGTGTTTGCACAATTCTGGCACCTACCACCCTGTCCTCGGCTACCGTGCTCATGTATCCATCACATTGACCTGAGGATACAGACCGCTTGTCAGATGTGCTAAGCTCATTCAAAAGTAGTTGAAGATCTGTACCCCAGGCACAATCACCTCTATATAAGACTGCTTTGAGCACACTGACTGGGGCTGTTGGGGAAACTGCAACCTACAGTGGCTCTACCACACTGATTATGGGGTGCTGTCTATAAAAAGAACTAATTAAGTGGTGTCATTTTTTTCATAATTTAGCTCAATTTTCACACATATAGAGCTAAATGTGTTTTTAAAAAGAACAGTGATATATTTAGGTACATTTTCTTGCTTATCTCACAAAAGTGAGTACACCCCTCACATTTTTGTAAATATTTTATTATATCTTTTCAAGGGACAACGCTAAAGATAAGAAACTTATAGAATGTAATTAGTGTACAGCTTGTATAATGGTGTAAAGTTGATGTCCCCTCAAAATAACTCAACACACAGCCATTAATGTCTGAACTGCTGGCAACAAAAGTGAGTACACCCCTAAATGAAAATGTTCAAACTGTGCCCAGTGTCAATATTTTGTTTGGCCACCATTATTTTTCGGTACTGCCTTAACTCTCTTGTGCATGGAGTTCACTAGAGCTTCACAGGTCGCCACGGGAATCCTCTTCCACTCCTCCTTGATCACGTCATGAAGCTGGTGGATGTTCAACACCTTGCGCTTCTCCACCTATCGTTTGAGGCACTACAGATGCTCAATAACGTTTAGGTCTGGAGACATGCTTGGCCAATCCAGCACCTTTACCCTCAGTCTCTATAGGCAGTGGTTGTCTTGGAAGTGTGTTTGGGGTCATTATCATGTTGGATTCCTGCTCTACGGCCCAGTTTCCGTAGGCAGGGGATCACACTCTTCTTCAGTATGGCACAGTACATGTTGGCATTTATGGTTCTCTCAGTGGCCTGTAGTTCCCCACATGCAGCCCTAAGCCATGACACTCCCACCACCATGCTTGACTGTAGGAAAGACACATCTGTCTTTGTACTCCTCACCTGGTCACCGCCACACACAGTTCACACCATCTGAGCCAAATAAGTTTATCCACAGGATGTGGTTCCAGTATTCCAGTCCTTAGTCTGCTTGTCTTCAGCAAACTGTTTGCGGTCCTTTCTTGTGCACCATCTTTAGAAGAGCCTTTCTTCTGGGACGACAGCCATGCAGACCAATTTGATGCAGTGTGCATATGATTTGAGCACTGATAGCCTGGCTCCCCATCCCTTCAACCTCTGCAGCAATGCTGGCAGCACTCGCATGTCAATTTTCAAAAGCCAACCTCGGGACATGACGCTGAGCTCATGCGGGGCCTGTTCTGAGTGGAACCTGTCCTTTTAAACCGCTGTATGGTCTTAGCTACTGTGTTGCAGCTCAGTTTCATGGTGGTAGCAATCTTCTTATAACCTAGGACACCTTTTTATAGAGCAATAATTATTTCTTTCAGATCCTCAGAGAATTCTTTGCCATGAGGTGCCATGTTAAACGTCTAGTGAACAGTATGAGTGTGTGAGTGCGATAACACCAAATTTACCCAAGGACACCTGAGACCTTGTAACACCAACGAGTGACATGACAACGGGAAGGGAAAAGGGCTAATTGGGCACAATTTCGGCATTTTTTATTTAGGGGTGTACTCACTTTTGTTGCCAGCAGTTCAGACATTTATGGTTGTGTGTTGATTTATTTTGAGGGGACATCAACTTTACACCATTATATAAGCTGTACACTGATTTCTTTACATTCTATCAGAGTTTCATATCTTTAGCGTTGTCCCTTGAAAGGATATAATAAAATAGTTACAAAAATGAGAGGGCTGGACTCACTTTTGTGAGATACTGTATGTTAAATATATATCAACATCTTACATCTTAAGTCTAAATATGAAATCTATATCTAAATGTTAAGTCCACATGACAATTTGAAATCTTGAATCTAAAAAACTGGGTCTCCAAATGTGGGACTTTTGAATTTTATTATTGTATTCACTGGGTGAAATGCAACATTCCTGGTCATGAGTTCATAAATTTTGCAAACCAACTAGCAGATGTTCTTACACCACCGTCATTCCAATGTTCCTTTAGGATGTGTTGCCTGGTAGCACTATAGGTAGGTAGAACACTTTCACCGACACAGCTGGGGCACTGGAAAGCTGCAAGCAGGAGTTTAGGGGAAGAATGGTTTGTTTGTCTGAATAGACGGTCTCCTGGTTCGAGGGAGGCCCTTCAGAACTCCCCAACCACACGACTTCATTGTGGATGTTTTTCACTGCCCTTTTTGGATTTATATTTGGATGCATGGTTTGTTGTGTGGTTTCTTTTGGGGAATTTCTCCATTCAGTTGGAGGGGAATTGGAGAGGAGTAACTCCATGTTACTCCAGGTGGCCTGTACCTATAAGTCGCTATGGATAAGAGCATTCTGCCAAATGCTGTAAATTAAAATGCTAATACAACTTCTTGACTATAAATCCCACAAGCCTTAGATATGTTTTACAGAATCTTGCTTTAGTTAAACACAAACCCTTTAACCCTAGTTCTAACCTCTTATAAAACTTACAATCCCTTGGTCTAAACAATTACAAATCTTATATTAGTCAAGCATAACAAATAATTCATTTAAAAGAGAACAGGTGTCTGCCAAAGTAATCCACAATAAATGAACCATAATAAACATTTGAGAAAAACAAAGATGATCATTAAATAGACTATTACTTAAGAGGATAAAATAAACAATTAACAGACCATAAAAGCAATGAAAGGAGAGAACATAAACAACTGACAGCAATAACCGTTCAGATAAATCTCTTTGCCACCCTTAGAACTCAACAACATGAATAAAAGTTCTAAAAAATATTCTTATCACAGGACCATAGTTCTCTAGCAGTAGAATGGAGTCTAATATGGTCAGAGGTATAGCCTGGAGCCATGCACAGATGAGCTTTAAAAATAAATAAAACTCAAGTCTTTATGTCTCATTTCACCAGTGCAAGGACAGAAGTGATGCTCTCCCTCTTCTCTTTTTTTCTTTAGGAGCCTAGCAGCAGCCTGTTGTGGCAAACTTGACTGACAGATTTCCACATGCACAGAATTACAGCAGTCCGTATAAGGAGAATTTTTTATAGACTGTTTCCAAGATGTGTTTTGCTATATTCCTGAGGTGAGAGGAACAACTGAACAGAAGTGTGTTTGTGTTTTGACCAAAATAAAAAAATTATTGAATGTATCTTAGTGGGCAGTGGTCTCAAGTCATTTTCTGTAGCTCTAACAGTCCCCCAAAGATTCCCAAAGACAGTAAGGTATTTTATTTGACACATGCTCTAAACCACACTGGTCAGGATGTTATGTTTGTGATAATATAAGTGCTTAAAAATGGGGACAGTTGGGAAAAATTTACTTTCTACAAGGCATTTTTACAAGAATGGAAGGTTAGAGTTGGGTCTAGTCCGGTTTAACAGCTGTGATGTCATTAAACTGATTATTATAGAAAGAATCCATAAAACAACTGCCTGCAGCACATCATTCCACAATGCATGGCACACATCCAGGGAGTGAAGGAGTTAGAAATCTTATTTTTGTGTTTATTTTGTGGTCTAAAGAATCCCTAAAAGTATATTTAATATACGTGTGCTATGCGTGTAATGCCAAGCTCTTGTTTATAGCTGTATGTCTTTGTGTTTGTACAAGATCAGCTGATTCTGGACCTCTGTGAGGTCAGCATATATCACTCTGAGAGCAAATGTATATCTCTCTTTTCACTTGGCAGAAGGTTAGGCAAACGTGCATATTGATTTATCTTCCTTACCACGTCCTCTGATGTAGTATTTAAAACTTCTACCAGAAGAATGTGCTGGATCACTGATACAGTTTCAAACTGTTTGGAAAACAGGGTGTAGGTAAGTTAGAAGGACCACGGGCCAGAGTTAAAGAATAAGTGAAGAATCTTTTGAAGCTCTCACCAGTGACATAACTATAGCGGGTTCAGCAGGTGCAGTTACACACGGGCCCGTGGTCTCTCGGGGGCCATCACTACCACAAACCCGCCTCCTTAAAAAAAACCCTTAGCATTATAAATTCAACCATCAATTAAAAACGTGCGTAATCCAGGCTGCTGACAGTTCCTGATGCTGTTGGCCTTCGTAGTATTTTTCTTTAATGTTTTTTAAGGTCGGACTGCAGTAAGCATTTCACTGCATGTTGTTCCATGTATGACACTGTAGGCGACAAATAATATCTGAATTTGTCATCACAGGTCCCGGTCTCCGTCGCTCGAGATCCGCACAACCCCGACATGAGCAGCGTCTGGGTTTAACCTGCAGGGTGTGTGTTTGTGTGAAAACAATAAAAGGCTTGAACTACTTCAGTTGTGTGTAATGAAAATCTAAAATATATGAAAGTCTAACGTTTATCAGTACATTACAGAAAATAATGAACATTATCACAATATGCAAATTTTTTGAGAAGGACCTGTATGTCAGCTGCTGTGTGGTCACGGGAATGTGCTGCTGCTCCTTTCAGCCGGAGGAGCGCTCACTGATCAGAGCAGACACAAAGAGTTGAGTAACTGTACCAGGAAAGCAAGACCTTGCACTTACAGGACAGTTCTGGCGCCATTTGGAAAGTTG
>JBBKCR010000101.1:4333266-4351765 GCA_037577295.1 Ladigesia roloffi | reverse complement strand
TATTATTATTATTATTATTATTATTATTATTATTATACCACTATCGCTACTGTTATTGTTACTATTAGTTTTAGTATTAAGTAGTAGTAGTAGTATTGGCAGCTGGGTGGCCTAGTGGTTAGGGCGTTGGCCCTGCAATCAGAGGATTGGGGTTCAAATCCCAACTGCTAGCGTCACTGCTGAGGTTCCCCTGAGCAAGATACCGTCCCCACTCAACCTTGTTGGCGGCAGCCCCCTGCTACACTTGGCGAATGGGTTAAATGCAGAGAAATTATTTCACTGTGTGTTATACTTGTATGAATATGCATGTGATAAATAAAATTTGTATAGTTGTAATAGGGCTTATGTAAGAACAATATTAAACATGACCTAACACAAGTGATTTGGCTAATTTTGGCAATTTATTTAGGTTTTTTTGGGGGGTGGGGGGCTATATTAACAGTAATTATTGACCCGAGTCCTAATTAAACCTGACAATTTTTATAGGACGTTATAACACACGTTATACTATGGGTGTGTTCGTAAACTGACACTCCAAGCTCCGATCCACTCTAATGCTTGATCATGGTTTGGCCCGACCCGAGGATAGTGGCAGGGAATATTGGCCTGACCTGACCCGTGCTGACTAGGGGCAGGCCGTGAAGTCGAGGGGGTGGGGCGGGGTACGCAGTGACTGCTGCGCTGAGAACAGGGCTGATCTGAATTGTGATTGGTGAAGAAGCGAGTCTCCGCAGACCAGCATGAACCCTTTCAGAGACCAGCACAGGTTCCTGGTCCATAGTTTAAAAAATGCTTCTGTAGTGCATCAGGGAGCAGACTGTGCAGCCGACAATTTTGGAGGATGTCCAGGTTGACCATGGTCTGGGTCTGTTGGCATGGGCTTGACCACAGGGAAGTGATGACATCCAAGATCTTCCACCAGGAAGAGGCACAGAGGAGTGTGGTGTGAGGATAGTTAAAATCTCCTCCCATAGGATGCAGTAGAAGGTGTAATACTGTGGGCTCTTCTTCAGAGAGTGCGTAGTATGCCTGCTACGCTTCTCCAGTCAGGAAGGGGGCCAGAATGCTTGCCCAATCCCCATATGGCCATCCTTCATGAGTCAATACTCTAATAGATTCTGCTGTGGGTAAGTGATGAGATCACGCACAGGTTAACAGAGCTGATACACTTAACAGTCAGCAGAGGTACATTTTGTTGGAAGAATAGCTCGAGAGTGTTCAGTCCACAACAACAGGAACAACAATCTCTGCCAGAGCTTTTTATCCTTTTTGTGTTTCTACAGAAATTCTCAGAGACTCTCTGGCCACGTACAAGTGAGATTAAATCTGGTTGTACTTCCGATAAAGACTCTGACCTTTTAGAGATGGCAACACCATATTACGGATGTTTAAAGAGTCTGTAGTGGCTGGTGTAATTTCTTTTCTATGCAATGATGTGCTGGGATGGCAGCTCGAGTGACCTCGGAGATGGAGCCTGACCACTGTCACTGAAAGGAAATCATTGTCCAGACTTAAGTCTTGTATGGAGAATGCTTAATTTGTTGTGACTAAACTGAGAAGTACATTTAGCCACAGAGTGTTTTCCTGCTGAATCCAGGATCCTCCAGGATCAATAAATATTTCTAAATCCTTCCGAATGGAAAAGCCTTTTTTTCCCCAACACAACACTGTGTGGCACACTGCTAGCTGGCTTTATCCAGGAAACTTTGACAAAGCACAGGTTATGTAAATGGATGCTAGGGGGTGTTTGCAACAAGCCTAAAGCATGTCTCTTGAACGTTCTGGCATCATTGCATGTGACTTGGAGCTAAAGTCACCCTACAACTCTTTCAAGAGGCTTCCTGGGAAAGAGACATTTTGCTTACCTGTGGCCAAGTTAAACCAAAAGGACACACAACTGCCAGACCATATTTTGTTATCTTTTCATGAATTTCATTGGTGTTGCTATTCTACTGCACCCATTATTGAAGGGCGCAGCTGAAACACCTGAGCTCAATACTCAAGAGTAATTTCCACATACCTTTGGTCATTTAGTGTAAAATCAAGGATTATATCCTGGAACCTGATGTGGTTTTCTCAGGCATATAATATGCTTGTGTGGATTACATCATATCAACAGTTCATATTCTATTTGTATTTTTGTAACAGACAATAACCATATTCCTATTGCATTATTAATGATGTTAAATATGCAATAATGTGCCACTATTCAGGCCAATTCAAACGGGTGTTTTTGTGATGTTGCCATAGCTGGTGTTGGTGTTTACCGAAGCAGAGGGTGCAGAGGAGGGACTAGCCGAGTCTATCTCTCCAGCTACATCATGAATTTCTTGGGCTAACATGGCCAAATCTTTTGCCAGGTCTTGACTTATCCTGAGAAAGAAAGTTGTGTTACAATTTAAACTGCACGGTAGAGAAATAAACCCAAAAATGGTTGTTTAGTATTACACAGTTTCTCCTCAGAATAAACAAAAGTGAAACATTGCTGAAGTGTAGTGTACTACTTAATCCAAATATGTAATCTTAATGTTTTATTAGGATTAATGATTTATTGAAATTATAGAATGGATTTGTGCTTTCTTATTTGTGCTTTCTTATATCAGATTAGGAAGTTTTTTACCTGGCAATCTCCTCACTGTGGGCAGTCCAGTCTCTCATGTAGTCATCCTGATCTCTGCTAGACTGGTGTCTAAGCATGGATATGCCCCCGGGGCTGGGTGTAGCAGGAGCTGATCCACCCAGCTGGGTCACACGTGGAGCTATTGGTTTTGGCCTTGTGTGCTTTGTTGGGTGACGGTTTGAGCCAAATTCATCCTCTGAAGTTGATGCATACTCAACAGGCACACGTTGCCACCGCGTACCAGCTATTAGGGTGATATTAAAGAGACTTAACAACACTTTAATATACTTACTACATATGTGGTTCATGCAGCTCTTACCTGCAGCAGTGCCACGATCAATGGATTTTCTAGTCAACTTATCAGGTAGTTTGGAAGCACTATTGGCTCTGGCTCTGGGCACTGCCATTGTAGATGACGGGAGTCCCAGTTGCAGGGTACCGTTCTGACCTGGTTTTGAGGAAAGTCTCCTGATCTTCCCTGTGGTGGTCTCGGAGTCACTTCGCGCTGAAGGAGAGCTAACTCTTGGCCTCCTAGGCTGAGCTAGCACCTCAATCCGTGACAGAGTCCTCTGTCCAGCTGAGGGTCTGGAAGCAGAGCTTGCAGTGGATGCCTCAGATGCCACAGACACTCGATCCATATCAGCTAGGTCTGTGTCAGAAGTATCTCCCAGACGAGCACGACGAAGCAAAGAGGCACGAGTTGGCCTGGGCTGAGACATTGAAGAAATTGCAGAAGCAGCTGTCTTGGTCTTTGCTTCTTTGGATCTACTACTTGTCTCTGATTTCAACCTAACAGTTTTGCTCGAACTAGAAACATGCTCAGCATGTGTGTCTTGGGAAAGAGATGAATTCAGATCATCATCTGTCAAGTCAAGTGAGGCCCAAGCACAGGAATTTGAACGGTTTTGGACACGTGGATGTGACTTGCCTTTGGTAGTACTGGTGTTCTTGGATGTGACACATACTGGACCACTTACTGGACATTTCTTCTGGGCCATCCTACTTTTCCTTTCTCCTCCTGCTTGACTCACAGTGCTTGTGGTATCTATATCAGATTCTGGGGAGACTGAACCCTCCAGTGAGAAGCTGGATGGGTCTGCTACATCTGACAGTGTGGTTTCCAAAAAAACTGCCACAGATTCAGAGTCCTTCAGCAAAGTGGCAGCATTAGTGCCTGAATTGTGATTTGTTGTTGTGGATCCATCAATGCATGGAATAAGTTCCACGGGCACATTGGCACTGGGTCTCTCCACTGTGAAGCTCTCCTGCCTTAGCAGAGCCTTTCCTGAAGTCATCTTTTCTCCTGCTTTACCCTTTGTCTCTCTTTTTGGACTTTTTTCAACACTTCCTGGACTGACATGGGGTTCATTGTCCTTATGCCTGGCAGCCTGCTTGCTAACCCTTGTCCTGTTAATAGTTGATGGGTTTACCTCTGCAACTCCAGCTCTAGAATGTTCATGGTGTTGGTCTGTCTTGTCCTGGAACACTTGATCTTGTTTCTCAGATGAAGATGATCTTTGTCTGTCCTGTCCCTCAGTGATCTCCTGAGGCATGGCTTGTTTATGCTGTGATTGATATGAAGGGGGGTATATGGAGCCTTTGGGAACCTTTGTCTCACTGTTATGACCTGAGGAACCGTGAAATAAAAGATCACTTTTGTTTTTACAATAACAGTAGCTATTACAAACAGTATATCTACAACTATTACACATACTTAGAGATGCATACCTTTTTCACCAGTACCAGTCACCGTGCATTCAGCTCCAGAGCCCTCAGGGTCTGTCCGTTTGTGAGTTGCAGCTAGACTTGTCCACTGAGAGACCCACCGTGGCCCTCCTACGACAACTAGGTCATCGTCCAACAACTAGAATGGAATGGTCATATTACCATATAAAATTCAGCCTTTTCCAAATACATATTTGCTGTTGTTTCTAAAATGCAAAAATACTTATGATAATAATGCTATCATATTTAAACATATTCTATGAATAATATCTGACGTTTGTGTAAATTATTTTAAAAATTTGTTACACCAGCATGGCCAATGTTTCTGGTTTCTGTGGCTACTTGTTTTCTGTCCTTCTGGTGCTGTGGGTAATGCTGCCTTGTCAGGGTCTGGTTATCGACCAACCTAAACACCTATACAACATTACAAGTCGATCTTACTCATGAAATAATGTTCAAATACACATTTATTAAAGGTTTTTAAGTATACTTGACAAACCTGCAAAAAATACAACTAATAACGGGGCCTCAATAGGATTATGTATTTCTGTTACACCTGGCAAGCAAGCAAGCCGGTGTACTCTCTAATTCTGCCCATCTGCAGGGGGAGCCAGGGATATAAGTAAGCCACTGGGAATGGCTTGAGAGAGGAGAAACGCAGGGACAATTTATCAATTAAATTCTACCCCAGAAATATGGAAAGTAATTGCCATGAAAGAGTTAAAAAAAGGAAAAACAAAAAGTAAAAGAACTGCTATGCAGCACACAGAGAAAAGAAGGTGTTCAGTCTTGAATGAAAGACAGACTGTGTATGAGTTTGTGAAATACTCAGACCGGCCCGTCTGGCACCAACAACCATGCCACGCTCAAAATTGCTTAAATCACCTTTCTTTCCCATTCTGACATTCAGTTTGGAGTTCAGGAGATTATCTTGACCAGGACCACACCCCTAAATGTGTTGAAGCAACTGCCATGTGATTGGTTGATTAGATAATTGCATTAAAGCGAAATTGAACAGGTATTCCTAATAAACCTTTAGGTGAGTGTATATATATTAGTGCTGTCAAGCGATTACATTTTTTTATCTAATTAATTACATGGTGTGGCGATTAATTAATCTAATTAATCTGGTGATTAATTAATCAAATTAATCACATTTAATCGCACATAAATACAGACTTACCAGAAGCTTTTTTTACCATGTATTATTGAAGCCTATAACTTAGGCTACAATGGTCATGACATTTTTAAAACTGAGTAAACCAAACCTTTGAATTAGGTTACAGTATATGACAGTTGTAAGTTTGCTCCATCTCCCAGCTCTCTCTCACACACTCCGGCCACAGCACTGAGACTCCGTCCCTCTGTAGGTCTGGATGGAGAAAGCTAATGCGGCTACTTCCAACCCAATGTTCCCGTTCCTGCTGCATCTAACTCGACCAACACCTCTCCTACAGACACTACGTCCACGATCACTACTTCCACACACTTTCCCGATTGGCAAAGTGCTGAAATAAACATGTTTGTGCTTCGTGTTCACTCTCTCCTTGAATGGCCACGCAGCTCCGCACCAAAGTTGAACTGGGAGACGCGCGAGCGACTTTTCCAAAAGGCAAATATTCCCCTTCAGAATCCAAATCGGCAAAATCATTTGCAGGACATTATTTATTTGCCATTTTGGTGTTTTTTTTCTTCCAAATCTCACTGAACTGAATCCGCTCATGCAGCAGTGCCCTGGGACTCGGTTCTCCTGCTGTGTTTGCAAAACTTTTTCAGTGATTAATCTAATTAAAGCGTTAAATTCCCTGCCCTAATATATATAGATTTATATATTGAAGTTGCTGGGGTGGGGTTATCACAACTGCACTATGTAGCCAAGGGAAACTGTAGCATCAATTTTCAGGTTAAAATTATTGTTAATACAAGTGCAAAAGGCTGAAATTGTCACATGCGCAAAATATCTATTCTCTCTCACATGTGTTTAATAGAATATGTGTGATGAGAAACAGGTAGTTAGGTAAGTCATGTGATAAAATGCATTCCTTAACATTTTGCAGAAATTTTGTTATCCTCAAAAATTATACATCAATTGTTTAAAAGCTAACAAAGCAAAGTTCCAGAACAAACAAATCCCACCTGCTTTATCTCTACTCTACCCATGTATCGGGCCTCCTCCTCCTCTGTATTACTAGTCTCCAGTCCAACAGTGTATGTGCCCCGGTCACTCTGGTCATCTGACAAGCTCCACTGAAGGCCTTCTTGTGGTTCACTCTTCCCTCTGTTGGTCGTAAATGGGAATGAATAGCTCCTTGTCTGTTCTTCCTCAGCCCCCACTGGGGGCATCTTATTTGAAATATCTGAGGGTTTGTTCTGGAAGAAGTTTCCCCTGCTGCAGAAAACTTCCTCAGTCCTTTGAACATCTGGTCGACATTGGTCCAGCAGGGAAACTCTCTTGCTGCTGAGCTGCGCGCTCAAGGTATTCTCAGAGTCACTCTGAGTACCATCTTCATGTTTACTACCTGAGGGTGATGAAAAATGAAATGGGTATAAGCAACAACAATCATTTGAATAGCGACCTTCTGTCTCTCTGGAAATATTCAGGTTCTTACTGTGTGTGAGTTTCTTACTGGAAGATAAAAAAACACGTCTGTTCCTTTTTCAATATACATTCCAGAAAAATATAAATACCTTTAAGGCTCCGTAGCTGGACAGGAACATCACTTTTCACGCTGTCTCCATCTTCTTCAGGTACAGATTCTGATAATGCAATGGGTAAATCATTCTGTGCAAGCCAATCTGCCACTTTCACCTCTGCTGCAACCATGGCAACCTGCAGGGCACTCAGCTCCTCCCCTGCTCCTCGCTTTGGCCGCGAGCGATGACCCTGGACACACTTTGTATTCCGTTCTTTCCCTTTGCCTGTAGCCACTGTGTTAAATTCAATGGTGAATGAGGCATGCCCATGGTTGCTACCCTCAGGTGCAGGGTTGGTGGTTGTTGCTGAGGCTTCGAGATCCTCCACGTCTGGAACAGTTTCTTTAGAGGGGATCTCTAAGTAACTGGATTTTGGGGCTAAGTCAGTCTGTGCCATGGTTCCAGGAACTACTTGCTGCCTTGCTACACTGTTACCACCTGTAGGATCATAGGAAAAACACTGTTACACTTTTGCAGACAAACTGCATAATTCAAGATTAAGTCAAGGCATTCAGAGAATTTCAATGTGAAATGGGGTACGACTAAATGGTACCAATTGTTTTACACAATGATAAGGAGGCAAAATGTTTTGATGTTTACACTACATAAAGTATTTTTGCCATGCAAAATTACCAATGAACTGACACTTGGCAACATAGCAAGATATTCTCTGTACAAGGTAGGACCACAATTGTCTGCACTTTGGTTTTGCTAGATTTGTGCTTCTGATTACAGGAGTACTAGTTTAGTTAGCCATTCTTTTCTCACCAGAGACACAGACAAGGAACCGGGTGGATGTAACGGAGCTCTGCAAACTATTTTGTTCACCTGTGGATTTTTCTTTCTTCATCCTGGTCAGAGATTTACATTCCTCCACAAGCCAATGCAAATGATGCGCTCATCACACCTGCCGACTAGATAATCATCATGGAAAGAAACTTTGCAAAATCCCTTCTAATTGTCCTTGGGGATTTCAACAGAATAAAACTAAACCACAAACTTCCGAAAAACAGACAGCATATTAACTGCCCCACCAGAAACCACATCATACTGGACCACTGTTACACCACTTTGAAAGATGCCTATAGCTCTGTTCCCCAGGCAACTTTGGAACATTCTAATCACTGGCTGGTCCATCTTATCCCAGTTTTTACAGGGAACAACTTAAGCTGAGCCTGGAGTCTAAACTATGAAGAATTGGACTAATGCAGCAAAGCAGGATCAGCAGGTCTGTTTGTTTATAGAACAGTTTGTTTTTAAAGCTGCATCTGATAATCTGGGAGAGCTGACGGACACTGTGGCATCATTCATTAGTTTTTGTGAAGGTGTGCGTGCCAAAAAAATCCTTTTGCACATACAAGAATAATACACTATGGTTCACTCCCAAACTGCTTAATCTTTACCAGGCCATAGATTACACCAACAGGAGTGGGAACAGGTCCCTGCACAGGCAAGGCTGTAACACGGTGACCAGAGAAATCAAATGGGCAAAACTGAGATATACTATCAAGCTGAAAGTACAGATATTAGCCAACGGCACTGCATCAGTGTGGAGAGGCCCTCGAGAACTCACCAGCTACAGGTGAGCCCCACCCCCTGCTGAAGAAAACAAAGACCTGGCAGATAAGATTCTACTGCGAGACTGGGATGGAAAGATGCACACGCCTTACCCATGCTATTCCAGAGACAATGACCGCCTTCACATCTTGTACACCTCCACCATCCCCAGTCCAAAGTCAACAATCTCCATCACACGTCTCACCTACCTAGCCTCCCCATGGTACATGAAGCAGATGTAAAACCAGCTGTTCCAGAAACAGAAAATCAAGAGCCCCCAGGACCAGACAGTGTATCCCCAACACCATTGTGTCTGATCTCCTCTCCCTCAAACACTCCTAGCATAATGTTTCACCAGCTACCTGTCAGTGGATTACCAGCATCCTGAAAGACAGGAAGCATCGAGTGTAGCTGGAAGAGGTCATATCTGAAACACGGTTCCTCAGTATTTGACGTGTCCTCTCCCCACTGCTTTTTTCTTTCTACACCAATGACCGGACCTCCAAGAATGCAGCTACTAAACTCCTGAAGTTTACAGAGGGCACCACTGTCATTGGATGGTGATGAGTCTGCATTGGGTCAGGAAGACTACAGCGAACACTACAGGCAGCAGTTCCCCCTGCCCTCAATCCAGGGTCTGTACATCTCTAGATCCAGGACGTCACCACAGATCCCCCACACCCTGAACACATTTATTGACCTGCTGCTGATATTGATTTAAATAGTAAAACGTTAAAAAGAGCTACTTAATATGATATGTCATCCTCAGCATCAATGTTCGTACAAAGCATGCCCTTCCAGAAGGACTCCAAGAAAGTCCTCAAATGAAACCAGAAACATCTACACTCTCATGAACATATAACTGAATCAAGATGGGATAACCCCATCACTCAGGAGTCACCTGTCAGTAATATGTAATAAATATATTAGGCAGAGAAAACTGTATTTCATCAATATAAACGTGAGCCATATGCAATCTCTCTCCTGTTGTCAGGATGTCAGTCATGAGATGTTCATATTCACAAGGCATGAAAAAAATAAGTGCGTGACCATTCATTATGGAGGAATATAAATTAAGTGGTCCCTCAGATATATGCTTTCTTATGCTTATAAAATACTCAGCTCATTCTTTAATAAAACAGCAAGCTGCATTTCCCTGATTTGTTTGATTTCTTTTGACTTAGAAGATTCAAACTTAGACTTTTAATCCAATTTCCTAAGACACTGCCCTCTGGCAGATGTTATGTAAAGCCTGCAGTCCAGGACCAACCAACAGAGAAGCACTCTCCTCAACACTACATGCTGTGGTATTTATATTGTATTCTTGTATTTCTTGATTTTATATACATTGGATTATTCATTGATAAATTTTATTTAAACGTATCTGTGTATATGTTATGTCAGGGCGTCTCAATTACCGCCGCATTGGGCCCGTCACCCAAGTACTAGGGGGCACGCGTGTTTTGTGTAAGTATGCTTAGTCATTAGGTGCCAAAGCAACTTAGGGGAGCTGAGGGTGCAGGACTTAATCATTAGCAGGTGGCTAGGCACCTAATGATTCGTCCAACTGTCTTTGATCATCAAAACAATGAAGCAATGAATGTCGGTGTCCTGTGATTGGTTGTGTTGTGGAAAAATCAGCATTTATTTGATATGTGATTTAATTTCTTTTGAATAAGTGGTTTATTCTGTATTATTTCATTATTTTATTAGGTTATATCCTGAGTTTCTGAGCTAGAGAGGTTTTCTTCAGGGACGTGTTGATATGATTAGATGTACGAACAATTTGGTTTGACTCAGGGACACCTAGCTTCGAAGGTCGGATGTGACATCCATTTGTTCATAACATGTTTAGACTAGAGTAACTCCGAAGAATTCGGTAAGCAATGTCGAATCTTACGTAATTTTGGGTATAAGGCCTTGAGGGAAAATCTTACTAACTCGGGAGCAGAATAGACTTTGATAGACATGGGTGATGGGGAATCCCTATGCTCTGTTTTTTACTTTCTGTTTCTCCATTCTGTCAGAATGAAATTCAAATCTTTCTTATGATTATTTGAGCGAAGAAAGAGACTCTGTTTGTTCATTCCGTGAATCTCTGACACCTGGGCGATTTTCTCTGGCTAAATGGCAAATTGCCAAAACAGTTGTCTTTGTGAATATGTGAATTTAAAAGCCAGCCACGTTGCAGAGGCGGCATGGGATCGCTAAAGTGCTGGCTTTGGGACAAATTGGAGGGAGGCCCTTTCTGGTCCAAAGGCAAAGTATCAAGTATCACCCCTAAAGAAAGCGTCAGAGAGGATCAAGTCTCTGATTGATAAATCCCCAGCTTGGTGTTTTCCTTGATTTTGTCTCTGCCTCTGCTCTTTCAGATAGGCAACTGAATCAGGAGGGGCGAACTGGGCTAGACTGTGGGGGTTGGAAAGAAACGGGAGCCCTGAGTTTGAAGTTTCTGTTTAAGGACTGTGTGTTTGGGAGTTTTTGTCTGGTGCACCCCAAGGAGGACCGTTCGAGATTCCCAGTGAACAAAAGCATGACTGTCGTTTTCTTATGTTTTTTCAGGGTGTATTGGTATATTGGTGTATTGGTTCTTTCAGGGTGTATTGGTATATATGCATACATATATTTATAAATAACATAGATACGTTATTTGTACTAATAATTATATACATTCATCTTTAAATGTATCTTTATTTGATTAGAAATCCATATGCATACTCAAAAAGTAGATTGTACATTATTGTATATTTTTCATTATATTGTTTATTGTGCCTTTATATATTTGTGTTAAACTGTTGTCCCTTAGAGACACCATTAGAGTCGAATTCTTTGTATATGCTTACAACACACTTGGCAAATAAATGTGATTCTTATTAGGTTTTTGCAAACAATACATTGTAGCATTAGCACAACAGTAAAGACAACATACGAAAAACAAATTAGTACAGCTAAATATTATAAATACAATAACAATGAGATTCAATTAAAAGTAATTTCAGGATTAAAATATATAAGAAATAATAATGTTTTTCTGTATACTTTCACATGTACTCATCACAACACATTGCACCATCCATTGGGAGGAGTGAAATTATTTCCCTGCATTTAACCTATTCCCTTGAGTGAAGCAGTGCGCTGTCACCAACAGGGGGCACCTGGGTAACATTGGAGATTGTACCTTAATCTGTGTGTGATTACTTCATTAATATTTCCATTAAAAACCCTTCACCAATATTATAAAAAAAAACAATGAGACATTTTCCATTGTACCATTTTGCATTCAAATCCAAAATGGAAAAACGGAAAACGTTTGCTCATGTTTTTTCAGAGGATACAAGAAATAAAATCTCCACACCTGATATGTGTCTCTGTTCACTGCTGTGTCTGTAGAGAACAGAGACTGGTCTTGTTGTGGTCTCCACTCTACGTGCCAATGGTTCCGCCCCTTTTATGAAGGGACTCTAGCAATTGGTTAAACCAAGGAGCGCTTGTCAGCTTCAGCCAATCAGAGGCAGAGACTGCAATACGTCCAAAGTGAGGGCAGAGAGAGAGAGAAAAAAAACATGACTAGTCAACTACTCTCAGAGGCCGTCAACTAGTGCCTTTATAATCGACTAATCAACTAGTCGACTTTTGTGTTAATGCCCTACAATGAACAACCATTTCAAACTGTTTATAGTTATGACGGAGGGGTGGTGACCTGGTGCTGGTCAAGTTTCTTGTGTTCGTATGTCAGTCTTCGACCACAGTCCGGCTGTGACAAACTGCTCAGACTATCCCAGCAGAGCCAATCCATTGCAGATTTCTTCAGTATGTTCCACAGGTTTCACAGATGATGGTGAGTAGAACGAGGCAGTGTTGCTGGCAGTCTATTGTGTTGCCTTGTGCCCTAAATTCTGGCTGAGCTGGCCTGTCTGGATGCAGATCACGGAAAAGCTTTCAGTAAGACAGGCAGTTGTATGTGTACTGGGGGCACAAAATACTTTGAAGATGGTACTGTTCTTTTTGCAAAAAAGGATAATCCTATAACCAATGTATCCAATGAACGTTTAGTCAATGTAATATATTTTATTTACATATTGCTTTTTACAACCAACTCTGTCACAAAGCAAGCTTTACAGAAGCTTTACAATAAAAAAACTCCCTACACTGGAGTAAGAGACCTTGGGAAGGGCAAAGATTTAAAATGGGAACCAATCATCCTCTGGTCGACCCGGAGAGTGTCCCTGTGGGATAACTAACAACAGAAGGCCTTTAGAGTTGGTCCAGTTAAGAGTCAGCAGAGGTAGTTTTTACTGGAGTCTGAGAGGGGAATAGTTTGATAGTATCTAGTACACAGCAACAGGAGCAAGGATATCCACTGGAATTTGGATCAGTAGTTGCCCTTGGCTAGAGGAGGGGCACATGGGGAATCCACAGTAGCCAAACTAGTCAAGGACACTTGGGCAAGGGACCCCAGCAATTACAGATCCAGGATGAGGTGGCAATCATTCGGGCTAAACAGATGAACAGTGGTTGCCCTTAAAAAAGATGGGCCAAAAACTTTATGGAGACAAAGTTAGTTTAAGTTTACTGGGTACATTTTATAACTGTAAAGAGTGCAAGTTTAGACACCAACAAACTTCGTCATAGCAGCCTAGCTAGACAGGGCAAAGCCAAAGAGCATAAGCCCCCCCAATCCACCATCAACAAACTTGAGTCCATATGTGGAGTAATTTGACAATAGCCCCATCATCCCAGTTTACAAGAATTCTCTCTGCCCATCACCTCCCAGCTCTACACCCTTCATCTAACATGAAAAGATAATGACCGAAAGCCTGACTAAACTTAAAACTGTGTCTGAGTCTCAAACATTATTCAGAAGAGTAGTCCAGATGGGGTGTTTATATGAAAAGGTTCTTGACTCTGTGGTATTTCTCACAATTCTGGGGACACGTAAACGGCAAGCTCCTACTAATTTAGTGTGAAGCAAGTTCACAGAGGTATTTGGGTGATAGGCCAATAATAATATTTCATGATTATGAAATTTGATGTAAAGCTAAAGAAGTCTTGATAATATCACACAAATGTGGTCAAATGTCTTGGCTAGTGAGGACTCTAGCTGCCAAACTATCACAAGATTATTTCAGGGTTTCCCTCTCTATTGGCGGTAAAATATCACACTAATAACACAAAGATAGATACACAAAATTTCTCAACTTGCCATTTATTGAATATTGACTTAAATATAAATATAAACTTAAATAACAAAAACAATACAATTAAACAATAAACACAGCAGCATCATAATCTTTCAGTGCAAGCAAGCAGCATGGGCCTCGTGTTCCACAGCAACAATAATACTGGGCTGCCTGCAGAGGTGTCTGTCTATAAATCGGCGTAGTGCACTTGGATATTGGCCGATGCCAATACATTAAAAAATGCCAAATATCGGCCCGATATATCAGCTGGCCAATACATCGGTCGACCTCTAATTGAGATTTCTTATAATTGACACTGGAGAGGCTGAGGAACCAGCAAGATCAGACACCACACCTGACAGTTTGTTTCTGACAGCTTTTAGGTCTAGAAATGGACTTTTCTTTCATTGAGCAAGGGAAAGTTATGTGACCATCCTCAAACTTATTTAATGTATAGTTTCCTTCTAGGCTTTGTGTAATCTGCGTATCAGCTAATCCCATGTACCTAATGGTAGCCTGTACAATGTAAATTAAATAGGACCTAAGACAGGACCTTGTGGGATTCCATATTGTACTTTAGGTTGCACTGATGATTCCCCACCCCCTGGTTAAGCAAAATCCATAACCCAGATTGTAATTTTTCATTTATACAATACTTATTCAGTAACAAACATAACTGTTGGGCTGAATTTTTCTAAAATCTAACTAGAAAGTGTAGACTGGAAATATGTCAGTAATTTGAGATCTTGCAAGGATCAAGATTTTATTTTTTTTAAGAGACATAATATCTGCTAGATGAAACACTTTTGATAAATAACCAACAGTATGTGAGAGGTAATAAAATAGGCCCAATAATTACTGATATGACTCCTTTAAGCAGACTTGTAGCAATACAATCATGCATCATTCAAAAAGGGATGATAGCCAGACTGAGCATGCCATGCACTGCTATAGCCTGTAAGGATATATTACATTTTCCAGTAATTACTTTATCATCGTACTGCTACATGTGCTGGGAAGCTAAATTCTTGTTTAAACTAAGTACTTAGAGAGAAAGAGGTCTTAGGTATATTTAGATTAGTTATGTTAAGGAAAAGGTAAAACTTACTTTCTGTTGAACAGTTCTGTATATGGTTCTAGTGCCTTCCTCCCTACCCCTTACACTAGCCAGTGGTGTGTCCACATTTAGAGCAACAAACTTGTAATTTCTTATCCAGTCTCTAACCTAAACTCGGAAAGTCATAAGGCATCTAGATTCTGATCAGTGATTCTTTTATTTGCAATAACATCTTTAGGAGCGAGTGAACTGATGTTAAGCAGATCCAACTTTAGCTTTGCATCTAAGTTGCTGAATTTGCTAGGTGATTGAGAGAGGAGCATTACATTATTAAACAATTTTCTACTTTTTCTGTGTTCTACTTTTCTGAATAGTTTGGGGAACAGACACAATATTGATAGGGTGGGACCAAGGTAGCTATTCAAAGCAGCTAGTAAACGGTCAGTTTAGCCAGTCTGTTTGTCTGCAGCAACTACCTGAGCTGCATTGCCAAATAACTGAATCACCTATAAACACCTCCCTTTTACACGAGGGAGAGCTTTTTGACTATGCTGCTTAGTTGCCACCCAGGATTCCTGCATTGTGGGAGCTACAGCTGGAGTCACATGCATGCTGTCTCTCCCTAAGGCACCTGGAGTTGCTAACAACAAACCTGACTGTTGCCCTCTAGCCCTAATTAAAGTTCGGATGCACTCTTTATCTGAGAAACTGTCTCTGCTAAATATGAAACTAACACTTAACGCAAATAACTAGTGCTAGTAAGGGTGAATGAGGCTGAACGAAACATGACACACTCATAGCAGACTAGATGCTTAGGATCGTTCATATTGACACATTGAGTTTGGTCGATTCTTCTCTTGGTCTGTGGACTGGTGGTGTTGTTGACAGATAATCTTCAAAACCTCAGGTTAAATCTCTAGAATTTCATCTTCCTTTTACTAGTTTTTCTTAATCGTTCTGTCTCTTTTTCTGCCTTTGTAGATTCCAGGTTGGCAGTTCATCTTGAGTTCTTCTGTTATGTTATATCAGCCCCCTTCTCGCTCCAGCCATTTTCAGACCCTTTATGTGGGCTTTAAATGTGGGTCATTATAACTCCAAGAGTTGCTTAGTGTTTAGCACGCTGGGGTGAAAATATGAACTTTGCCCCATCCCCACTGTGAGCAAATTTTTTTTAACCATAAACATTTTTTGGCCATCTTTGGGTGCCCATCTATTTGTACGTTTGGGTGCCCCTGTTTGGGTGCCCCTCTATTTAGGTACATGCCACTTCTAGGACAGAGTCAAAAATGGCTTATTAATTTGATCTGTTTTTGGGCTCAAAAGAAGCCAATATTTAGCCCTTATAATATATAAGGCTCTTTATTTGTCACATGCAAATAAAGGGGCCTGGGGGCAGCGTGTGGGGACGGTACCTCGCTCAAGGGTAACTCAGTGGTGACACTAGCAATTGGGATTCAAACCCCAACCCTCTGATTGCAGGGCCAACACCCTAACCACTAGGCCAAACAATGCCTGTAACTTCATGAAAATGATTTGTAACTGTTATTGTTCTGTAATGTTTAATGTGCAGTGTTGGGCAGGTACCTTTAAAAAGTAATTCGTTATAGTCACTACTTACTTCTCACAAATAGTAAATGAGTTAGTTACATCATTATAAAAGTAACTAATTACCAGACAAAGAAATTATTGCGCTACTTCTAATATTTTATTCATACCTATAAAATAAATATAAAACATTGTACACTGATCACCGACGCAGAGAAACACTTTTTTCCTGGGCATAAGTTGCACGTCACATAAATGTTTTTGCCTTTCACCTCAGTGAAGGAAAAGTAGCACTGAAACTTCCAGTTTGCAAAAGCTACCTTTAAACACACACAATTACACATACATCCCAGAGAAAGGGGAGTCTTATGGCTTAGAGACACGCTGCTCACATGAAAACCGCTTCAGTGTTCTTAGTTATAGAACTGCGCATTGTATTGTCAGTAATGGTAACGGCGTTGTAACGGGGGAAACAGTAATTGGTTTGATTACTTGTTACTGAAAAAAGTTTCGCCGCTAGTAACGGCGTTTATTTATAGTGCCGTTATTCCCATCACTAGTAATGTGAAGCGTTTGAAATTCGTTTATTTTCCGTTGCATGGGCCCCATCATTCTACCTGATTTCAGCTGCCTTATGCCATATATGGTGTCCAAATACACATGAAGTAAACCTTGCCTACTTATGGCGATTTCACGTCCTATGGGAATTATGGTAAATACCAGGAATTGAGAAATTTTTGATACACGATTTGCCAAGATTAGATCAACTTTGCCCTTTCAACATTTTTTTTGCAGTTGTTAGCGAATAGTTTGCAGCCTATACAATGTTGTGACATACACAATTTTGGGTAGGGGTGTGAAATATGATGATATGAGATCATGAAGACTATCTGTGTACTGACGATCTGCCAAAGCAGAGAGATCGTCGTATCGTCTAAAGGCTACATTCCATCAACCAAATCACACTATTTGCTTGTCCACTAAGTGCCCGCCTTATATAAACAGCGCTCAACCAACCAAAGTTCGGTTTTATTAGGTATTATGATCACTTAAAAACATTTATCTTATACTGTTGCCTTGTCAGCCATGGCTTAAGCGGCTACTTCTTTGGTTCCTTACTCTCGGCCACAGATATCTGGTTTCCACCAGAACGCATTTCCACAGGTTTCAGCACGAATTTGTGTAGGAAAATGTCATTGTGGTTACATTCACGGAGCGCTCTAAAATAGTTCAGTTCAAGTCATTCAGATCTGCTTTTCTCAGACATTCATTTGCACAGATATTAGGGTAGACACAAAACTTTAATACAGAGTGTAAGAGTGGTTCATTTCGCTGCCACGCAACCACAGTTGAGCCTCTTTAATGTTTGGAATGTTAGCTCAGAAAAAGGGGGTTAAAATGCAGCAAATGTGTTTAGCATGGCCCAGTAATGTTTTACCTTAAAAACTACTAATAAAACTTTAAAAAGCAAACAGAACGACTAAAACACAACGGGTGATCTTAGCTTCTCACTCGAAATATCCGTTCCACCTTAAAATATGTAATGTGAATTGAAACACAATTGAAGGTGGAATGTGAAATTCAAGCGAGATGCTAAGAGGCTAACTGAAGCAGCCACCTAATACAACCGATAAATACACGAGTTGTTAGAGATGAATTTTGACAGTTTATTAGTAATAGCAGATTTAATGATAGTTTAAAGTAGCGGTTGAAAGCTGAGCTGTTAGCCATTAGGGCTCCCAGTGACAGAGAGATCAAGCAAGCGATGGATAGAGATAACAGAGGCCTTTTACCTCAGAAAAGACATGGTACCCATCAAAACTGTAGGAAACGCAGGGTTTAAAATCTGCTGACTTTTTTTATTTATATATAATCACATTTTAGACACAGTATTGCACTTTATTTTTGTTCAGAGGGAACCACATATTACCTCTAAAGATTAATAAAGTGCATTCATGTAAACTTAAAGTTCCTGTTTATTGTTTTACCTTAGAATGTATTGTCATGTCATGTTAAATGACTGTGTTGAATAATTTAGTAAACATTTGAGTTGTATTAGTTGCCATTTTTATTTTTTACCATTTTATTTTCTTGTTCTTGTTGATATTTTGTTCTGACATT